>JBBJLS010000155.1:19664942-19686999 GCA_037577275.1 Bryconaethiops microstoma | reverse complement strand
GGTTATCCTCCTGTATTTAAGTCAGTTTACCGACATCTCTGTTATAGATGCATTGTTATTTTCTGTTACCTGATCGCCTCTCTTTCTTTCCCTCTCGGATCCCTTAAAGCTTTGTTATCAGGCCCTCGTGCCTTATTTTTGGTTCTGTTCAGTTACCGTGTTATGTTTTGAGTTCACTTTTGTGTAAATAAACCTCACCCTTAAGATGTCCTTCTGCGCTTGTGCTTCCTCTTACTTTTTCCTCAACGGCTCGCGTCAGATCGTGACACAGATGGGCAAGCCCAGATGTTTGAAGCTGCTCAACCTTACCACTGTAGTCCCAGTAATGCTGAGTGGGGTGTAGGACCATTGCTTTCTCCTTCCGAAGTCCACCACCAAGAAGTGTTTTTGGTTTCAAGAATCCAACATTCAGTTGGGGACGGTTCCCCTGACACCACAATGTCAGGTTCTCCAACTCCTCTATGTTTGCTGTCTCATCATTGTTTGAGATGAAGCCCAGTGCTGCTGTGTTGTCAACAACATCCACTGACAGTCCAGCATGAGAAAAAAGGGCCATGACCTCCAGCATCCCGGTTTAACAGTTTGTAAACTAAGTGTGGAACTTGATTCCCAATGTCTTGAAGTGATGCACTATCGTAAACTACTAAACCCGTTGATATGTGGACATGACAGATGGCAAAAAGGAAGTTAAATACTAAATAAACACAGTTTAAATGCAGCATTATAAACTTCCAATATCTGTATTATTAGCTCTAACAACTGTAGCACTGTCAAATTCTATCAATTTTATCTGAACATAACTGTAGCCTGACAAAATTCTGCCTGAATTTTAATATGTTCTTTATTTGTTTCACCAGAATAAAGAGCAAATTAAAAAAGTTAAACATTCCTAATGATAGCATGTTCTGGGATAACACTATTCAGCTGCACATAGAGTCTTGTGTCACTTTCCTTCACACTGCAGATCAAATTAAAAAAATTCAGCAAAAACAGGTATGGCTGTGTTCAGATAAAATTGAAAGAATTTTGCGGTGTTACAGTCGGGTTCATGAAGAAGTTTGTGGCATTACTGTTGGGTTAAACAGAATTTTGTGGGGCTACTCCGGGGCAAAGCCCTTCTCGGGGAGTCCCTCCGAGTCCTCCAGGGTGGAGCTCCCTTTGGGGGTTCCCTCCGTGTCCTCCGGGGTGGAGCCTCCCTCAGCCCCTTGGGGACAATTTATCCTCTCTACACCCCCCTAAAAAAATCCATGTGACACCCTTACCCCCACCCCAAGGGTGCAATCCCACAGCACCAGGGGATCCTGGTCCACGCCAGGGTGGCAGCGGGGGGAGTCGGCGGCAAAAGCGTCCCGCAGTTCAGGGCTGGACTTGGGAGAGCATACAACTACAGGGACTGGAACTGGGACAGGGGCTGCAGCTGTACTAACTACTTGCCTCCCAGGACGAGCTGGGCCCGAGCGGGGTGGTGAATCGACACTTCTCACCACCGCCCTGGATCCAGTGGGTCTCCTTCCTCTGTCTCGTCATGGGTTCCCACAAGCCTGTGGCTCCACCTCCTGCACCTCGTTGGGTGGTCGGTCAGTGGACCAAAAGGACAGTGGACCAACACCCATACACAAAACAGAAACACTTGTACTAAACTCCCAAAACGCAGAACAAACCAAAATGTCTAAACAATTACTTGTGGCCAGCTGTGTCCACTTGCCTGGCCGGTGTACACATAAATGACCCATATATACAAAACTTAAATAACGACGGCCTCTAGCGGCCACTCGCCGGGACATTACACATACACTAAGTACAATTTTAAAAAGTACGAGTATATTCTGAGGTTATACCTCAGAATAACCTCTGCTTGCCTTTCTCACAGCAGCACAATAACCTTTAAATCCTTTCCACCAAACCCTTCAAGCACCTTTTAAATCATGCAAATGGTTTAGTCTGCTAGGTACAGTTCATCATATGCCAGCTAATTGGGAGATAATTTATAGGTAAATGATCTCATGGAAGTTGCCATAGGCAGAAATATTGTCATAATGGTCCCTTAAAAATACTATTATCAAGAATTTAATTAAAAAAAAAAAAAGAAGTTAGAGGCCGCCTGAGTTTGTTTTGGGAGTATGAACTTTTATTTCTTTGATTTATGATTAGGTACAGCTGTGTTTAGTTAGTGTTTGTGTTTGTTCATCGGTTGTGGGATTTGGGGTTTATGTTTTTAAAGGATTTGTGTTTATGTTGAGGTTGTCGGTCAACTGTCATGCTTGTGTCACTTGGTTTGGATGCTCTCCGTTCTCCTTTTTTTTAGAGCTTGTTTCTGGCCCTCGGCGGTGGCGGTGGCACACTTTTAATCACAGTCCATGAAAATGTTTTCAGTGAAGGGTTTTTTGGAAACACCAAGTTAGAAATGTTTGAGAGATGTAGAAAGGATGAGCTGTTGCAATTGGCAGAGTACTTCGGAGTGCCAGTGTTGAGGTCCAGTAAAAAGCAACTTATTAAAGACGCTGTTTTTGAGAAATTGGTGCTTGTAGAGGTGTTGCAAGGTATTGAGGTACCTGATTCCATGGCACCTACCTTGGGAGAGTGTCAGGACACGCTGGCTGATGTAGGGGAGTCGGACGTGGAGCAGGGAGCTGGCGTGGTGGATGGTTCGGAGGTTCCGCCCTCCGCGGTTGGTCTTTCCAAATTCCAGTCTTTCTTGCCCCAGAGTTTACACTCAGCTGAGTTGTCCGGTGCCAAGCTGAAGCTCCGTCTGGCCCACATTGAGGCCGAGGCAAAAGGACAGAGAGACTTCTGTAATACAGCATGACATTGACATAGCACATGAAAAAACTATAAAAAAAACATGCGTATAGAGTGAACCCTGAAAAGCGAAAGGTTTTGTCAGATGAGGTTCGCTATCTTTTGGAGCATGGTTTTGCGACCCCCAGTTTTAGTCCATGGAGTTCTCCTTGTATTTTAGTGCCTAAACCAGATGGTACTTTTCATTTTTGCACTGGTTTTCGTCGGGTAAATTCAGTTACTATTGCTGATTCGTATCCCATGCCAAGAGTGGATGACTGTGTCGATCGTGTAGGTGCAGCCAAATATGTGAGTAAGCTAGATATGTTAAAAGGTTACTGGCAAATTCCGTTAACACCTAGAGCTTCAGACATTTCAGCTTTCATTACACCTGATTTCTTTGCACAGTATACTGTCATGGCGTTTGGAATGAGAAACACACCTGCTACTTTTCAGTGGTTAGTTAATCTTGTTTTAGCCGGAATCTCAAATTGTGAGGCGTACCTGGACGATCTGATTTTGTACTCTGCGTTTTGGGAGGAACATGTGAAGGATATGGATTCTGTTTTTAAGCGTTTAGCTCAAGCTAACTTGACCCTTAACCTTGCAAAGTGTAAATTCGGTAAGGCTGCTGTGACCTACCTTGGTAAAGAAGTGGGTCAAGGGCAAGTTCGTCCCATCCAGGCTAAAGTAAGTCCCGTCCAGGCCATTGAGGAGTTTCCCGCCCCACTCTCTCGACAAGAGATTCGTTGGTTTTTAGGCATGGCTGGTTATTACCGAGGGTTTTGTCGGAATTTTTCTAGTGTTGTGGCTCCACTTACAGCCCTCCTAAGTCCCTCTCAACCATTTCAATGGTCTACTGCCTGTGATTATGCATTTAATTGCATCAAGAGCTTGTTAATGGATGCCCCTGTGTTGAGTGCATCTGATTTCAATAAGCCTTTTAAGTTGGAGGTAGATGCCAGCGCTGTCGGGACCGGTGCCGGGGCCGGTGTTGAGCATCTGGTTTGCTATTTCTCCAGAAAACTTAATACCCATCAAATGCATTACTCTACAATTGAAAAAGAGACCCTTGCTTTATTGATGTCCTTGCAGCATCTTGAAGTCTACGTTAGCCCTACGTCTCAGCCTGTTTGTGTGTATACAGATCATAACCCCCTGATATTTCCCTCCCGAATGTACAACCATAACCAACAAAGGATGAGATGGGCACTGATTTTGCAGAACTTTAATATAATTATTCGACATAAGAAGGGTTCTGAAAATGTCTTTGCTGATGCCCTTTCCCGGGCGGTTTGATTTTTTTTTAAGAGGGGTGGTGTTACGTGCCGTGGCACGTAGAGTTTGTTTCCTCTCTCTTGCACTCGCTCTCTCTCTCTGTCATTTGACATAGGTGGATCTACGTATTTGGATTGGAAGAGGTCTACGTCAGTCCGGTGGATGCCAGACTGTTCGGCGCCTATTGGTGTGCTGGGTGGGCTGACGACGATGTCCCGCCTCCGGCCGTCTGCTGATTGGCCGATCGGCGTTGCAAGCCGCGGTTGGCTATATGGTCATCTGGAGTCCTGCCTTCCGCCCTTAAAAGCTGGAGAGACCTAGACCTTAGACGAGAGACACAGACCTTAGAGGAGAGACACAGACCTTGGTTGAGATCCAGGCACCTTGTTAAGGCTCCGTTTGTTGCCTGACTGTCTATGTGTGGTTCAATCCTACTGTCTGTTAAGTGTTTTTGTGTTGTTTGTGTTTGGCTGTCTGTTCTAGGTGGGGACAGTCAACTGTGTTTTAGATACACTACTTAAAGGTAGACACCTCCCATGTATGTTTGGGGATTAGGTAGGGGGAAACGGTAGGCAGGTTTAGGGACTGTATTGTTGTTTTCTTTTCTTTAGTGTTGTCTCAACATCCCACCTAGAATCTGTTTGGTGTATTGTGTCTATATCTGTATATAAATGTAAATACTTCTTTCATTTAATCTACTAGATAAAGTTCTGTAAATAGTATTCTCTTGTCAGTGGTATTACTTTCACGGCTGGGCTTTTGTGTTCTCCACCCCACTTACACCCTTTCATTCCCTAGATATAACATAGCTAGAGAGGAAATTACCCAGATGTTCTATGATATTAAATTCACAGCTTTCGGAGTCTTTGTCACCACTTGGGACAAGGTGAGGTTTAAACCTGTTACGGGGGTAAGCAATTTATTTTTATAGTACAGTCACTGCTTCCAAGCAAGATTTTTTTGTAACACTATACTTGAACCCTGCTGCATTACATACATGCATACATTTAACATTATACATACATGTTGTAAACATGTTGTAGCAGATGTCATATGCTGTTATGAGTTGTCATGACAGATTACTATGATTAATATAACACTGTGGTTACCATTTCCAGTAATTGTCATGACAGTAGCCTTAATGATGTCATGATGGCTTATGTCACTTCCTAATTAGCCGTCATGATGTCAA
The DNA here is from genome assembly GCA_037577275.1 of Bryconaethiops microstoma. Taxonomy (NCBI): domain Eukaryota; kingdom Metazoa; phylum Chordata; class Actinopteri; order Characiformes; family Alestidae; genus Bryconaethiops; species Bryconaethiops microstoma. The sequence goes on along the minus strand of JBBJLS010000155.1, from coordinate 19,681,751 downwards.
AGATAATTTCTGTCCTGACTGTAATAAAAGACAATGTTATATTACTGGATGTAAACTGTCATGACAGCATATGACTATGCTAGTACTCTGCTATTACACATTTGTTATGTCACTGTTATGTTTAGGATTCAAGTAAAGTGGTACATTTTTCCTCTTGAAGGAGGTGACTTTCCAAGTCGTCTTGATCTCCGATGGTAAAAGCTGCTCTTTTGTCTTGATGCATTATGGGACCTGTCCCAGCAGTCCACAAGCCTGGATGGTAAGAATAGCAAGTTCATCTTTTTACTAATGTCATAATGCCTAACATGGCAAAATATTATTTAATTAAATTATAATCACTATGTTGCTCAGTTTTCTTTCTTTTTATTTGTTTTTTAGGCTGGTTATAGGACAGAGAACAACACACACAGTTTTACCATTCAGGCATTCAGTACGTCTAGCCTGTTTACAACTAATAATGTTGGAATACCTGGTCGCTGGGCTTTCCGTGTTGATGGCACAGTCTCAGGTAAATAAAAAATAAACAAACAAACAAAAAAACAAAAAAAACCCACACACATATAATATATTCCATTGGTCCCTACAAAGTTACCCACCGGATTAACCCTGACACCTTCCGGCTCCAGCTTCCTGCCTCCCTCCGGATCCACCCAGTCTTCCACATGTCACAGCTCAAGCCCTTCGTCAACTCACCTCTGGTTCTCCCTGCTCCAGCTCCACCTCCGCTTTAGATCATTGATGGTGGTCCTGCCTACATTGTCCAGTGGATCCTTGACTCGTGACACCATGGACGTTGCAACCCGGAGGAACAGTCTTGGGTCCCCGTTTGGTTCATCCTGGACCCTTCCCTCATCCGGGACTACCATCGTCAGGTATCCTCCGAGCCGGGTCCATCTGATGATTGTCCTAGGGGTTGGTACTGTCACACACATCAGTCATGTGATGGGCATCATAGGGTATATAAACAGGAAGCAGGTAGCAAGCAGTGTTCAGTCATTGAGTCAATTTTCATCCAGCCCAAACCAGCTCTACTGCCTCTCTACTGGCACCATGAGTACTCCAGTTTCTCTCTGTTTATATACTCGCTGTGTGTGTGTTGAGAATGTGCATTCCCGGTAGGAATCTTTACTCTTTAGTGGAGCATTCTCAAAGCAAGGTACATGGACTACCAATTCTCTCGTGTCTGTCTGTGATTCAGTTTTGTAAGTTTATATTTTTTATCATACTTAATATATTAGTCATATAATGTTTTCCAAACAGATCTGTTATGAGGTTGTTAAGGAGTCAAACTATAAGCAAACCTCACTGGGGCCTGTTTGTTTGTTGGCTTGATTCTCACAATTTTCCCTCTGATCTCCAAGCTGTCCCCATCCGGTTGTGAGTAATAAGCCAAAAATGAAAGCTGTTCAGGAGATGAAGAACTGGCAGTCTTAGTGATTATGCAAAACTCTAAATCATGTTGCAAAACAAACAGTGAAAAAATCTGAATAAAACTTGCCATATCTTTTGCACAGGCCACATTTTGCTTTATGCTTTGATTTTTCCCAATATGTTAAATTGAATAAACTGTTCAGAAATTGTACAGCGTTCTTTACAAAAATGTATAAGGTGGGAAGCAGGGGCCCAGTTTAATCTGATTTTTTCCTAGGTGATAATAAATAATGTTTACAAGTAATATTTTATTCTTTTTTGTTAATGCATAGTTAATGTGTAAATACACAGTTATTAAACACATGTTTAAACCTGTATAATGATTTTCATGGCAAAATAAAAAATTGAATTCCCACATGTGCAATGCTATTGGTTTTCTTGATTAAAATGATTACCAGGTTTCTCAAGCAAGCCCTTCACTTTTCCTGTGTAATCTTAACTAGTTTAAGTCTCCAAATTAAACAGCTACATGTCAAGATCTGTGATGAACATGTCTAAAGGTTTAGCATTGTCCAATTGCATGAAATTAGATTTTTCTTTCCACATAAAATAGGATAGCAGATGGTGTTTTGCCTTTTGCCTTTGTTCCTTGACTCAATGCAGAAATTGTCTTAAGAACCAATAATCTTCACCCACTTGATTTTAAGTAAATTTGCATAAACTGTATATACATACATTTTAATAATCTTAATAAACACTTTAGTTCATTTAAAACATGCCAACATGTCATTACTTTCAACAGTTCTCATGAAGCTTAAAATGCTTATACACCACATAATTTTAAGGTAGTCTACCAAGTTTGGTGCCAATCAGTCCATAGGTGTGGAAAAAATTCAAATAACTGTTTCCCACTGCTTTCCCAATTAAGCTGAAACCTTGAATGCTGCCTCCTTTATGCATTGTATATGAGAGCTGATAAGAATGATTCAATAATTGAAATAATTATGCCAATTAATTTTTATTTAAGTTGACTGAAAAGCCACAACTTTAACTCCACCTGTCTAATATTGTGTAGGCTCCCCTTATGCCATAAAAACAACAATGGCATTTGGCACCAAGACATTAACAGAGGATCCTTTAAGTTCTGTAAGTTTCAAGGTGTGACCTTGTCTTTTTCCCACAGTCCATCATGTTCCCCAGAAAGTTACACACTCCCCCGTCCACATGATGTAAAAGAAAATGTGATGCATTAGACCAGGCCAGCTTCTTGCACTGCTTCATGGTCCAGATGCTCAAGTGCCCTTTGTAGGCACTGTTGGTGGTAGACAGTGGTCAGCATGAGCACTCAGGCTAGTCTGCAGCTATGCAGCTACATATGCATCAAGCTGTAATGCATTGTGTGCTCCGACACCTTCCTCTCATAGCCAGCATGAACTTTTCAGCAGTGTGTGTTTGTGTGTTCGCAAACCTAAAAATATGGGGACATCGACCGGAATACACACCTTTAGACTGGGGACCTGAGTCATTGTAGGGACCAAAAATCGAGTCCCCATAAAGATAACCACTGCAGTACATGTAACTCATCAGGCTGAAACCCCTCCCTTAATATCTCGATAGTCCCCAGGATAGATATTTACATGAAAATAAGTGTGTGTGTATAGGTAAAAACTGCTCAAGTGTGTACACCCCACCTGTGGCCAAATGCTGTAAAAACAATGGTTCTTACACACTTTATAAAGTGACACAGCAATGCTGAACTCTGATGCTGAACTGGTTGAAATCACTGGAACTCTGAGCCAATGAGGGAGTGTGTTAATTAGTCCCCATTATGGTGAGTCAGAGTCATAGTTTGCTAATTCAGCACAGCATCTAAACCAGTGTAAGTTAACTTTCACCATGTTTCAAAATGCTCATACTCCTAAAAGTTTTTACTAAATAATTTGATTTTGATTATAAATGCCTTATTACAACTGCAATTTTAAGATTTTGTTTTTAAAACTAGAAGCAGCAGTGTTCTCAGTAATTAGCGAGTGCTAATTAGCATTTAGCCTTGGTGAGGCAGTTAAACTACATATATCTCCATATATCAGTCAGCTTACTTTACTAATGTTAGATTATCTATGTACATTTAATGCATCTTCCATAGAGATGACTTCAGAATTGGTGAAGCCTGTAGACCATTTAATGAGGGAGAAAGTGTGGTTTTGAAAATGAGTTGGAGGAAGAGCCCTAAAAATGATAGTTTTTCATATTACTGTCGGCTGTGACAAAGCAGGGCTTGAAGTAAAATACATTGATTCATTTAAAGGTGAGCAAAGCAGACAACTTGGTTAATTTGGGTATTCTTTATTTAAAAAGATAGTTTTGTTAGTAGGATTTTTTATTTTTAAATAAGGCAGGGGAGTGTTTGCCGAGTTGAAATTTGCTAAAGGAGAGTTTGGGCTGGAGTACAGAGGAGACCTAATCACTTTGGAGGAAAATAAAAGAAGACAGCAAGTTTACCACAACAGCCTGAAAGGATTTTTGTTCGACTTCCTCTGGCATGGAAAGTACTGGACGTAAGTAAACAAATTTATATTTATCTATTTCAATGAATTTAAATGTGTGCAGACTCTTTAAACATAGAATGGAATGTTTTACTGCGACAATGTTTTCACTCTGTGCATTGCACTCCAAGGCAGTTGAGCAGAAATCTAGTCAATAGAGTACTGTCATTTCATTATTTTGCTATCACTGTTACTGTTTAACTCATAATGCATGACCATATCTGCTGTAGATATATACCATGCACAGTTTAAAACTCTTTATTTAAAAGAAGAAGGGAACTGTGTAAAAATCTTTAATAATGTTATGCCACTATATAACTTGTTTATACAAATTCAGCATTGATTCGGCAAGAGATGATGGCAGTCTTGGAAGAAAGGTCAGTGATGACCACATTTACCCCAACTGCTGAATGAAGAGAATGATTGTGGAAGGAAAGCCCCATTTGTGTCTTTTTGCTTTAAGAGACATAACACCTGGAGAGGAGATCACATACAATTATGGAGATGGTGATTGTTCCTGGAGGACTAAAGTAAGAATGTTACTTCTTGTAGCAGTGGTGGGAAATTAAAGACTAAACAGTGAATTTATTTTTAAGTTATATTCATTATGCAAATAAAACACAATTAGGGTAGGAGTTGCTTTTGGAAAATTTCTAGAGATTATCAAAACAGTGCCAGTCAGTCACAGTATAGCACTTATCACTTGCTGCATGCTCTTTGCATAACAAGATGTCCCTTCTACTAATAGATTTAAAAGTAAATGCTGCAATCATTTCAGGTGACAAAAAGTAGAGTGAAAGAAGGAAGGCATTGTCTGAAGTCAGATGGTGCTTCAGGAGACGATCACCACTTCACTCATCATTCACAGCACAGTTCTACTTCCTGCATTGAGGTAAGTCAACTGCTTTAATTCGTGTGAGTTTTACATAGCACATACTAAGTCTACATAATCGTACTGGAGTGTTTTCTGTTCTCATATACTTCAGCTGTGTATGTAGTTGTGCTCTGTAGTCTTGTAGTCCCTAGTTCTGTTCTGCAAATTCTCAAAGTGTGATATGAGGTAGCAAAAGACCTTATTAGTGACTGTGCCGATCTCAGGCAAAAGTGGAATGTAAGCAGATGGTAATTGCCAAATTGAGTCAAATGGTGCCTCTGGCGAAGACTGACTTTGCTTGATTTTATTTCACATTTAAATCCCTATAATGTACCTTGTACTATATGAGAATGTGCCGAATTCAGTGGTCAAGGGAAGTGGTGCATCACCCCAACTGAGTCCCCACACTGTTGTTTAAATGTTCCCACAAGACAAAAAAAACAATATATAACAATACAAATTTTTTCAGGAAAAATCTGTTTGCTGTATTCAATCTAAACCTCTTTTATAAAATCTTACACTGTTTAACTTAGTTTCAATAAGCTATGAAACTTTTACTTTTGGACTTATGAGTGACTGTAGTGCCGATCACAAGTAAGAGAAAGTGAAATGGTAGCAGACAGTAATCTTCTGGAGTGAAATATTGCTTCTGGAGATGACCAGCTTTACACCCAACATTCACATAATTTACATAATTAAGTCCCCACAATGTACAATGTTGTCTACAAGTGTGGACCAAGCAGTGATTTTAGTTGAGAAGTGAAGTGGTGCACCTCCCCCTCTGAGTCCCCACATTGTCATTTGAAACTTACAATAAGTTCTCATAAGACATCTGACTTAAAATATTGTCCAGTTTTTTCTGGAACAATCTATGTTTTGTGTTTTAGCCTAAAAATGATTTTGAGTGACTGTTGTGCCTATCACAGGTAACAAAAAATGGAATGGAAGCAGACAGTGGTCTTCTGGATTCAAATGGTGCTTCTGGAGATGACCAACATTCAGAGGATGGGTCTATTTTGCACAGCCAGGTATGAAAAAGCTTTAATTCATGTACTTTTTACATAATAATCATTAAGTCCCCATAATGTACAATGTTGTCTGAGTATGTGCTGAGTATGTGATTTCAGTTGAGAAGTGAAGTGGTGCACCTCCCCCACTGAGTCCCCACATTGATGTTTGAAACTTACAATAAATTCTTATAAGACATTTGACTTCAAATAGTACATTTTTTTTGGAATAATCAATGTTTTGTGTGTTTAGCCTAAAACTTATTTTCTACAATATTTCACTGTTCAGTTAAGTTGTAGTTTGCTATCAAACTTTTACTTTTGAACTTATGAGTGACTGTTGTGCCCATCACAGGTAACAAAAAGTGGAATGGAAGCAGACAGTAATCTTCTGGAGTCAAATGCTGCTTCTGGAGATGACCAGATTTGCATCCAACATTCACAGGATGAGTCAATTTTGCACAGCCAGGTAAGAAAAGCTTTAATTCATGGTTTTTTTTAAAATCATAATTATCGATAAGTCCACACAATGTACGCTTTTGTCTGAGTAGTGATTTCAGTTGACAAGTGAAGTGGTGCACCTACCCCACTGAGTCCACACATTGACATTTGAACCTTACACTAAGTTTTCACAAGACGTCTAACTTAACGTATTGTTCATGAGTGTACCTTTTACGACCAAGAATGAAAAAGCTTTAATTCATGTATTTTTTCCATTATAAATGTTAAGTCACCACAATGTACAATCTGCCAGAGATTTCACTCAGCATGTGAAGTGGTGCCTCTCTATCACTGAGTACCCACATTATCATTTGTAATAAAGACAAACCTAGGCTTTCTACACAAATTAATTTTTTGCTTTAGTTTGCGATAATGCTTTGACTTTTAGGCTTGAGTAATGGAAGAAGGAAGTTATCATCTGAAATCTGATCTCACTTCTCAAGATAATCAGCAGCAGACATCTGCAGTCTTAGTTCAGGAAAACATGTAATATGTTCTAAAATTTGCTTTGCTGGCTTTATAAGAATACACAACTTGACATTTGAAACCAATTCTTCCTTAATTTCCCATGAGTTGATTTTAACTACAAAAGTTGTATTACTTCTGGAATGTTTGGACTCAACAGGTGACAGATGAAATATCTTCTGGTAACCAGTTTTGCATACCACAATCACAAGTGGAAATACACATTACTCAGGTTGGAAATAATCACTTTAATGAATATAAATAAACTCAATACTGCAGTGGTTCTTTTAGCAGTGTTCACATGTAAGCTATGTTGTCTTTTATAGTTTGCTGAGGTAAGCAGCCGCAGTCTCTGCTCCATCAGTATGGTAGAAAGCAGCGAAGATGAGTATGTCCCTGAGTCTTCAGAGAGTAGTTCAAATGAACATGCCTGCAGACATACGATTTCAGCCTCTAGAAGAAAAGTCCAAACAAAGATGAAAAGACATCCTCTACACAGTCCTAGCACTGGTCAGTCCAGTGCAGTTAACAGTGAATCTGTGTTACCAGAGCAGTCAAGCTCTATTTTGGTTGAAGGAATTTCAAAGCCAACTAGTAAAGCCAGAGTTGTATGACAAGAAACAGTACTGTTTGTTTTGCAGCAAACCACTTTCAAAAATGGCAAGACATTTAGAACAGGTTCACAGCAATGAGTCTGAAGTTGTGAGAGCTCTGGCTTCTCCAAAAGGTTCTTTTGAAGCCACGAAAGGATTGTGATTCCCAATATTTTGTACAATGTTGCAACTGTCAAGGACTCAAAGATGATCATTCCCATCCCAAACCAGGAAAGAACAAGGTGCTTTCACAGAGTGCTTACATGGGGTCCGAACTAGTGCTGGACTGTGGAAACCTTTCAGTAACATGAGCCATGATGAAGTGGTCGTTGCCATTAAAACAGACATGTATATCAGAAGATTAGGAAATCATTAACATATTACTCCTTTGAGTAAAATGGAGGATTTTGTTGACCCAACTAACTTTATGCATGTCATCACTGCTGTCAGAAAAGCCACTGTTTATGATGAAGGAAAGTGCACATTTCAACGACCATCTCTTGCTTCGAAGCTAGGTCATAGCTTACAGAAGATTGCATCTTTGGTTTCTTTTCAAGCGATGATGGATAGGGGTGGCGAAAAGCAGAAAAAGCACATAACTTTTCAGACATGTATGGAGCAAACTGATATCATCACATGCACAGAGAGAAATTAAGTGGATGTCAGGCCTGGGGACAGTGAAGGCGGGTGGCCGCTAGAGGCCACCCTTGTTTATGTTTGTATTTTGGGTTTGTGTTTGTGTTTTTTATTATTTTAGGACTTTTGTTATGACATCTGAGCACCGCTGGCCAGGAATTAGTAGATTACGAGTTGCAGCTGGCCGGAGTGCTCAGAATAATGAGTGTTGAGTTTGTATTTAAGTTGCTGGGAGACCGACAGTGGTTGTCGGTCCACCGTCCATCACCCTGTCGTTTGAGTACGTTTTGGTTTTCTGAGTTTTTGATAAATAAAAGAAAGAGAAAATGGATACTGCCATCGAGCCTGCTCTCACTCTAAGAAGAGGGGAAACCGAGACAGTGGAATGCTCCACTTGTTCTTCCCTTTACTGATAATGTGAAAATACTACATATGTATCTTGATCAAAAACAAGAAGAGTACTCTCAGAAACTAACAGCAAATGCTTCCTCCAAGAACTGGTCACTTCTTGCAAAAGTTACTCTGGCTCAGACTGTCCTCTTCAACCACAGAAGAGAGGGTGAGGTTTCAAAAATGCCTTTGACATTGTTTGTCAGTAGAAACACGGATGATCTGCATGATGATGTTACTCTTGCACTTTCAGAGCTTGAAAAGAAACTCTGCCATTAATTTACTTGAATTGAGATATGTGAAAAGCGAGGAAGAAAGGTTTCCAGTTCTTTTAACACCTACAATGCAGAAAAATATGGACCTCCTTAAAGAAAAAAGGGATGAATGTGCAATTCCATCAGAAAACATCGACATGTTTGCACATCCTGCAGCACTGTCACTCCTAAGGGGATCTGATTGTCTTCGTGAATTCGCAATAGAATGTGGTGCAAACAATCCAAAGGCCCTTTCATTAACAAAGCTGCGAAAACACTTAGCAACACATTCAAATGTTCTGAACCTCAATAACACAGAACTGGATCTGGAACTTTTTAGGGCACGATGTGAGAGTTCACAGAGACTATTACAGACTTCCTGATGGCACTCTCCAGCAGGTCAAGATAAGCAAAATTTTGATGGAATTAGAAAGAGGAAGAATTGTGGAGTTCAGCGGAAAAAAACCTAGATGAAATTGACATTGATCCAAAAGGTATGTTGGATACAGTAAACTAATTCTAGGCAACTGGAAATGTAAGTGGTTAAATAAGTGTATGTGTCATATTATATTATGGTTGTTGTTCTTCTAACAGAAGCAGTGCTTATTCAGAATTCAGATTTTTCAAAGGATCAGTCAGGAACAGAGGATGAATCATATCATTACTACCTAATATTCAGGTCATATTATATTAAGATTCAAGTAACAATTGATTTCATCTCCCACACTGATCACTGTAATGAAAACAAATAATTATGCAAATAGTTATCACCCAGTTATTAATATTACTACATGTCCCATATGCATTAAAGACAGCATTGTAGAGCCATGTTAATCATTTCAATTTTGAAACTACCGTAAATATCTGTGTTGTGTAGGTGGTTCAGCAAACATTAGCACACACACGCAGTTAGGAACAGAGGATTCAATCCATTTTATTTTACTGAACTTCTTCTCCGCAGTATAAGCATACAGTAATCACTAGTGCCCTCTAGTGCTTCTAGTCAGTGCATATACAGAACAAGATGCAACAGCATGTGGACACATCTTCCCCTTTTAAACAAGAATTGCCTTTTGTAGCTTATGTAACCTAACTTAATCATTCTGGTATATGTCACCTAATAACACCTTTTAACATTTCACATCACTCAGTAACATTCACTTCCCCATGACGAAGTCGTGGGCCCAGCGAGGCGGGTTTCTCATCCTGGCAGGTCTGGACCTATTATCAGACTCAGAGTCAGATGCTGGATCAGTTTCTGTTTTACGACAGTCCATTGTTGTATCAGAATCAGCGCCAGCGTTCAACTCTGACAGCGCCAATCAGTGTGAGGTGTTCCTGGTCCTTCCATAATCCAGCAAGTAAGTGTGTGGTCCTTTCTTTGTCACTACAGTCGTTGGTTTAGACAACTTCAGTTCTCCCTTCTTTACTTTCCATGGCTTCCTAACCTGTATCTTGTCACCAGGCTGAAAGTTGGACGATTTGGCATGTCTGCGGGCATCAGTGTATTCTTTCATTTTCAGTTGTTTACCCTTCACTCTTTCACGCATGGCATGTCTCTCTGTTTGGGGAACAGACATATTCATCACCTGTAACTCCGTTCTCATTCGTCGTCCATGGAGCAGTTCTGAAGGGGAAACTCCAGTTGTAGAATGAGGGCTTACACTGTAGTCCATCAGGTAAGTTCTCAGGAACGACTTCCAGGGCTCTCCTTGAATCGATGCAGTCTGTAAGCAGTCTTTAACGCATCTATTGAACCTCTCAACTTCCCCATTAGCTCTTGGGTAATACACTGAGGATCTCAGGTGTTGGATTCCCCTGTTTTCTAGAATGGCAGCGAATTCAGCAGAGAGGAATTGGGAGCCATTGTCACTTATCAATGTCTTTGGATTCCCTTCACGAGAGAAAACTGCAGAAAGGAACTGGATGATAGTAGCTGTATCAGCTCAGGGAGCAAAAGCTACTTCAGGCCACTTACTAAAGTAGTCTACCAATGTGATGGCAAATCTGCAGTCAGAAGGTGCTATCTCAAAAGGGCCTATGATGTCCACAGACACCTTTTTCCAAGCAGCAGCTGGTAGAGGAATGGGTTGCAGTGGAGCATCATGGGTGACAGTGGACTTGTCATTTAGCCTGTATGTTGCACAGTTTTTTATCAGTGTCTCTATCTTACAGTCCATCTTGTGCCACCAGTACAGTTCACTTAGGCATTGTTTGGTATGTACAATGCCTTGGTTAGTTTCATGAGCTATATCAATGAGTCTTTTCTGCAATGACTCAGGCACTAGCAATCGATGAGTACCTCTGACTATACGCTTGTTCATGACTGCAAGTTCATGGCGGATTGGAAAGTACAGCTGTAAGTCAGGCTCCAGTGATGTCTTCCTTGCAGGCCAGCCTTTCTGTATCTGCGCGTAGAGCTTTGTGAGCACTGGACAGGCTTTGCACTCTGACTGGAAGTCATCCTCCGATACAGCACACAGATCAGTGAGGATGGCTGCAACTGACTCCACATCCTCTACACATGCAATGTCTGTCTCACGAAGTGGAAGCCTAGATAAACAGTCAGCAACATGGTTCAAAGATCCAGTTCTATATTCCACTTCATAGTCAAACTCCAGCAGGCGAGCTGACCATCTGGCTATGCATAAACCATCTCTGTTATTGCCTTTAGTATTCAGCAGTGTTGTAAGCACTTGGTGATCAGTTCTAAGAGGAATTTTCTTCCCCAGAGCCATGTGTGCCATTTTTCAGCACCCACAGCAATGGACTTTGCATCAGCTATTGCAGCCTCTGTATGCCTAGCAATTTCTAAAGCTCTAACAAGCGTCAAATCCTCCTCCATTAGCAGTCTTTCACATATACATGTACTATTTGTCTTCTCTACAACTTGATCTCGTAACATTTCATTCTCCATAGCTCCAAACTTACATTGTTTCATGAGCTCATGCAGTGCTGCAACATAGTGATCTGTAGACTCACCGACAGCTTGGGCTCGTTGCCTGAAATTGCAAGAAAGTAGTTATCGAACAACGCAAGCAAGTTGTTATTGAACAACTTTTCTCACGCATCAAATGGAAGTTTCGGTTCACCTGGGCACTCCAGGAAACCAGCAGAGGGTTGTAAAGAGAGCAGAGCCATGACTTCTTCACCACTACTCTCGTCGCCACTTTGTTGTGTAGATGGTTCAGCAAACATTAACACACACATGCAGTTAGGAACAGAGGATTCAATCCATTTTCTTTTACTAAACTTCTTTTCTGCAGTACAAGCATACAGTAATCACTAGCGCCCTCTAGTGCTTCTAGTCAGTGCATATACAGAACAAGATGCAACAGCATATGGACACAACAATCTGTATGACTGTAAATCTCTAATTTGGCCTTGATACCCAATTATTTTGGGGGGAAACTAGCTAAATAGTGGACCCCTGACTTGTGACTTTGTTTCTGTTATTAATATCATTGTTATTATGGAGTGTTCAAAATGAGTAAATGAGTAAAGTAGATCATGGAGCTCAACTGAACATAGAACCAACTACAAAGCGATCCCAGGAAACCTCGGCTGAGCAAACAACAAAACCATTAAGTACCACATCCATTCCCAAAGGTATTATTTAATAGGCAAACATGACGGTAAGCTTTTATAAAACCCCTGACTTGTGACTATGTTATTCTTATTGACACTTGAATGACCGACAGCGTCAATTGACGTAATCTCATCAGGCTCAGAATCAGAATCGCGTCTATTGGCCTTTTGGAGCAGCAGGCATGCTCTGTAAGAGACATATGGGTGTGGTGTAGGCACATGTACACACAAATTTTTACATATTGCTGTTGTTTTATACTGTTGTGCTTGAGAGTCACCATCGACCGGAATCAAATTCCTTGTATGTGTTCACTCACAAACTTGGTCAATAAACATGATTCTGATTTTGATTCTAATGTGGCGACTGACGCTGTACGACAGGCTCTGCATCCAAAGTCCACTGGACATTTGCTGTGTCTGCTGGCAGCAGCTTGCGTGGATGTCTGCCGACAGGCTGCAGGACTAAACGCCCGAACACACTGCAGCAGCGTCGTATCAGGAAGTCTTGTGCAAAACTGGGCACTGCGTCAATGGACACACGCAGCCGATATAGGTATAGCCAGTTAGCCGCCGTTCTAGTGTTAATATCATTGTTATTACAGAGTGTTCAGAATGAGTACATTCTTTCTGTGTTTAAGTAGATCATGGAGCACAACTGGACATAGAACCACCTACAAAGCAAGCCCAGGAAACCTCGGCTGAGCAAGCAACAAAACCAACAAGTACCACATCCATTCCCAAAGGTATTATTTAATAGGCAAACATGATGGTAAGCTTTTATTAAACTAAAAGATATTGCATATTTCGACTAATATTGTCCTGCATTTATTTAGGTGTTAAGGTGGTTAAGAAAAAGAAGTGAGAAACTAGTGAAGTGAAAGCAGTTGAAAAACATCTGAACAGCTTCATCAAAAGTTGCACAATGCCAGAAAAAAAATATTGTGAGGCTTGTATAAAAGCTGAACTTGTTGCATTGAAAGACAGGGACTGGTTGTCTGTTAAGTTTTTTGTAAAGAACAGAATCACTGCTCTTAAAAGAAAAATCTGAGTGTTAAAAGGCTCTTATAGAAAGACAACAATTTAAGCAGTTACACAGTTTAAAGGCGGTTTTGTTGTTTTGTTTTTTAACTGATATAAGTTACAGAAGTTTGTTTTATTTGTTTTACTGCCTTTTAAATGTTTTAGCATTGACAAATTCTGATTTAAATGTTCATGTTATAATATTTCAAGGCATGTATGCAATTATCTGTCCAAAAAGACTGCATTTCAAATGACTAAAACTGAGTTTAAAAAGGAAACCTGATCTTATGTGTGTGTTTGTGTGTTTGTTTGTGTGTGTGTGTGTGTGTGTGTGTGTGTGTGTGTGTGTGTGTGTGTGTGTGTGTGTGTGTATGCATGTGTGTTTGCTTGTGTGTGTGTATATGCATGTGTGTTTGCTTGTGTGTGTGTATATGTGTGTGTGTGTGTGTGTGTGTATGCATGTGTGTGCTTGTGTGTGTGTATATGTGTGTGTGTGTGTGTGTGTATGCATGTGTGTGCTTGTGTGTGTGTGTGTGTGTGTGTGTGTGTGTGTGTTGAGGATACGTGTGTGTGTGTGTATATAAATGTGAGTTAGCCTTTGTGTTATTATGGTCTTTCGCTAGGCTATAATTGGCTGGTGGAGGGTGTTTTGTGTGTAGGTCTAGTCGGGTCTGATTTGTTTTTTTTCCGCCGGCCTGTCAGCCCGGCTGCTTTGAGCCCAGCGCTGATCTAAAGTCACTGTGGAACGGCGTGACAACTGTTTTGAACAGCCCCTCTGCTTTGGACTGTCAGTGCAGTCTAAACAGGAATCCTTTCTCACACTCGCTAAATGCTGCTGTTTTTTCCTCTCTTTCTCACTAAGGTGTTTTTTTTTCCACTTTGCTTTTCTTTTTTTCTTGTCTTTTTTGCTGCTGTGTAGGGCTCCATCCGTCCAAACGCTCGTCCTTTTCTCCTAGACGAGGGAGGAGATGTTGGGATGGGTGCTCTGAGTCAATGCGTGCATGTCTTCCGTGTCAGCAGCCTGCATTTCGTGGCTAAAGCCTTTATTTCATAGGAGGAGAGGCAAGCATTTTTTTCTGAGCGGAGATTAGATAGCGGTAATGATCAAGTATTGCTTTTGTCCCATTTGATGGCTGAGGCTTGGGTTTTTTTTTATTTTTAGCTTTAACTGAACCCTATGCAGATGCTCAGTAACAGATGCCAAGAGGAACAAAGACATGTAGATGTCTCTCTCTTGGGTGTAATTGTTCTGACATCAAGACAAAAATACATCTAAAACTTCCCAGTTAAAAAAATAATAATCAAATTGATGATAATTTTCCTCTTCGTTCAAAATGTTCTTGATCAGACAGACTCTGGGTGTTCGAAGCAGAAGATACGAGACTAGTGCAGGTAGCAAGTAAAGGACTTTTATGTACCACAGTTAGTACTGTGTAAACTACCTAGATGTTATAACAGACATGCCTCTAACCACGTCATATTGTTAAATAATGTCATATATACGGACATATGCAGAGACAAGAGTTAGCTCTTTATTTCAAGATCACATATGTAAGCGCCCCCACACACTGCTCCCCACACACTGCTCCCCACACACTACTCCCCACACACTGCTCCCCACACACCGCTCCCCACACACTAATCCCCACACACTGCTCCCCACACACTGCTCTCCACACACTGCCCCCCCACACACTGCTCCCCACACACTGCTCCCCCACACACTGCTCCCCCACACACTACTCCCCACACACTGCTCCCCACACACTGCTCCCCACACACTGCTCCCCCTTCACACTGCTTCCTGTCTGGCCGCTCCTTCACTTGGTTTGGGGATAAAATACCGAGAAAGAATTTCACACTGTGAGTTGTGTTTTGGTGTTTAATATATATGTGGTGTTTTTCTCATGGCCACTTGACTTAAATGAAGACCATCAGAAAGAACCCCCCCCCCCCCTTAATAATGACCAACTGACTTTAGTGAGAGAATTCCTTCATGATACATTTGTCTGCGACAGAATTCTGTGATGAAAAATGTACAGTGTAATCAACCATAAACTTTGTGTGTAAGTGTTGCTCCACTCACAGCACGCCCTCACTCTCTCTCTGCTCCTACAGGTGTGGATGAGGCTGAGCCCGGTTCAGACAGCCGTGGCGAACGGTTGGACTTTTTCGTGAAGCAGGAAGAGGCTGGGGAAGGAGGCTTCATAGGCTCGTCGCTGGCCAGCGAGAGGGAAGAGGCTGGGGGCCGGGTTCAGGAGCGAGGAGGCTCTGTGGCCAACCTGCGGGCAGCACTAATGAGCAAGAACAGCCTGCTGTCTCTGGGGGCTGAAATGTTGAGCGAGGAAAACCCCCTTCTGTTTGATTACCTGCCCAAAGGAGGACATTCACTGTCCCGTAAGTCGCGGCTTCTTGCTCTACTGTACGCAACACCGTTTTGTTAGGGGCTATACATTCTTGCAGACCCATAGCATTCCTCTGCTCCTAGAGGGTCCTGAAGACTTACACTGTGCTCTTGTAGTAAGGCTGGGTGATATGGCAAACAAACATAAGACATCATTTAGGTTGACATCTTAACAATGCATGATATTTATTTAGTATTTTTGAGGCTTGTGAACAACTTGCAATGGATAAAATGCAAAATATGTGCACCTCTTACTATCCACTGGTTGTTGTTGACAGACCTTTTTATGATACATGTTGACTGTTTTAGATACACTGACCAAAAGCAGTAGTGAGTAACACAATACAACCTATTGTCATATTGCATGTAGGTTGCCAAAGAGTTCTTAGACACATATTTTTAGGCACAAAATAGAGACTCCACAGGTTGCCAAAGCCTTCCTTCAGGAAGACCTATGGAATATAGAGGCCATTGTTATTCTCCAATTCATTTCAGTCAGTTTCGCACCCGTCTGGTGTGGGCAGTGTTTCTCTGGTTCCGTAGGTTTTCTCCAGTCATGTTAGAGTGCCTGTGTCCTGGTGACTTTGGCACAAGCGCTGTAGATCAGTGTGTGGTAGATATTTTCTTGATCAGATAGTAGAGTAGATGTTTATTGCTTGCTGGTGAGTTTTTGCACACCTGTAAATGAATGCGAATTTTAAATCAATTTGGCTGAGCAAAGTTTGCCATGGTGTGTGTGTGTGTGTGTGTGTGTGTGTGTGTGTGTGTGTGTGTCAGAAGGGAGTGTGAAAGAGGCCACATTTAAAATGCTTTTGCTCCAGGCACTCTGTTACAAGTTGTCAACATGTTTGCTCTGTACTATTGTATTCCTGCATGTGTGTGTGTGTGTGTGTGTGTGTTTGTGTGTGTGTTCGCAATCACAGAACCTTGAGTCCCCTAGAACCCTGTCCTTCTTGAAATATTTTACATCACCATACACAGATTATGGGTTAAGAGTTTAAAAAAATATTTAGATATGTTTTTCTATCCTGCAACACTCTCTCTCTGTCTCTCTGTCTCTCTGTCTCTCTCTCTCTCTCTATCTCTCTCTATCTCTATCTCTCTCTCTCTCTCTCTCTCTCTCTCTCTCTCTCTCTCTCTCTCTCTCTCTCTCTCTCTCT
>JBBJLS010000155.1:19644124-19659408 GCA_037577275.1 Bryconaethiops microstoma | reverse complement strand
GATTATTATATGATAATTATACCACTATCATGCAATATATAACCAGCTTCATCACAAAAACTGTACGTGCGGGAAAAGCTAAACACAGATTTGAAATCAGCATTAAAAACACTACAAAACCCACATAAACCCACATTATCTCTGATGATTTCGACCTGTTGACCAGTGTTACTAGTCTGGCAGGTGGGAAGCACTAATTTGAACATTTTGGAGAACTAAAAATGAATCTGATAGCAGCTGTCATCCCAGCTAAAGGCTAATTTAACAGGTATTATCATTTGTAATGTCAAGTTTCTTTTGATCTCCATTTGTTGTTTAGATTTGGATAAAACTTTGTGGAGTCACGGTCAGGTTCAAGTGCAAAATTGTGGCTCAGGAAGCACAGAATGTTCTCAAGCTTCTTTTAGGCTTGTATCAAAGCTCTAAACCTGAGTTAAAAAAAACACTAGCCTGATGTATTGACCAGCAGTGGCTTTGTTTCTTCTATTTACAGTAACCAGAGAAGAGAGTTAGGCTAAAACAGATGACAATATTGAAAGCACGAGGAATAGACGATGAGGGAAGGGTGTATAATGCCTTCCTCAGGTGTAACATCATTCATAAATCTGCTTCTTATTAGGCCTGCACTGCAAAAATATTATAATCAATGCATTGTCCAGTTCTCAGCAGAAGACAGAAGACCAGGCATAAAGCAGATTTAACTATTAGTGTAAATTAGCAAGGGGCTTTGTTTTATTTCTACTCCAATAATGAGGTATGAGAGGAAGGCTCGCTGAACGATATTCAGGCAATAGCCTGGACTGTAGGAGAATAGCCAAGAGCATCATAGCTGAAATATGGCTGGACCTGGGAGTGAATATCTTGACGTACTGATGCAGAGTGTGCGGTTTCTAGTCTCACCACTTAGCACTGCACAAGCTATATGTCTGTATGTGCAGTTACGTAATCTCAAATAGATTGCTTATGTGGTTTGTGACAGTGTATGGCCCTCTGTTGACTATACATTTTGTGTGACAATTGGTATGGTAGAAGCTTCCATTATTTGTTAGTTCATTTAGCCTTGGATCTCCAGTGCAAGACAAAAGAAGCAAACTCCAGAAACCAAACGTGGCTGGTCAACTTAATTTTGGGCTGGGCGGAAATTCATTTAACCGTTTAATCCTTACTAGGGTCACGGGTACCCGGAGCCTATCCTGGGATCAGTGGGCGGGGTGTCATCCCACCGCAGTACAGGGGAAATTCCAGCAAAAATTTCTGGAATCAGTAGCTTTTGTGAATGAACTAACTTTCAATTCAACCCACGGCCTGACCGATATGCAAATTCTATGGCTTTTATATTTATAATACCAATTTTAAGGGGTTCAACTAATAATATCTGTTGAAATGCTTTTGTATTTCTACTTAAGATTTTAATTTTATACTCCAATAGTTTTAGATATAATAGTCTTTTCTCAGTTCTCAGACTTCCTAAACTCAAATAAACAACAGAAATACAATCTTTATTAAAAAGTGAAAATTGAATGTGGAGCTATCCACAATTACTTGTGGTTTTGATTTGTGTTAATTCCCTCTTTTTGGTTTTTCATTAGTTCTCTTTTTAAATATGTACAAGGAAGTCAAAAGTCTGAAACCACTTTTTTTTTCGCCTGAAAACAAACAACAGAAATAAACTACATAAAGTTTCCTTTAAAACAAAGGAAAGTTTTAATCAGTGAAATATTCAAAATATTCAAGACTCTTAAATTCAATATTCAAGACTTTGGACCCACATAAGCATGCAAAATTTGGGCGACCGTGGTCAAATGACATTTTTGTAGATATTCTAATCAACAATAAGTACAAACCCTTTTCAGAGAATAGGCATCAACACATTTTAATACACAATTCTAGTTAATTTGCTGAATTTAACATGCTGGAGAACATATTGCAAATGTAATTTCATATATTTTATGTTTTACTTTTTTCCATTACGTTTATTCCTATATGTTGAATAAAATCATTATGCGAGAAATTTGGCAGAAAAAAAGGCCCGATTTAAGTTCCCTGTGAAGGATGTGTTAACTTATTTTCATTAGGGGTGTTCAAAATTTTGCATACATCTGCATTTACTTACTTGATTTTATTTTTCGGTGAAAACTGCATAGTTTATTGTACCAGATACCCTTGGTGTCATCACACACACACACACACACACACACACACACACACACACACACACACACACACACATGCACCGTAGTTGAATCTTACACCTTCCTCCCATTAATAATCTGACCAACATCGTTGAGTGTTTTGGTTGTTCAGAGCTGCTCGCTGCCAGCAGACTTTAATGATGGATCATTTTACGGACTATTAAATATTATTCTGGGATTACGCATACACAGCCCAAGCCATGTCCAGTTAAACAAACACAAACTGGGTTTGTAGTTGCCAAAATTTGTGCACAAAACAGCTCAGGCTGAGGACTGTGGATTAAGTGTAACAGATTTGATTCCTCAGTTCTTTTTTCACAAAAAGGCCGACTGTCACAGACAGCTGAGGAATGCATAACAAATCGTGGGTTTGGCCAATCCGGCGAACGTTATTTCTTGTCGTCCGCGAAGATGGTACAGCTGTTCGCGTGTAAATATTATCCTCCTCCTGCTGAAAAACTCTCACCCTGTTGCTCATTCACAAAATCCCTCGGTTCTCCATCCGAGAAGGAAAAAACATCAGCTAAACCTCACAAGTGCAATAGCGGGAAATCATCTGCAGAGGCCAGGAGGTCATCCAGCTCGCTCTGGCTCAGACTGCAAAGACTCTGAACACTCATTCATTCATGCTCCATTTAAAATGTGTTTGCACACTGAGAAGAGTTTGAATTCAGGATGAGGTTTTGTTTGTCGATTGCCCAAAATGAAGTGTGGGTGGTGCAAAGCTGAAGGTGAAATGGCAATACAGGATCTGCCATAGATCTTCTAATTAAGGAAAACTTGAGCCAGTGCAAACAATTGCAAATGTTACTAAGGGGTACACTTGGATTTGTTTTGGGGAGAGGTGATTGTATTTTTGAGGGAGAGCATAAAAGTGATCAGAAAGGAGCGAAGGTCTAGGTGGTTGGGGCTTAACATGGGGTCGAATAGAGGAGTGATTAGAGGAGAGTGTAGGGAAATGTGCTGGGGCTTAGCATGGGGTCTAATGGAGTCTGATCATATTTGTCCAATAGGGGGCATTGTATTTCTTGAAAGGGGAAGATCATACCTGTTAAAGAGAAGGACAGTTGAGAAAATTCATAGAAAAGTGTAGGTGTGTGGGGGCTTAGCTGACAATTTAACTGCTGTGAATTGTTCAGTCACTACTATTATTTATTCATTAATGGCTGTGAAGTGTTTATAGCAGTTAATTATTTATTAACTACTATAAAATGGTTCAGTATGTCCTATCAGTTATTCAGTAAATATTATGAATCATTCAATAAGTACATCAAATGATTTATCATTATAATTTATAGTACTACTTTGATTTGTTCAGTAACTAATGTGGCTGAATACAAATACATATGCTTAGAGTGTAAAAGATTAATGAATATGTAATGAATAGTAATTCCTGAGTGATTATTAGTAGTTAATGAGTAATTCACAAAGAATGATGAATAGAACTCACTGAGAAATGTTTTGATAGTTGCTTGTCTGATATTTTTGCTTTAAATGAGTATCATAAGCTCTAATCAAGTGCTATCAGTGTGGATGAGGCTGCAGCAAAAAGTTACTGACAAATCAGAGAGGCTAAGAAAGACAAACAAATCTGACTTTACTGTGTTGAAATTGTCTTGGCAGATGAGAGACAGAGTTAGAGAGAGAGGGAGAGAGAGAGAGAGAGAGAGTGTGTGTTCTCCTGTGGGGCTTGGCTAATGAAGCACACATGGACCGTGTATGGGGGGAAAACACAGGCCTGCTGTGACTCATTTGTTCTTATACAGCTTTCCCTCAGCAGCACCAAGCCAGTTCCTTGCGAGATAACCCCCTTTTATTAATCCCTCTCTTTTGCCTTCAGCATCTGTGTTATTCTCCCTCCTCAACTCTCTCTTTCTTGCGTTATCTTCCTTTATACAGCACTACTCTGGTCTTGGAGGGCCACTTGGAGACTACTGAGCTTTTGCTGCTCCAGCACACCTGCAGCACTTAAATAAAGGGTCAATCATTGGCTGCTGAGTTGTAGTCTTTCCAGCTCTCTCTCATCAAGAATGGAGATCGCTCATGATAAGTGGAGCTCCATCTCATTCAACAGCCCTTCCTGTGTGATCGAGCAGTTTTGCGATTAAGGCTGTTGCATATGACATCAATTACTAACTTGACATAAACAAGAAATCTCCAGATAATGCCGTCATCAATGATTTCCACACTTATCAGCAGGGCTGTAGTTCTCGAGTTCAGACTTAAGACTTTTTTTCTGTGTTCTTTGACTTGTTTTGGACTTGGACTTGTTTCAGACGTGACCATAAATATTCTAACATTTACAGATACGAACCCAAATGTTGAGCTCCATCCATGTAGGTTGGTTAAAAGAAGAAAATGGGAAGATTTCAGAACCAGTGCAAACAGTCAAAGCAGTATTCAAAGCAGTATCACAACAGCCCAGAGTGCGGACAAATCCAGAAATATACAGCAAGGGTTGATAAAAGGTGAGACAAATGAAAGAAAAGGAAAGGTACTTTACTATGCTAGCTGAGACATAGACAGCACTTTGTAAGGTTATACAAGAAACAATGGTCTTTTTAAACTGGGAGTGATGCCAGTACTCAGGTGAACTTGATCTGGAAATCAGGGGTCTTTCAGAAACTCGGAAGTGGTTGTCAGAAGTGAGTTGTCTGGTTTGGATTTAGAGTCCATTCCGAATCTTGGTCGAGGTCTTACAGGTTGGTCTTGACTGAGTCCAGCAGTCAAAAAAACCACAAGTATTTTGTTGATGGTGCTTTTTTTGTCAACTGTTACTGGTTTTAATCTCTGTGGCTGCTGACTACGGCAAAATCACTGCCATCACAGAGATTAAAAATCAATCAACAGTTGACAAAACAACCCCTCATCCCTCCTAACAAAACAAAAACAGCTGCAACTGTCGACAGTTGCTTGTTCAGGAAACAAGCACTGGTTTCATTATTTCAAAATCCATCTAGGGCGAACGCTGGTGACCACACATGCCTGCCAAACTTCATCTCCACTCTCTGAGCTTGCTGCATCCATGCTCATTGTCTTCATTTCGGCCACAGATGCCAAGTCGAGCCGAGTGCATGGAGTTAAACAGCTCTACTTAAAGCAAATAATGACTAATTTGATCCTACAGTGTTGTTATACGGCACCTGCCCTCTGATCATTACAGATAATAACAGTGAAAATGATTATCTTACAGAAGAAGACTCTGTGTCTCCATCATCACACACACATTAGAAACAGGTCAGTAAATCTCAAAGAGAGTTCTTTGACTCCTAACTCTGTCTCATTTGGACTTAAACCTCTTTGGACTCTGTCTTTACTTGGACTCCACTAGTCCTGGATGTGGACTTGTCTTGGACTCATCAAAGGTGGTCGTAATTACAGCTCTCCTTAACTGTAACCCCTTGTGGTCTGTGAGAATCTTTCCACCTTTAGAAGTTTACACTACATTGAAAAAAGTATTGGGAAACACCTGTTTTTCAGGGTTTGGGCTAGAACAGTTACTTCGAAGAAAGGTCAATCTTGATGCTTCATCATACCAAGACATTCTGGACAATGCCACGCTTCCAACAAGTTTGGGGAAGAACCTTTCCTATTCCAGCATGACTGTGTCCCAGTGCACAAAGCAAGGTCCATAAAGACGTGTGACTGGATGAGTTCGGCGTGGAAGAACTTGACTGGCCCACACAGAGTCCTGACTTCAACCCCATCCAGCACCTTTTTCTCATCCAACGTCACTGCCTGACAACCTAAATGCTCTGCAGAATGAATGGGCACAAATTCCCACAAAAACTCCAAAATCTTGTGAAAAGCCTTGCAAGAAGAGTGGAAGCTGTTATAACTGCAAAGGGGGACCAATTCCGGATTAAAGTCTATGTATTTGAATGCAATGTCATTAAAGTCCCTGTTTGTGTAATGGTCAGTTGTCCCCATACTTTTGTCCATATGGTCTATGTACAAGGTTTTTCCACCATTATTGTTCAAAAACGTGTGACAATATCTCCCCCCTTCATTTACAGACACAAATGACATTTAGCTTGCTAAATTCCAAAAAGTTTGTTCTAGTGATCAGTTAGTAAGTAATATAATTTACATAAAAGTGCTTTTGCCGTTGTGCTCTCTCTCTCTCTCTCCTTTTTCCTTCTGCAATCCCATATAAGCTTCAGAAATGTTGTAAAAGCTTGTGCTATGGTCATTTTGGCCTGAGGCTGCATTGGAGAAACACCAAGTCCACCAAGATCAATAAAATCATATTGCTGAGGGACGTGCAGTTAGATAAGCACACAGACAGAAAACAGCGAGATCATTTTACCTTATTCTCTACAGAACCCACAGCTAACTAGAACATTTATGGATTGTACTCTTAATTGTTTAGCAATTCAACAAACTTTAGAGAGAGAAAAATTGTGATTGTACCATTAGCCCCTCAGCAATTTAGCAAACTTTAGCAAGAAAAAGCAGTGACTGAACTTTCAATCCCTTAGCAATTAAGCTTAATTTATCAAGAAGATGTAGTGATTGCACCTTTAATCACATAGCAATTTAGTACATTTTGGCAAGAAAATGATTGTCCTGTAATCCCATAATAATTTAGTCAAAGTTAGCTAGAAAATGTAGTGATTGTACCATGAGCCCCCCCAGCAACTTAGCAAACTTTAGCAAGAAAATATAATGATTGTAACTTTAACTCCTAAGCAATTTAGCTTGATTTAGCAAGAAAGTTTAGTGACTGTACATTTGCCCTTTAAGTAATTTAGCAAGAAAATGTAGTGATTGTTTAGTTTGCAAGTTGAACCTCTTAAAAATGTAACTAAATCTAGCTTAAAAATATGATTGTATCTTTAACCTCTTAGCAATGTAGCCTGATTTATCAAGGAAATATAATGATTGTACCTTTGAATTACACATCTGAATGCCAAGAAACGTTAAGGTAAAGAAAAAAAAACATATTCCTCTTTGGCAAATTACTAAATGACATCATTTGCAAGGAATCGAAGGGCATCTGCTACTCATTTAAGAGCTTGCACACATCTCGGGGGTGTACCGCTATATGGGGACCATACGTACAGTAAGGGCAGTCAAGGCTAAAGAGCACTTCCCCACAAGCTCTGTGTCTCGGGGGGGCAGATGGTGAGGGAGAGATGGCCTCCGCTATTGCTGCATTCGTTCCTGAGCAGAGTTCCAGAACTTCGGAGTTGAGAAGCCTTCCCACCTTAATTTACTCCTGTGAGATCACATCCATCTGTTACGCAGTCTTTGTGGTTTTGGCTTCAGCCTCAGGCAGTTTTTAACTCTCGTCAAAGTAGAAATGCATAACCACTCACCTCCGATTCAACAATCTCATATGAGCCTCAATCTTTAAGGTGTTCTGGTTGAGAACAAAATGATAACATTGCTTTCATCCAATATTTCATCTTAAATTGAGTGGAAATGCAAAAATCTCTAATTTTGAAGAAATGATGGTATTCAGGATTGTTTGCCTGCATCAAATTTGTGGAACCCCCATTAATTTTGTACGAAAATACATTGATTGCATTTTTAATCCCTCACCATTTTATCAAGAAGATACTCTGATTGTATGCTTAATCCATCAATTTATCAAGTTTTAACTTTAAATTTCATGGGCTATACCTTTAACGAGATTTATCAAGAACATATATTGAATGTAACTTTAGCTGCTCTACACTAAACAGGCCCCTCAAAAATTTCTATACTACAGTCTTAACTGGACCAAAGCAAGTGACGCCCAGAACTGCTGCCACCAACAACTGCCCACTGATCTTTAACAGTAATCAGATGTAGCTTTGACAACTTTCCCATGTTTTTCAATGACATTTATCCCCTTACAATCTCAGGCCTATAAATCAGTAACTACATAAACCGCAGTGCAGCCTGGCTAAGATTGGTTAGGTTTTGTATGTTATCAAAGTGCGTGTTAAAAGTTCTGGCAGTGATTTTACTTTTAATCCCACACCAATTTAGGAGAAATGGTTGTACATTCCTCACCAGTTCATGAAGAGAATACTGTGATTGTACCTCCAATCCCTCATCAATTTATCAAGAAAATACAGTGATTGTTCCTTTAACCCCACACCAATTTATCAAGGAAATACAGTGATTGTACTTTTAACCCCAAACCAATTTAGCAAGAAAATATAGTGATTGTACTTTTAACCCATAAATTTAGCAAGAAAGCATAGAAATAGTAGCTTAAATCTTTCACCAATTTTGTTGTTTATCTATGATTTAAATCTCAGGCCTATTATTCAAGACAAACTACATCACAGTCTGGCTTAGTTTGGTAAGCTTTTATATGGTGTTGAAGTGGGTTATAAAGGCCCTGGCTGTTTTGTGACACCTTCAGAAGTGGAACATCTAGGTTTTCATCCCGCTTAAAGTATTATGACTTACAAAATGATGAAATTTACAAGGCCAAAATTAGCTTTACGTCATATTCATGTTTCATCCATATGAGAAGAGCTCAAAACCACTGTTCCAGAGCACACTGTACACAACTGACCGCAGATGAGGTAAAGAGAGAGAGAGAGCAAGCAAGAGAGAGAGAGAGAGAGAGAGCAAGACAGAGGGAGAGAGACATTTCTCTCCTGCTCTTCTGTCTTTCCTTTAGTGTGAGAAAGTGAAACGCAGTTTGACAGTCACTCTCCACAGAGCGGGCCAGTATTACATCACTTCAACAGAGAGAGTATTAAGTTACAAAATCTGGCCCGGACCAAGAGCTGTCTGTTACCCAGCAACTCCAGCCCAACAGAGCATAAATCTTAATGGCTTTTTCTTGTTGGAACAGGGCAGCGGATTTCTAGCTCTCTCTGATTTCGATAAATCACCCCCGTCGCGAGAGAAAGCCTGGCCAGGGCATGTTATTGGAATTAGTTTTAATACTTTTAATTTTGAGCTTGATAAGTGCTCATAAAAAACAGTCATGTTGTTGCATATGAGCACTAAATCTTTATGACCGGACTATACAAAGTGGTGTACACACCCTGACCCACCACAACATACCCTGAGAGCAAGCAATCACAGCGCAAAGCTGAACTTTCCATTTCATTTAAATTCATTAAACTGTGATCTGCACTCACAGAAAACCTCAGTAGATACACCTACTTCGTATCTACATATGTCCATCTAGACTGGTCCACTTACTCTATAGGTGGATTTGGAGGTTATTTTATTACATGAAATGAATAACATGTTTGACATGTAGTCACACACAGGATTTGTGAATCTGCAGCTTGGGCCAGATCTATATCAGCCCCATTTTTGGTGGTCAG
This sequence comes from Bryconaethiops microstoma, assembly GCA_037577275.1. Lineage (NCBI taxonomy): Eukaryota > Metazoa > Chordata > Actinopteri > Characiformes > Alestidae > Bryconaethiops > Bryconaethiops microstoma. Next base: position 19,649,930 of record JBBJLS010000155.1, on the reverse strand, counting down.
TAGTGTACAATGACAGAATGTGGTCCATCTATTTCTCAGGAAAAAAAATTCAGCTCTCCTCACCCCATTCCCTTTACTGCATTAGTTGGGGGTAATCTGGGGGGGGATTTTGGGGGTAAGGACCCCCACAGAGCAGGTGTTATTTGTGTGGGTCATTCTAAGAATTGTAGTGACAGTGACATGGTAGAGGAATGTCAGTGTCTACTGAGACGGGATGTCTGCTGTGTTGCTAAAGGACACTCCTACCTTGTTGGTCCACCTTGTAGATGTAAAGCAAGAGATGATCACCTACCTGTTGCATAACAGTACATGTTATTCAACCACTTTTACCACATCAGTGATCAGTTTCTGGCTTCAGGATGCTGTCGGATAGTTTTTTTCCTTTTTGTTTTATTTGCTTCGTCTATTTGCCTTTGCGGTCCTCTAGGTGATGTTTTTGTGGGTTTAAACAGCAAAAATAGTCCTAATTCACTTTCTCGATGGCCATTTTCCAACTCTCCCTTTATACGCTTGAATTACTTTTTGTTACTCTACCTTAAAGACTGATTTAAATTACCTCTGTTGTGATTGGTCTGGGCTGAAAAAGCAAGGCTAAGCAAGGCTAAACTGCTGTAGGCTGCACAGGCAGATATATGTATGTGCGCTGGTATCTGTGACAGTACAAAGGCAATGAACTCAAAATGTGCAGCTTATTTTCCACATAGGGACTGTGTGAGGTGTGCCTGGTACATTTTGAATCAGTGTTCCACCAGCCCTGCTGTGTGTGTTCTACTCTGTGCAGCACACACACACACACATGTTTGACATGCAGTCATACACAGGTTGTGTCAATCTCCAGCTGGAGTTACATATAAATCAGCCCCATTTTTGATGGTCAGTAGGTCAAAGGCTTGCAATAGTCAGTACTATTTTAATGCATATTTTACTATTTTCTATTTGTTCTCTTTCTCTCTCAGTGTCCAGGTCCCAGGTCTCCTCAGAAAAGCAGGAAGCTCTGCTAGAGAATGTGACCCGTCTGGGCGACCGCTCTGAGGCACTGCAGGAGTCTCTGGGCCAGCTCCCCTCCCAGAGTGACCTTCTGGAGAACATTTGGAAGCTGGAGAGCCTCTTTAACAACCACAGTGAAGAACTGCAGCAGTTGGGTATGACGACCCATAGGGGTTGCAACTCAAAGCAATGACCCTGCTTTTAGAATTTCTCATGTGCCAGCACTGAGCTTTCCATGAGTTCAGTTAAAAGAAACGGTCACCATACAAACAATAATCAAACGAGGCTTTGTAATTCTAAGCTCATGTCTTCCTGTCCCCAGGGCGCCTGGTGCAGGGTCTGGAGCGGGATGTGCGTGACCTGCAGGCCCATGCCGAGCACATGTCAGGCTCTATGGCCCAGATGGAGGAGCATTTGGGCACGGTCAGCCACTCCAGCCGGAGTAATGGTAGTAGTCTGGTAGATGCCCTGGCCCGGGCCACTGCCTCCATCCACAGCCAGGACGTCCTGCTGCAGGAAACAGCAGGCCACGTGGGCACCCTGCGGCAGCGTCTGGAGGAGGTGGGATGGACTGTGGGCTTGGTCAACCACTCGCTCAGCAGTGATGTCAATGTGCAGCAGCTGCAGATGGAGCAGCTGCAGGTGCAGCTGGGCAATGTGACCCAGGACACTAGTAGCATGAAGGTCATGCAGATGCACCTTGAGGAGCAGATGAAGAATGAGATTGAGATCCTCAACGTAATCACTGAAGACCTGAGACTGAAGGACTGGGAGCATTCCACAGCACTGAAGAACCTCACCATCATACAGGGTAGGAACCAAGGGGTTCTCTGTTAGAGAACTCACATATTCAACAAATAAAGTCCGAAGTGTAAATTAGGATATTTAATTCAGTAATGCAATGTTTCATTTGTGTACATCTATAACGTTACACCTTACACACATATGAAACATTCATTTATTAGCCATTTTCCCAAATTCCTTTAACCAGTCAGTGCTGTCTCTCTTGTCTCAGCGAGCTGCACTTTTTGTTGAATTTTATCATCTTCATCAGAACCAACAGTAGTTTGTTCGCTTTGTCACATTTACCAACGTCTACAAAAGCCATTCAAACTAAGCTCCAGACACCTGAGCTATAATAGGGACCAAAAGTATAAGACCACTTTGAAATTTTCTTTTTTTCAATAAACTACAGTTTTAGAATTTTGACAGATTTAAAACCAATAAATGCAAAGATGAGGAAAATGAAGAAGAAATATTCAAGAGTCAGAACTATTTTGGCCACATTTTAAATTGAAGCAAATTTGTGACGCTGACAAGGTCAAGGTAAAATCTATGCAACTTGCTACAGTTCCTATTTTCATACCTTGAGTGAAAAAGTAAAAAGACTAAAGGCCAGTCTGGCTATCATTTTTAAATGATAGCTACTGTAAAATATAAAACACAGGCTAAACATGAGGAAGGTTTATGAATGAATTAAAATACACAATACTTCAGTAATTAGCATAGATAATAATATTCAACCGGTCCAAAAACTAAAAGTGTAAGGTAAAAAAAGCTGCTTAAAATGGGTGTTTTTTACTTTAAACAGTGAATTAGACTACATGTTTATGCTGACAATTGATAATGTTATGATGAATTTAAAAGGTCTCTGAGCTGAGGGAGTACTCAATGCTTTGTTTTATGGTAGTGTGTTAGCAGATTCAAACATTTAAAGAGCAGCAATGGTAAAATTTCTCAATTTTAGTGACAAAACAATTTCCTGTTACTACACAATCATACATTATGTACATAGAAAAACTATTTGTAGGTGTTCTCCTGTTCAGCCACATTATTGGAATGTAGAATTCCTGGTACAGTTTCCTATTTGATCGTTCTTTGGGGGGTGAAATAGAAATTGTCATATGTTCAGAATGAGCAAACCAAAAACATTCTCTTCAACCGCAGCTTATTTGCCAGTCCTAAGTGGACTTCCTTTTTTCCAGTCCAAAGTGGAGAGAGTGAAAAACATCTTGTCTACAGTAACTTGAAAGTCCCCAATAAAGAGGAGTTTCCCTTCAGTTATATCCAAAAACATAATTCCAGCTAAGACAGCCACTTCCAAAACATAAGTGCATGAAGGGACAGTGAACCAGTTAAATGAACCCTCTTATTCATCGCTAATTGGATGAAGACCTTGCATTAATCAATAATTTCAATAATAAACAGGCATTCTTTGACATGGTATTCCAGAAAATGGAATTCAGTAAATGATTCCACCTGGGCATATAATTTGTTTTCAACACGTCAGTCAGTGGGAGTTTTCTCTGTCCTTGAAATGTCATTCACAGGGTTCTGTGGTTATGAAATGGACTGTTCCTAACCTGAATCCCACTTCTGCAATCTTGTGCTCCAAGTGATGTCATTTTGGCAAGAGAGTTATGCATAAAGTTAGCTACAGAAGTAAAAACTTATTGTGCATCAGACCTGGTGTCTATTGCGTGCGTGTGTGTGCGTTGGTATCGTAAAGAGGCTGGAATGATTCCTACTGGACCCTTTGAGGTCATTTCATACTGAAGGCATCTGCTCCATCATTACTTCCAGACTTCAGTACATTTGTGCATGATTACAATGAGGGTTTGCCAGTGGACCTGCAAAGCTCTGTGGTAGAATGTTCTTTGGCATTCTGCCTCTGCCTGAATCAGTGACCTTTGCTTCAGCTTCATATGGTACCTACCCTTAGGCCTGGCAGCAGATGGAAACTCTGTCCAGGAAAATTTATTTCTAATTATCCTCTGCAAAAGCAAAAAAACCTATATGAAACCCGTAGATGTTTGGAAATATGTAATCATGGAGCCTCTTGATTAGTGGTAATAGCATCCAGAGGGACGTGTTTGTATGCACACTCTCCGGTCCTGCCAGCAGAACTTTGGTGCTCCAGACATCTTTATACTCCAGACGTTTTTGTGCTTGTTTGACAAATAAAGAGGAAATTTCCTGCCCCCTCAGTGTTTAGCATAGAAAGCCACACGGCTGGCCTTCAGGTGAGGGTTGATTTTCAGACAGTAACAGGCAAGTGTTTGTCAACACAGGAAAAAAAGACACATGTGCAGTTCCAGGAGATGTTGTTTGAAAATCAGCTTCAAGGAGACGTTGTTTGAAAACCAGCGTCAACCATTTTCTGAAGATAAGATCAGACTCAAGGAGATGTTTGAAGATCAGCTTCAAGAAGAATTTGCCTGAACATCAGCTTCAACAGGGCATTGCCTGAAGACTTTGCTTGAAGACTGGCATCTGCAGAACGATGTCTCACATCTTTTGTACATAATATTATATGCACTATAAATGCTAAAAACAAAAAGGTATAATACAGTATAACATGTTCATTTATTGTATGTACCATCCATTTTTCATTGTAAACACCTGCCTTTTGCATCCAGTTATAGACCACTTTATGGGGCCTACCTGTCTAGCTGTACTGTGTTGTTGCGCAGTTTGTCAGGCACCCATTGTATACTCAGTTCATCGCTGGTCAGTTTCTGTCAACTAGATATTATATTATCATGCTCAACACAACTAACATGGCATTGGTACGGGTGTATCAGGCACAGGTTTTTACACATTAGGTTGAGAGTTGTCCGCCACCCTTCTCTGTAAGGAGAAAGTAACCAAAATACTTAACCAAAAGACTTAACTGTACCCCAGCAAAGCAGACCTACAGAGTAGACAAGTGCATATCATCTTTTAATGCAAACTTGTACAGGAATATCAAGAGTGTTCATTCTGAAGCAACACAAAAACACATTTTTCGATATTTTTTGTGATCATCCACGTCGTCTGCGCTTTTCCTGCCTGACATCATGAAGTGTTTTATTTTGGTGAAAAAGCTGTTCACAAATGTTCCCTGTCAGAGAGAAAAAAGAGAGTTAAATTTAGATTCTTAGCCAAGCAAAACCCAGGTGGAGGTCCACCACCCAAAGTCTGCATTCCAGCTCTGCTCCAGCTGTACATGGGGAAGTTATTATAACTCCCAGTGGCTCTTGAAGTGGTCATTTTTCACTGACAAATGTCCATTGCTCTCATCCTAGACCCAGCCATTATGAGAAAAGCCACAAAACTGCTTTCAAATCAGAGACGAATAGGATCTTCCACTTACACCCTTCTAATGGAGCTTGACCACAGTGTGTTTGGCCCACTTAAGTGTAATTGATTAATGGTCAGAGAGTAAGAGTGAGACAAAAACACACAGAGTGCACCAAAAACAAACCATCTGTTAACCATCCGTTAACTCCAGAGGGTCCAGCCCTGACCAGATCCCCAAAAAACAACTGACTTCATGACAAGGTTGAGTATTTGAACAAGGCACTCTAAAAAGATCTGAACATTCTAGAGAGATCTAGGCTTACTTGTGTTCATTGTATTGGCAGCAGGAGTAGAGTTTTGGTTTTTGAAGTGTATTGCATTTCAAAGACCTCCAGCCTTTCCATCTTCCTGCCCTGTCCATGTATAAACACATCAGTGGAACAGATTTTACTTTAGTTTTGGCCTGTTCATAGGTTGGGGAGCCAACTAGCCTACTTCACTAGAGTACTTCACCTGCTATCCTACTTCACCAACTATTCTACTTAACCAACTATTCTACTTAACCAACTAGTCTACTTCATCAACTAGTCTACTTCATCAACTATTCTACTTAACCAACTAGCCTACTTCACCAAATAACCTACTTCACCAACTAGCCTACTTCAACTATTCTACTTAAACAACTAGTCTACTTCATCAACTATTCTACTTAACCAACTAGCCTACTTCACCAAATAACCTACTTCACCAACTAGCC
>JBBJLS010000155.1:19621795-19644024 GCA_037577275.1 Bryconaethiops microstoma | reverse complement strand
AGCGTTCTCTAACTCTTAATCATGCTCGTATCTCCAGCAGACAGGATTTCTTTTCTCTGTCCTGCCCAGAAAGTGGCATCTGGTTCAAAATGCTGCTGCTAGAGTTCTCACTAGAACTGAGAGAGGGGAACACGTTGATTGTAATCCAAAAACTCCTTGCAGAAATGTAGAACCGACCCTGCAGACCACTTAGATCTTCAGGAACCGGTCAGCTGGTTCTACCCTCAGTTAGAACCAAACATGGTGAAATGGATTTCAGTTACTACAGAACAACCTTCCAGAAGATGGTAGACGTGCACCAGCGGTTCACACTTTTAATCTGCATTTTCTAAAATTTTGTTCAGCTAATTTTATTAAAATCATCTCAGGTCCTTTATTCTCTTTTCATCTTATTGATTTCTTTTAGTGCCTTTCATGCTTATTTTATCTCTGTAAAGAACACCGAATGAAGGCTATAGAGATAAACTGAGAAGAGGAATTGAGAGCAATTCCTTCATAAGTCGATACACAGAACATCACTCTTTATTGTACTATTGATATTGGATTTATTCTAATATTAGTGTTAATAAAAGCATTCACTGTCCAGTTAAACATAGAGCCATGGAAATAAATAAGAGACCACTTTTCCCTTTGTTTCTGTTCACTGTTTGTACAGTTTACGTCAGTGTGTGTGTGTGTGTGTGTATGAGTGTGTATCATTAATCAGCTAGAGTTAAAACTACTGACAGGTGAATTTTATGACATCAATTATGCTGTTATAATGGAACCTGTCTAGGGATTGAATATATTAGACAGCAAATAAAGATAATGTGTTTGACACAACTGGATTAGAACACGACCAAAACTGCAGGTCTTTTGGGGTGTTCCCAGTATGCAGGGGTCAGTACCTATCAAAAGTGCTCCAAGAGAGAATAACCAGTGAATTGGCAACAGGATTATGGGCACCCAAGGCACATTAATGTTTGGGGGGAGCAAAGACTAGGTCATCTGGTCAGATCCCATAGACGAGCTACTGCAGCCCTGAAAAAGTTCATGTTAGCTCTGATAGAAAGGGGTCAGAGCACACAGTGTATCACAGCTTGCCGATGACAGGCCTGGACCATGGAGCAAGAGAAGAAGGTGGCCTGGTCTGATGAATCATATACCACTTTATCCATGGAGACCAAACCTCACAACTCACAAGACCTCCTGCTGAAGTCTTACTGTTAGTGTAGAGTCAGAACCTACACTACATTAAGCAGGTGGTCTTACTGTTAATGGGGTTTCCATGCGCGTATGTACAGACATACAACTCGACTTCCTAATGTAGTGAGCTGAGTAGTCTAAAGACAATGATGGTGGAAGTTATAGAGTTGGTGTTAAGAGGCTGCAGGTATGGAAACAAGTTAAGCACAACAGACACCAGTGAGGAAACAAAGTGTTCTGAAAGCTTGTGTGTGAAAAACATTTCATGGAGGTATGACGGATAATGAGAACTGAAGAGGGATGTGGGTGTCTTAGGGTGAAAGACATCCGAGAAGAAGCACGTTCTTGTTTTTCTAAAGATGGCACCCGTAACATTCTTTAAAAACACCTGAGCTAAATATAGACACCAGGAAAAGATAGAGTTAAAAGAAAAAAAACTCGACTTCTGCATAGACAAAATCCAATATTGGGATTCTGGCAGAAATCCATGAGCGTTTGATATTAAAAAAAAAACTTGCTAATGCACTATTTTTGACCCGTCTAATCAGTGATGCAACAGTTTAAATGATTTTTATTTTTACTTTGGAAATGAGCTTGGAGATTGTGTGTGTGTGTGTGTGTGTGTGTGTGTGTGTGTGTGTGTGTGTGTGTGTGTGTGTGTGTGGAGGTGGAAAGGTGAACTAGCTATTTCTGCTTTTCATATTACCCTCATAAAAGCTTTCACTATGTAAGATGGGGGAGAAAGCCAGGGGCTTTCCAATAAACCTATTTTGCGCACACACTTACTCATGCTGCTATAATAACACTTCAGTGGTTACTGTCTTGTAGAGTCTGACACTTGTTTAAAACAACTCTAAGCATTCTGCATATTTCAATTTCAGACTTTCATAAGTAGTTATTGGTGGAAACAGACGTTACAGAATAATATGTCTTAATAACTGAATAAGTGTGAACTTATTCGGGTAATATAAATAAACCGCTCATTATAACTCAAAGATGGCCTAAAAGCAAAGCAGAACTGGGCCAAATTGCCAGACACAGTAAATATGCAGTTTATTAACTTAATTAAAAGCCTCCAGGTTAAGGGATTAACATAGCTAAAGCATATCCCCTAATTATCCCATGGCCTGTTAGCCCTAACCGCACACCATTAACCAAAGTCAGTCTAAAACCAACCCAAAACTGGCCTAAATTGCCAAATAAAGCATACATGTAGATTATTAACTTAATAATAAGATCAACACAACTAAAATGTACCCCCTAATTATCCCATGGCCCATTAGCCCTAACCACTCATTATTATACAAAGCTGGCCTAAAAGTGACACAAAACTGGCCCAAATTGCTAAACATAGCAAATAAATGGATTATTACCTGAATCATAAGAGATTAAGAGATTAGGTCTAGAAGTCCATCTAAAAACCGCCCTAAATAACTAATCTTTAAATGAAAAACTGTCTGTACTTGTTTGCACCGTTAAGTAACCCCTACAATTTCGTTGTGTGAAAAGGATCCTGCTTCAGTACAATGACAACAAAGGCATACCTATCTATATATCTATCTATCTAATACCTGAACAAGCTCGGGTTGTGCTAAATGACTATTTTACATCCGAATTTCCCCTAACATTGACGCAAGCAACCCGTCTGCAACACACATGCACTAACTGTGTCAATAGCTGCAGCTCGGCTAGAGCAGAGCTCCATGGTCTCAGCTTCTGTGGTTGCTTCATGACGTCGTGCTGATGCATATGTGTAAAGGCAGGGTTGTGTAAGAATGGGTGCAATGGATGAAGATGTGAGAGTTTGTTGAGTGTAAAAGCCCCTAACTCTACACCGACCTTTCTGTGTATACCCAGAGAGAACCCGCCTCCTCAAACGCACACTCAGTCCTTCCACAAGCAGTGGGCACTACCGTGGAAACCAGAAGCCTGAGGAGTGGGAGGAGGCAGAGGATTCCCCATCGAGACAACAAGACAAAAGAGAGGAAGCCACCGTGTGGATCTAACAGACGAGACGAGACACTTGAACCTACGAGACCACGGAGAACAAGCGCAAAAAAGGAGCCAGAAGAACAGAGGCTTACAGCTGAACATCTGAAGCAACGTCAAGGGCCTGCTAGGCAACCAGCCTCCACACCGGACTGTTGGATTAGTCTACAGAGCTGTTGTCAATCTATTAACAGTTCTTTTATCAAAGGACATTCAGTCGCTTGTATTAGTTTCACATTCATTGAAAAGTAAGCCTGCAGTTGGGGTGAAACCGAGCTCGCATATGACAAGAGAAGCCACCCAGGGATCGCCCTAAGGTTAAAGGCCGCTCTGGAGGACATATTCCATCACACGTCTTTGCGGTGTGGTATAATGGACCGCCAACAAAGCAAGGTGAATCGCTTCCTTAAGCTGGGCTACTCCCACTCAGACATCCTGAGGGTCCTGCAGAGCCTTCAGCACGACGCCCAGACCAATGACATCCTGGAGGAGCTCATCAAGACCTGCCGGACCCCCACAATCACACAGCCTGGTGCAGAGAGAGTGACAAGCACTCAGAGGTATGTAACAAGTGGTTTTGAGTGTTAGGGCCAAAGGTTCCTCACGTGCTGAGATAGGACTGCAGTGGAATTAGTACATCCAGCATCTAGATGAACACGGGAAGTGAAGCGTATTAGGCTGTATTCTTGTGTTTGGGATCCTAAAACTTAAAGCTGGAATGTGAAAGGTGTGAGAAACAGGAAGGTGGCTCAGGAGCTTATCTGTAAGAATACAAGGAAATTAATCCACCCAGGCACTGGGAATACAGGAGTTTTTTGGAAGGTCACCATCATAGAAATCCAAATGTACCTTTTCTGACTTGGTATATAGACGCTCTTAAAATTTCATAACATACTCTTTACCATAGCGTATTATAGAGCTGCAGATATGGCCATATATGCTAATGTGTGTTTCAGACACATTAGCATATATCCTCCTACTCAGCAAATTTAGCTCCACCTCACAACAACCAAGTTATAAGGGGTATTTCAGCCCAGTCTGTTTTTTGTATGAATACAGAGCGGCCAAACAGGATGGAGTTCACTTACATATATATCATTCTTAAAGCCACTGCAACAACCTGTTTCATTCTAAGGAATAGCAGGAGGCTGGAAAATGGCCATGTAAATCTAAATTACTGTTATTGGCAAATACAATGGCTCAATTGTCATAACGGGTAATTAGAATGCATGAAAAACATAGCCTATGGACCCTGTAAAGCAAAAAAAAAGAAAGAAATAACAATGCTTTTATTAGCTATTGCTCAATCAGTGGAGAAAAACACGTGACCAGAGTAAATGAGGAAATCGTGACATCCACCCAAATGTACTTATTTAAAAAAAAATGTTAAAGCAATCCAGTTCCTGATTGCCCAATGAAGTATAGCTCATGAGTGTCACTCATCCAGCTGAATGTGAAGAAGTGGTTGTTGCTCTACAGAGGAATTCACTGTATTGCAAATGTGTTTCCTATAAACCTAAACCACTGTTCCACCTCATAACACTGAACTTCCCTGAGGAGGTCATGACAACTCAGTACTAGAGACATGGCCACAGATGATGTGCATGTCTCCTGTGAGCAAAAGCCAAAAGGTGTCTCACTTCGGGGTGGCTGGTGGCCCTGGTCAGGGGTTTGAAGACGATTAGTAGCCTGAAAATGAAAACAGTGGCATTTGTATTGTGTTTTATCAAAATCCATAACAAAAAGGTAACCTGAATAGGTTTATGCATTGAGTATTCCGGTTTATGCACTGAGTATTCAGGCATCACTACTTATTTAAAAATCATTTCTATTACAAATATTTTTATTTTCACCACTTTCCTCATTGCATGATCAGTTCATGAATAATGGACCAATAAGAACAACCCAAAATGACATTAAAATTATTCAATCTTGCTTTAAGTATTAACATACATTTTGTTCTCCACCCATAATGTCAAGAGATGAGGTTTCATGTGAAAGTAAAATTAAAAAATGAACATGGTAAAAATGCGTTCAAATTGTACTTACCTTCATGGTAAAACGAAACTTGTGTGTACTCGCTTGTCCCAGCAGCAGTCCTAAACTTATCCCACGAGGCTGCAGCTCCGATCAGACACACTCTCAGGTAGACACGCAAGGCCAGTGGCACGCACCCTCCGACACCCAGACCTCCAGTCCATTCAGGCCCATAGTCATCGATGGAAGCAATGTGGCTATAAGGTGAGTCCACTAACATGTTCTGGATCAGTAAATGCAAGTTCCCAGACAGGGGCTTGTCAGGATTTGTCCAAGAATTGTACGTCACTTTGGATAAAAGCATCTGACAAAAGGATGTAATGTAATGTAATGTATATGAGTTGTAATGGTCACCGGCTTTATAATGACCCAATCAAAAGTCAGATAAACCGGATTTTCTTATAAGGACTATAAGACCTAACCACTAATTCCCAACGCTACACCAAAACTGCCCAGTGAGGATGTATGGGGTCTCCAAAGTGCAGCTATAATAGCATTTTAATTGGCCAGCAGCTTCTTTCTTAAAATCCAATATAGAGGGCCCGATCTTTTTTTTCCCCCTACCATAAAAAGCAAGAGCTGGTCATTCTGAGTTCCCTTTGATAAAAGTTTGAACACCCCTGCCCTTTAGATTACTTTCACAGAAGAAAAGTTAATCCCATGAGAGATAAAGGGAACAGGGGCTATAAACAACTGGTGAAAACCAGACCCAGGCCAAACATTATGAAGCTCTCCTCAGCTTGGTATCAATTCCTCTGAAACCAAATAGAGAAGTGCTAGCATTAAAAAAAACTTCTCCTTTTGTGCACTGAACCTTGGAGTCATGCCTAGAGGGTGACGCACAATCAGGTGAGATGCAAAGCTTCTCAAAGTCCGTCATAGTTTCGCACACACAGGCCTAAATTTCGCCTCCGCTTGCACTCCGTTTACGAATTAAACGAGTCTTCGGACAACCCTTGTTATACAAGCTGTTAGATTTGCACAGATGAGTTATTGGTGCACCGACGCCCACCCATGCAGGCAGTTGTGCAACACGCATGGGGTGTTTTTGTTTCCAAAGCAGGACGTTTTTCAACCACAAAAGCAAAAAATCTCAGTGGTGGCGGTTCGGGCTGTTTGCAAAGCACTTCCTGGACAACGGCATACATAGAGCGACTTCCTTAACAATGATCAGGTTATTTATCGAGCTTGACGCTTTCAGCCCAGCAGTATTTTTCTTTCTTTTTTTTTTTTTTTAATTTTGAGTGCATGCTGTATGCAAAGCGCCCTCCAGTTTCCTGACACTGGTTAGGAGGGGAAGGCCCAGAGTTAGGTTACTGTAGTGAACAGGCAAATGCAAGAGCAAGCACAGACACGTACGTAAGGTGCAGTATGTAAGTAGGTGGACAGTGAAAATGCGTGTTTGTTTGGGGTCTGATCAACAACAATTTGGATTAGGAGTTTTAGCATCACTTCAGATGACTCTAGACTCCTAACCTTTGGCCCATATTTCGATTTCTTATCTTATAACTAATATTTTTTGGTCACAATAGCTACTGAATGCATACTAGTTGTGGAATAATGTCATATCATTAATAAATGAATGCAGTTCTAGGGGGTCAAGCTTATAAAGATAGTGGATGAACCATCCTGGAATTGGTTATTTTAAAATGCATTGCATTTGCAGGATCCAGATATTTTTGGACAGCTCTACATGAAGAAATACATTGGTGTATCTCTGTTTCATGGCTCAGCATTTCTGAATATCTCAGATATTGTTGGCAAAACTAAAATGTAACGCGATCTGGCAAAAATGGTTGAGGATCCTCCTGGTTCAATACTAGGCCCGCTGCTTTTAGCCCGAGCATCATTCACTCTACCGTTGTTTTCAGGGCAAAGAGATCTCCACTGAGTTGCATGGTCAGAGTTAGATATGCTGAAAGCATTGTGTAATTTTGTGCTTGTGGTCTAGCATTGTCGTCATGCGCTATTTCTTACTCTTCCTGTCTGTCAGAGATCAATGAAAACGTCTTCCTCAGGTTTGAGAAGGGCCAGTCCCTAACACACCGATGCTCACAGCAGGACTTTTTCATGCACTATAGACTTTAAAAGAAAACCACCATTAACATTCATCAGCTTGTTTCTTAATTATTAAGGGTATACTAATACAATATATGCATCATGCATTGCTCTGAAGGCGGTGATTCACAGATTCACAGTTTTGGAACATTTGGACCAATTCTGAGCAATTGCAATGATTTTGCTTATTTTAGGCCTAATTCTAGGGGTTTTTTTCCTCCTCTGTGTACTTTTTATTGTCTATATTCTAAAAGTTCATCTAGTCACATTCCTTAAATCCACATTAAAAGAAAAATCAGAATTAAAAATTGCAGTTTGTGAGGCAATGTCATGTTTCTTAAAGAGGTGTAATCAATTTGCATCCTTATAAATCAGGATGACAACTTCAAAAATCAATATTTAACCCCAAAATTGGTGGATGGTTAGTGCTTTGGGTCCTGCCTTCCATGCATAAGTACAACAGGCACTTTGTTTCCCAGGAGATCATGACCTAGTTCACTGGTGACTAGCACTGAATTCATGTCAAAAGATACAGCAGAGGGTTGGTTTATGACTGTGGAAAATGTCCCATCTGCTTCTTTCATTCTCCTCTGTTAATAAGCAAATGTCTTTTTTTTTTCCAGCCATGGCAATAAGCAGGTGTTTTCATGCCGGGGGATCCAGCTGGCGGTGCAGTGGTTTTGGGACAGGGGGATTCGTGACATCACTGTGTTTGTGCCTCTGTGGAGGAAAGAACAGTCGCGCCCCGAGGCTCCGATTACAGGTAGGATGGAGGATGTTGATTTTAAACGTGTAACGTTATCATTACCACTAACTGTCTTTACAGAAATGGCAAGTTTATATAATGTTAAGTAAATGTCATGACAAATTACCTGCCATGGCAAGTACTGGTAATGTTAATAAGGCACTGTTAAAAGAAAGGAAATAAGATGTCATGACAACCCATGACATTATATGACATCTTCCATGATATGGTTAGGTCAATAGTATGTCTCAACATTCACATTACTTTTGCATTTACAGAATTTGACACGCATTCTTATCCTGAGTGACGTACATCTGTGCTTTATAGTCCTCAAGAAAACACGTCCCTCTCACTAGTAAACTTCGACTAACATTAAGAGCTGCGAACAGATTAGGAGTCTACCAGAGACGGAGTTAGGACCTGTTAGATCACACACAGAGAGGAGGGCTTTTTGTGTTAGTTAAGTTAGTCTATGGCATATAGTTGTTATCCAAAGTGCTCAAGCTTATGTTAAACCATATTTAAAGTGTTTGATATTCTTTAGTAGGTAACATGGTGCGCAATTTCTAGGTCATAACTGGCCATTTCATTACAGTGTGTGACTGTACATTAAGTGGGTGTATCTTCTGTTCTTGGACCTTCAGAGCAGCACATCCTCAGCGAGCTGGAGCAAAGGAACATCCTGGTGTACACGCCTTCGCGCTGTGTAAATGGCAAAAGGGTCGTGTGCTATGATGACCGCTACATAGTCAAACTGGCTTACGACTCGGACGGCATCATCGTGTCCAACGACAACTACCGTGACCTGCAGGTGGAGAAGCCCCAGTGGAAGAAGTTCATCGAGGACAGGCTGCTGATGTACACATTTGCCAATGACATGTAAGTGGCACAACCACAAATATGCACTTGCATGCGAGTCAGAGGTGGGAGGCTGGGACTTCCAAGGAACTTTTCAATGAGAACAGAAGTTGAGATGAGTTGCTCACCCTCAGGCTACTCTTTGAGGAACAAGTGCTGCATTACAAGAACATAAATCTAGGCTGTAAACATTACTGCAATGAAGAAAACAATGCACTTTGATTGACAATCATACTAACAACAGTTCAGTTGACAGGATTACACTAAGGCTGCTGCCAGTTCCTGGTGATCTAAAACTTTTTCTCTCAAATAAGGTTCATGCCGCCTGATGACCCACTTGGCAGAAACGGTCCAACGATTGAGAACTTCCTCAGGAAGAAGCCCACAGTACCAGAGAACAAACAACTACACTGTCCTTACGGTAAGTCACTCACATTCATAAAGCCAGAATGTCCTTTCAAGGATAAAACCCTTCTCATCAATCAAATGTATTCAAAGTCGTCCCCAGAGAATCTATGTCGTTTTAATGTGATGATCCTTTAAAATGGTTTCATCTGCACTATCATTTCATAAAGTTAAACTTGAAACACCAAGAGAGTATATAAACATGTTCAACAATTACGACTCAAAAGAAAGCCTTCTGCAGATGACCAATAGCCTTAAAAATGCCACCCCTGTGTTATGGGTTAGGCACTGCTTTAAGTGTGTTCAATTTTTCAAGATGTGCATCTATCAGTCTCTGAATGTACGTCTGCACCTGCAAACACACCCAGCTATCACTGCTGTGAATATATTAATTGTAAAATCACCCTCTCTTTCCTTGTTTACAGGAAAAAAGTGCACTTATGGCGTAAAATGCAAATACTACCACCCCGAGCGCTCCAGCCAACCGCAGCTGTCCGTGGCTGATGAGCTGAGAGCGAAGAGTCAGCCAGGCTGCAAAACAGAGGACTTCCCACAACTCACGCACCAGTACTTTCCACATACCATCCCCAACACTGCCAACGCCACCAGCGGGCCCTCCAGGCAAACACAGTGCAAGGCGGCGTTGCCTTCAGCATACCAGGATGAATTGTCTCAAGCTATATCTGGACTCGACCTCTACAACGAGCCCCAAGAAACAACAAGTCCCCTGTACCTGCAGAGGCTGTTTCCTGCCTTCTCCAAAAGTGCCAAGAGTGACCAAGCATATGGTTCAATGGAGAACTCCACGTCCCGCCTTTACCTCAGTGACTCCGCCCTCCCAACTTCTCTGGCCTACAGCAGCGGGTGTATTGCAGGGAGTGACAGCGATTACATCCCATCCAGCAGCTGTAGGGAGCAAAAGCGAGCACACAGTCCTGACATATACTCTCACGCCTACTGCCCTGGCCGGCGCACACTTTCCAGTTGCCAGCATGCCCACTCAGATCTGGGCATCAACTACGCCCACACGCCTTACCCACTGCAGGACTACCGACCACGCAGCTCTTACAACAGTGCACGCTTGCCATTTTTTAATGAACCCTTACCTTACCCTCATTCAACGGCTAGGCAACCCTACCACAGGTCTGCAGAGGTCAGCTGGGGGCGGGGGCAGGGGCAGGGGCAGGGGCAGGGGCAGGGGCAGGGGCAGGGGCAGGTCGAGGACTCCAGCAAAGCAGACAGGAGGAAGGATGTGAGATCTCAGCTCAGTACAATCTTCCCTCAGAGCATCGTGGACCAAGTTATGAGCTTGTATCCACACACACTGGACACAACAGAGCTGGTCGCGCTAATACAGAAATACAGGAACAGTCATTTGCTGTGAAATGTGAAAATACACACACACACACAAAGTCGGTAACTATGCACCATATTGCCTGTGTCTTTGAAAGGGTAGCTTCAAGGAAGAAATGTTTATAAGGCTACACAACATGACCTAAATCACTTGAACTAATTCCATCAAGCATCAGCTCCTGAGGTGAAATAATACCTAAATGCACCAATGCAGCCTTTATGATAGTTGTATAGTTTTCATAAGAGGCTTATGTAGGCATCATGAAGCCTTACAAATGCTACACTTCAGTAAAACAAATAAAGGTTCTTCAGTGCAAATTATACTCCCAAGTTATTTTGGACCACCTTTCCCCACAATATTAAAGACTGATGCTACTTTCATATGGTGTGAAAAAAAAATGATGCAAAGTTTTGTTAAGACAGTAATCATGTATTAGTAAAGTACCCAGGACTTGTGCTGGCTAGTCTTGACTGTCAATTTATGTATAATAATGGGTTTTTAACGGTCAAGGTTTGGTTGAACAAGGCCCAGGCCTCATCCAGTGAGTTAGCATTACGCTGCACTACTGCGCAGTGGTTTTACACTTTTTTTTTTTTTTTAATGTTACTGAATTGTAGGAAAAGGAAATGCACGTCTATTCCAGGGTGCCTAGTCTTATTCTGTGGCTGATTACAGGTTCTTAAATGAGCTTATCGATGTGATACTGCCATGTGCTTTATAGCGACTCGCTGAATGTATTTGCTGGGGTGATTATCACTCCATAATCGCTTCCATGGTAAAGAATAACATGAGTGGCAATCAATAGGGAAGAAGTTTGCATAATGCTAACTGCTCAGTACTAGCCTTCATTTAAAGTTAGCAATGTTAGTATGATTTGCTTCCTGTAAGTGAATGTAACTGCGAGGTTGTCGAACTCCATGGAGAGTAAATGTATTTTATTTTGACTGACTTGAGGTTCAGGCTGAGGAACAAGTAAGGCATTTAAGTTAGGGGTCAAGTTCAGGCTCCAAACCTGAGAATAACTTTGAGCTTTGCTGTCTTAGCACAAAGGTAACATGTCTCCACATACTTGTGTAAGTCAACAGTGACTGAAATATGATTATCACAACAGTGTTTTATTCTGTAACCTCAAAATGAGGCCTTGTGTTGGCTGGTGGACCTCAAAATGAGGCCTACCAGCCAAGCTGGTATAGCTAGCAAAAACCTTTCTGCCTGTACTGTGCTTATGTGCTTTCAGTCTGTTATTTCTTACATGAAAAATGTAATTTTATATCAAATTAAAAAAAGGTTTATGCAGTGATTTATACACCAACCAGCTATAATGTTATTGTACAGGTTCCCCCTCATGCTGCCAAAACAGCTCCAACTCATCAAGACATGGTCTTCACAAGATCTCTGAAGGTGTGCTGTGATATCTGCACCAAAACATCAACTACAGATCCTTAACGTTCTGCAAGTTCTGAGATGGGGCCTCCATGGATCAGATTAGTTTGTCCAGGACATTCTATAGATTATGGGAATCTGGAGGCCAAACCAATACCTTGAACTTTTTATCATGTTCCTCAAACGGTTACTGAACAATTTTTGGTAAAGGGTAAAGGTAAAGGGGGCATTTGGCTGACCCTCTTATCCAAAGGAGACTTACAATAATGAGTTACAGGGACAGTGCCCCTGGAGCAAGTGAGGGTTAAGTGTCTTGCTTAAGGCCACAGTGGTAAAAAGTGGGGGCTCGAACCTGTGGACATCAGGTTGACAGGCAAGTGTTTTACCCACTAGGCTACCATCACTGTGGCAGTAAACATTGTAACTTCTTTTTTTTTTTTTAAAGAAAATGACCTTGGACACCTATGACCCTGTCTCTGATCCACCCACTTTTTGTAGGTGCTCACCACTCCATAATAGAAACACTCCACAATACCTGGCATTTTATAAATGTCCTAGTGTCTAGCCATCACAGTTTGGTCCTTGTCTCTCAGATCCTTACCTTTGCCCATTTTTCCTACTTCAAATTTCAAAAACTAACTTCATCTGCTGCCTAATCTGGATGCAGTTGGATGGTGTAGTGATTAGGGCGTTGGCCCTGCAATCAGAGGATTGGGGTTCAAATCCCATCTGCTAGTGTCACGGCTGAGGTACCCTTGAGCAAGGTACCTAACCCACACTACTCCCCGGGTGCCTCAAGGGGGCAGCACCACTGGTGAATGGGTTAAACGCAGAGAAACAATTTCCTCCGGGATAAATAAAGTATTCAAAAAAATATATATACTCCACCCCTTAACAGGTGCTACTATCAGAACCACGTTTATTGGCCAAGTATGTGAGCGAACACCTACAAGGAATTTGATTCTGGCTGATGGTGTCCCTACTTCAGCAGTTTCATGCTGATGTAAGCAAACCCAAGATATCGAATACTGACCATCGTCTATAATAAGTACATGATCATCAGTATTATTCACATCGACAATGTTGAGGCTAATCACCAAGATAAATATATAGATACTAATTAGATACTGACGGCTGTTTTAAATCAATGTTTTTCATTGATTTAAAACAGCCATTGATTTAAAACAAAGGGGAAAACAGAGTTTTATGTTAATATATGTCATTATCAACATAAAACTCAGAAGACGCGCAAGTTTACGACCACCACTGTAAAGAAATTGGAGTCAAGTTTCTCAACAATGAATTTTCATTTCATGTCTGACTTTTCTTACACCTCAGCTACTTTTAATGAATTCACAAACTCAGTTTTCCCCTTTAAATTAGGCCTACTTCAAAAATAAGCATCCAAGATACCAAAGACCAAAGGCAATGCGGGGGTGGGACCGGCTGGTACACTCAGAACTGCTGCAACTGTTTTGGTAATACCTTTAATGGGGACAGAAACACTATGCTGGCCTAGCCGTTATATAGATCTTCCTCCAAATAGTGTAGGGAAAACGAAGCTGTGGGCTATTCCACACTGGCTCTCCGAGTAGAAGTGATCCCTGCAAGATGAAGAACAGTGTTTTACAACTCACAGGCAGTGTAATGTTCTTCTGAAGCGCAATGCTGGCACCTGGTGGTTAGAAATACTCACACAAACTTTAAAAAACAAGAAAAATAAGCCATTTCAGAATATTTTTTTTATTTTTACAAATAACTTATCTGTTACAAAGACAGTTTTCCCCCACTAAACTTAAAAACCACTTTAGATATCCAAATCATTCTCTTTTCCCCATATTTTAAAATTAATTAATGTAACTGGTGGCTCTGACACAGAGCTACACAAGGGTGTGACAGAGTTTCTTTGGGTTCCTAAAACAGAAGTGCTTCAGACACCCATATCAAACGGCTTTAAGAGCTAATGCTCCAAATTTCAAACCCAGATTAGGCCAGGTCTTGGATTAAAAAGTAAGCATGCGCAAATTCATTACTTTTGGATTCAACTTTCTCACCAAATAAAACACTGGCAGAATACAACACAGCTGGCACTACGACTTAACACTATATGCTAACCTTTATTAACAGTTTTTAATCCAAGACTTGGAGTAAAATGGGTTCTAGACGCTAGAGATTTAGGCTGTTCGCCGTGAGCAAACTGACCTCACCACTGCATAGGTTATTCATTCGGTATTCAATCTTTAGTAAAGGCCGAATAGTGAGGCAGCAAATGACACTTCTTCACATCTCAACTATTTCTTCCAAAATTAAGGTATAATTAATAAGCTAATAAACATTTAAAACATCACAAAGGCCTCGTGGAACTCGTATAATCAATTCTACCAAGAAAAATAACAGGCACTGTTCATTTAAAATCGCAGAGCGACTGCTGTGAAAGAACGACTGAAGGCACAATTCCCAAACTTTGGCAATTTTCAAAACACCTGATCCATAAGCCCTCCTGAGTACTCGACAGCTTGTAGGAGGGCGCACAGATGGCGATACTACATGTCCCAGAAGTCTTTGCTCTCGACTCATACCGCGTGCATAATCTGACAAAATTACGGACACGCTTTTGATGGAGGACACGCTTTTGACGTTCCTTGCTTGGTGCAAAGGTGTACAATAGAATCCCCGATAGGGACACCTACATTCCAGTTGTCAGCTAAGATGGCAGTTTATTGTCCTCTTCAGGGCTGTACTTCGTTTGCTACAGAGACCCTGGGGGGACCTCTGACCTGTCGGAGGAGGTCATGGGCCCGTAAAGTCCATCTTTTTGACCTTTGCTGCGTCTGCAGGCCGTACGCTGAATAAAGACCGCTCGGGTGAAGCCGTGGAGACAAATCACTGGTGTTTCCACTTTCACACCAAGCTGCGCTTTTCACTGAACTTAAAGAGGGAAAACGTACTCATTTGTCTAAGAGAAAAACAAACATCAAAACAAAACGAGTAGAAGTAAATGAAGTCTACGAAGCTATACTTACAGGAAATACACGCGACAGCTGGAGAGGGAGAGAGAGAGAGAGAGAGAGAAAGAAACAGCATTTAAAAGCTCGTTCTAAAACTATGTACAGTAAAAAGCTTGAGTGAGGAGGGCCTCCGTTGTAAACTGTACATCTAAGGCATGCAGTTAAGTTCCATTTCGGTTTTGTATCGAAGGCACACCTGGTAAAGAGGAAACTCCAATTTGGCAAAAAAAAATTCCACAGTCTTCCCGTCACCCTTTGGAAAGAGTGAAAAAGTCGAGTCCAGGAAGCAATCCATTAGGTATTCCCTTCAGGTAAGGAGACGAGGTGGCTCTCAAAGGCAGTTCCTATCCATAAGGCACACTGCCGTGTGTGTGTGTGTGTGTGTGTGTGTGTGTGTGTGTGTGTGTCTGTGTACGAGTGTATGTCTGTGTACGAGTGTATGCATGCACGGAGTTTTTGGTGTATGTTCGTACACACACACTGACACACTTTCGTAATACTGTTTCAGGCAGCACTGAGATTCATTTTTGAGCCAGCAGGGGAAACCTCATACATACAGTCACACAACACACACACGCACTGTAGAGAGCTCAGCTTGGCCTGACAGACTGAAACAGAGAAAAACCTGTAAACATCATCCAGTCTTCAGTGGGCAGAAGGACACACTCAGACAGAGAGACAAGGAAAGAGAACACTGAAGAAACACGCATACAAACACACACAAACTGTTCATGTCCATATTTTTGAACCAATGTCTATCAGTTGAGCTGGTGAGTGCTGCGTGTGTACGTGCATGAGCGCGTGTATGTATTTGGGGCTCAGAAGTGTCGTGGGAATTCACACTGTTCACAGCGGTTGAGGGCGGGATGGTTGAGGAAGGTGCAGGCGGTACAACCCCATTGAACACCATCGTCCTCATCAACTTCAGGCTTGATACTCTTATTGATCGGCTCTGTGTGAGAGAGAGAGAGCGAGAGAGAGAGCGAGAGAGAGCATAAGTACTTTCGATCAGTTTGGGGACTGATCGAAATACTCTATTACATGAAACAACAGAGCAAAGTGTTCTCTCGTGCACCGCTTTCGCACGACAGAAACTTCAAATCAAAAACACTCTTAGGGTTAATTAACAGTACTACTACATCTGAAAGTGACTTTATCCAGGACTGTGGACATAGGTCACAACGTAACTTTTACCATCACTGGCCCAGCCTTCCTCACCCTCTGCTGCTCTAGTTGGACTACAAGTTGATAAGTTATAACCCATGTCCCATTTTGTTTATTGCCCTTAGACTCCACAAGACAACATAAATAGGGCTGGAAGTCATTACAATATTTCCAATACAACAGTAATTTCTGAACCATTTAAAAAAAAACAAAAAAAAAAACCAACCCAAAGTATCTGAGGCTTAAACCAGAAATGAGTAAGAGGCCCTGGAAGTTATACTTTCTGAACAAAATGGCTTGCAGACTAGTCAGGAATAACATGCTTACAGAACGGAATACAGACAGCCAATAAGCAGCCTAGACTTTAGAACAGGCATGCCTACTGGCTTAGAGATTTTAAGGCCCAATCCTAGGTGCTGAATTTCAACCCTGAAAGAATTTGTTGATGCTCTGTAATACGGTACCATAACAGTACTGAATTTCAGTATCTAGTTCTGAGAATGAACCAAAATGCTGGTAATACTAGAAAAACGGTCTTGAGACAGGCATGTTCTGCATGTTTTTGTTCATTGTAATTGGCACTTTCTCACTAACATTTGATCCACCCAAACAAAGTCCCGCACTTTTGTCAGGGGGAAAACATGAAAGCGGCGTATCAGTGATGATCACAAACACTTCAACGCTCGGAGAGATAAGAAAAGAGGCAAAGACATAAGAAAGGGCCTAAATAAGGGACCTCCCAGTTCAATGATGAAAGAGCAAGAGAAAGAAATTTAAGACAAGAGATGAGGCAAAGGAGGATGTATATGAGGGAAAGCTACAGGGAATTAGGAAGAAAGAATACATAAAAAATATAAAACAGCAACATGCCATCACCTATCAGTGGGTAACAAACGTCCTAAGAAATTCAACACATATTACGTGCCTTGCTTATTAGTACTACTGTTGTAATGTAAAAATTGCTAATACAGATACTGTTCGAGAGGAAAAATAGAGAAGGCATGCATGGATCGTGGGTTACTGTCAGTTGTTAAGGTAGTAAGAAATGAAAAAAAGAAAAAGAAGAAAAAAAAAAAAAAAGATGCAGAGGGACAGTGCTAGTTACCCACCCACAGGTCCAGGGAGACAGGGTGGAATTGGAGGGAGAGAAGGGTCTCTCTTTAGCTTGGAGCTGACGTTTATTTTGCGTCCTCTCCTGTCTACAGAGCCCCAATGATCCAAGCCTGACTCAACCAAACCAGGATGGACAGAGTCGATGATGGAGAACAGAAAGGAGGAGAGATTTCAAAAAAGGAGGAACAAAACGTTTCAGGGATTAGAAAAGTAAAAAATGTGTTGGGAAAGTTAAAGAATTAACAGAGAGAAAGACGACTGAAAAAATGAACAATTCAGGGAAAAAGACGTGTGTGGGACCATGCAAGCAACAATCCTCACCTTGTGGAGGGGTACCTTTGGGTTTTGGTGGGACAGGACCCACAAAGCCGAGGTTGTCGTAGAAATTATGGATTGCACTGGGGTTGAAGTGTGGTCCTGAAACACAGTATTTACATAATCTGTGCTACTGTAATGAATCTGAAATACAATATACCTACAGCAGCAACACAACTACAATGTAACCAGTAGTTACATTGTTGTAAGCACTGGTTATGTGTAATTATATTGTTGCACATTAATGACAACATAGCAACACCAATATATTATGCAGCCCCAATCCAGACCCACAGACATGAACAACCACATGGTAAATAAGGGCCTTACAGCCAGACATGAGAGATTAAAAAGAACACCTGTTCAACTTCTCATGTGCCTTGAAAGTGGATGCATCAAATATGAGTCAGTACATATATACATGCATGACCGGAGATGACTGTACAGGATGTGAAAACACAGACTAGTCCTTAATCTGGGACTCACAACAAGATACAATGCAGCCAGTCTAAGCGAACCAGTGGGTAAACTTCACTTTCTGAGTCACTGACAGGAATGTGCCCATTTGTGCATGAATAAATGTTTAAGTATATACAAGTTTAATTATTAGGAATGTAAAAAAAAAAAAAAAGTATTTTTGCAACACACAAGCTTCTGAAAAGAGACTGTGTGGCATAAATATGACAGAGGTGCCAAAAGGTATAATAAATCCGTTACTAGGGGTAGTAGCAGGAAGTGATTCAGGAAACAAAATGGAAGTGAACTCGACAATAGAGGCACATTTGTCGCGTGCACACACGTGCTGACAAAAAGGGGAAGTTAAGGTTGCTTGTACCGCAGCTCGACCTTTCCTAACTGTTGTGTGATTTATCTGGGCAATTTTAGCAGGTAAAGCAGCACCGCTGCTTTACAATTAATAGTTATATTAATAGTTATTAATTAATTAAACAATTAAAATAAAAAATGAAATAACACACAATGGACTGAGATGCCTCACTCTTCTGTTTCACTCTGCCCAAGCTATACCATACACTGATGAGACACTTAATTATGTACATCGGCCCTGTATCTACACTTACTGCCCATTTTATCAGCTCCACTGACTATACAGGTGGACTTCGTAGCTTATGGACTACAGTCTGTAATTACGTGCGTCTGAATAATTTGCAAGCCTACTTTATCCCACTTATCAATGCTCAGGACCCTCTGAGGGCCACCAGTCAGCAGGTATTATTTGGGAGGTGGATTATTCTCAGTACAGCAGTGATCCAAGGTAACGGCATGTTAATGAATGTGTGTGTGCTGGACAGAGTGGATCACACACAGCAGTGCTACTGAAGTTTTTACAGAACTGTGGTATACAGAACTGATAAAATGGACAGTAACAGTGGATAGAGTGTATATTTCCATAGGTTTGTAGATAACACTTCATACAATAGTTTTGAAAAGAAAAAAAAAAAAATGTTAGAACACTGCCACAAAGGTATCACTGCATTCACAAGTGATGTACTGAGGTCTGATTGGTCCTGGATCACACAGTCCACCTTTAACTCACATCAAAGGTATTGTCTAGTGCTCTATTCTTCTAAAAAAAATCACAGTTCCACTGCTTCACAGCCCAGTGCTAAGGGAGGTTTAAACAAATAAACAGGTTTCACTCTATTTATTTGTTTACTTTTGCAAGAGAATTAACACCCTAACCACCTTTCTTTCTCGCAAGTGTGTGAAAAAGTTTGAAAGAGCGAAACTGAAGGTGAGTAAATGAGTGTTTGGGACTCACCGCGTGCTTGGAGGAGGTCAATCTCTTTAGTTAAACAGTCAATGTCAATCTGCAGTAATCTGTTCTTGCATCTCAGCTGCTGCATCTCATCAAGCTGGACACACACATAAACACACAAAAGAACAAAGAGACTGAATACATTAAAAGAAATTGTGCACAAAAGAAAAACTGCATATTTAGTCCTTGTACAGGGTTTCTGAAGTATTTTGTACAGACAAAGCTTCTTAGTAATATCTGCCGTGGAGGACATCACTATTCTGGACAGTGCCTGTAGAACTGCGTTCACTATATTAAAATCACAGGAGTTTCATGTCCATGTTCAGAAGCATCTTCCATTTATTATTTTATATACATAAACATTACTCAGTTATTGTAAGTAAAAATTAGCTCAAACAGCTGTGTGTGACAGGTCCAAGTGTACACTGAGATTTTGGGCTGTTCGAGACCATGGATGAACGTGAAAAAACGTTGTGGCTCCAAAACTGACAAATTTCACAACATGAGAGAGGTTCAAAGATGGCCAAAGATGGACCAGATTTAAGACATTTAGGAATGATGATCTAACTGTGACTGCAGCATCTACTAACACCCCAATAGGACTTCAGGATGCAATGACATGGCCATGTGCAGATAGATGATGCACACTGATGTTATAAAAATACTGAAATTAATGAATATATTTTTTTTATTTAGCATGTATAAACATTTTGGAACGTTATATGGTATATCGATACTATTCCCATCAAACACTTATTCCTGCTTGTTACTTTCGAAGAACATGAGCATCCCTCTCTGCACGTGCCCCTTTCCTAAGTACTGGTGCAATTTGTTTATGTTTAAAAAGCTGTGCTAAAACAGCATGTCTACCTGTACAGAGGTTGGTGATTGCTTTAAAAAAAGTGTAAAGTGACCATTCTGTCATGTGTGAACACATAACTGCACAAAGTGTGAACAGAACCACTGAAACATTTAATAAGGTCTCTCATTTATTGTTTATTATTCTACTAAATGCTCCAAAGTTAATACATGTGAATACATGTGCAGTCTACATACAGACACAAACAGAGAAACTGACAGAGAGATAGACAGACACACTCACAGATGGAATCTGAGAAGCAGAGTTGGATCTTTGCAGTCGCCTTCTTGTTAGGTCATTCTCCATCTCGTTCACTTCCTCTTTAAGTCTCTCCAAGTTCTTCTTTTTCAGCTTTAGCTCATGACACAAACGTTCCATACGTGCCTTCTGATGCACCAACAACGCTGAAACAGACACAAACAAACCTTCTGAAACAGCAGTAAATCAGATCATAAGTGCTTTAGTAGTTTTTGATGCAAACAAACTGATTGTCTCAAAGCAAAAGTAACATAACCCATAATCATGCTGGGAATTCATTCGTTGTAGTTCTATGCTTTCTGATGTATCTTCTGTCAAATGAAACTGCATTTCTAAGTCATACAAGTGCTGCGTAAAAACCTATTATGAGTCAACTTTGAGTGATCACGATTCCAATGCGCACTTCAAGACTAATGAAAGCTCTCTCGTGTAATCTCAGACTCTCTGCAGTCTGTCGTTTCAGACTCACCACTTTTCCCTCTTCTGACATTTATCACCACCGTTTCCTTTGCACTCTATCACACAGACGCACACAAACACATCCCGTTAGGTCTTCCTGTCTCCCCCTCTTCACTCATCTTCTCTGGAATCCATCTCTCTACCATTTCTTTGCCTTACAGACCCACTGAACTCTCCGTCTGCGCTGGAACTGACAGGGTGGAGCCATCGTTCCAGACAATCATACAGACTAAACTTAGTCATGGACTAAATTACATTGGCAAACCAAAGCATCCTTTCAATAATAATATAAGACAGAATGACTCCTTTAGAAGGAAGTAGGCTCATGTTTGTTTGTCAGTGTTTGAGTTGGAAATGCTATATAAAAAGAGGTTGAAACTGGACATTTGCAAAATTAAACCCAAGTCTTACTCATGCTTATTCAAATGCAGCCCAGCTCTATAAGCAGGAGCTCTGACACTGGTGGGCATTCCACAGTTTTACCAGAAGAGGGCTCATAGGGTCTACAGTATGTGAAAATAGTGCTGGCAATATGTATTATGTATACATACAGTACTGCCACTGAGGTGCCCAGTAGTGGGCCATATGAACAAAATTTACACCTTCTCACCCCTAGACAAAAATATATGACAACATGCTATGCTTAATTTCTCTGCAAGGCTGGTTGTGGTTTACCCCATTCAGCTTGCAATGCCATGCAAAACATAAAACCATATCACAGGATTTGTGGTTTGCCTTCCACCTCTAGTAGCACAACCTGTCCATTGGTCCCTCTCCCAATTTATCTCTGCCTATCCCACTGTTTGTATGGCTATTTGACTATCCATCCACCCACCCCATATGCAGGGGAGTCACAGTGAGACTTTCTTCCGTACCCATCAGAATTTAACAAACAGAATAGGCAAATAATACTGAAAAGATCCAATAAAACAAAAAGGTTCACCCATAAAACTTCAAATGCCCAACACTGGAACCAGCTAGAATTCCTGCATTTACATAAGTCCCAACTGTCCCTCACTTCAAATGACAACTCCACTTCCTCTAAGACACGTGTCAATAGGACATGTCATATTGTGAGTCAGACTGAAAACATTTATAACACACCCTGTCCTGAGCGAAAAATGCCAGACAGAGGATAAAGGGGGCGATAAGAGACCCACACACACCAAAAACAAACAGAGGCACATATATTTACACACACACACACACACACACACACACACACACACACACACACACACACACACACACACACACACACA
>JBBJLS010000155.1:19590213-19601853 GCA_037577275.1 Bryconaethiops microstoma | reverse complement strand
CTCTCCCCACCACAACACACACACACACACACACACACACACACACACACACACACACACACACACACACACACACACACAGTCCTGAGTGTTGCCGCAAGAACACTTCATGGGAAAAAGACCTGGACAGCCTGTTGCCCCCGGCAATGCCTCAGCTACACCACAACAAAACCAATGCCTCTACACGAACTTCGACACTGTCTCCACCACACCCTCACAAAGAACTTACAGAAAACGAGAGAGGGAGAGAGAAATGGATGACAGGGTTGCAACAGATTGCGTGTGTGTGTGTGTGTGTGTGTGTGTGTGTGTGTGTGTGTGTGTGTGTGTGTGTGTGCGTGCGTTGGGAGGAACACTGGGCTGTTAAACTCCTCTGAATCAACAGAGCTGCTGGCACAGAAACCCAACAGTGCATTTAGACAACACACACTCAGCACAACCTGAAAACACACAACCAGACTCACATCGAATCTAAATACCACTAAACTCAAGTGTAAAAGGGGGTCAGACAGTGAGTGTGGTTATAAACTGTGACATGCCCAAAGATCTGCCAGAAAGCATAAATAATGCATTGAACGCAATGAAAGAATAATCCTATTATCATATTACCATATTATATTAAAAATAATCTAAATTAGTGCTTTAATGAAAGGCCAAAGTATAAACTGGGTGTGTCAATTCTGAATTTATGATTCAATATTTTTAATTATAATGAAGAAAAATGACGACTACTTAACCACTAAATAAGACCAGAGCTGGAAGACAGGCAGTATTTTGTGCATGGTATACATGTGTTGGAGTGGAGGGTTGATTGAAGCTTGTCATTTTTTTTTTAAAATGCATTGCTCAAACATTGCCCTGCCGTTGCACTGCAATATCAGTGTTTTGATGGACTGCTGCATCACGAATGCACAGCCTTTTAAAGATTCAATGAACAAATTAGAAAATGATAAACCAGGAAGCCTTTACATAAGGCATATCAGACTGGCTCTTACTGTAATAGTGACCAATAAGAGAATTTAAAGTGATTTAATGATACTTCATCACTGAAACCTAAAGTTTTAATTGAATAACCGAGCCCTAATACACTGCAGTCCTTGCAGGCAGAGGGAGGGGAGGGGAAAAAAGCGCCTGTTCCATTTCTGTTCTTTTCCACTTTGTGTTCTTGTTTCTCTTCCTCCCCCCAGCAGCAGAGCATTTTTCCCAGGCCTTTTGGACGGCTTCCGACGCCAAGTCAGACAGAGGCAAATATTAGTAAATTACAAGCGCGGCCCACTCTCCCCCAGTGGCGGCCTGCGTGGCTCAGGCAGCGGGTCAATCCACACACAGCGGCGGCTGAAATCCGCTGAGTCAGCACACTCTGAAACACCATATCGCTGGAACTGAAGCTTGGCATGAGTGGGCCTCCAACTCTGCGGCCAAACAACTGTACGCACCACCAAAAACTCCAGCGGCACGGGGCAGCAGGATGAAAAACCATTAACATGACAAATTACATCACAAAAAGCCCCTCTGAGCATATTGTGGGCATAACTGACCACCTCCAAATGTCCTAAAAAAGAAACTCAAGGTTTACATTGTCACTTTCATTTCTTTCGTTTTTTTAAATGCACCACACGGGTTGTCCAAAGTAATTTCATTGTGCTACAAAATAACAACATGCTGTTCTATTCTTAAGAAATTGAGAGCTTAAACAGCGGTAACAGCTGAGAACGTCACTGATTCTGTTTAAGTGGACATAGTGAAGCAACTAAATCACTTTTTTTTTTAACTTAATCAACAAAATGGCATATACTTTTTATCTGAGCTATTTTAAATCAATTCAGATTTGAAACACACAGTCCTAACACTTGTCCAGATATGCAGGCAAACAAAGCATTCAATGTAGAACATTTTGACGGACCACATGTCCTTCTAGCACAGTTCTGAGAGCCTTTAGCAATATATAACATAATTGCAAGCTCCTTTCTTTAAGTCAGTTTTTGAATAAGCATAAGCGTACAAAAGCAGAAAATATTTGAATGCAAGATACATTTAGCACGACACTCTGAACGGTAAGCTGGTGGAGGCAGTGTGATGCTCTGGACAATGTTCTGCTCGGAAACCTTGGGTCCTGCATATGGATGTTACTTTGACACATCTACCTACCTAAATACTGCTGCAGGCCAAGTACACTTACACATGTTGAAGGTGTTTCCTAATGGCAGTGGCCTCTTTCAGCAGGATAATAAACCTGCCACACTGAAAACATTGTAATGGTTTTGAGGAAAATTGCAGGGTTTGAGGTGTTGACCTCTAAATTTCAATTCGACCAAGTATCAGTGGGATGTGCTGGGCAAACCAGTCCAATCCACGGAAGCCCCACCTCCCAACTTACAGCAGCGCTCCCCAACCTTTTTTGCGCCATGGACCAGTTTATGTAAAACAGTATTTTCACGGACTGGTATAAATACAACTAAAAACAAAGTGCATAAAAATACGAAGAAGCTCCACAATAACATTTGTTTTTCCACTAATTTTTGCTAGCTTGTGGGCAAAACTTTTGATGTACCATATCACATGACCGAGACGAGCATTTTTAAAAAATAAAAATCAATAAAATATTGATAATCAATAAAATATTTTTTATTCTGTCTTTATGTGCGGCCCAGTGGTTGGGGACCTCTGTCTTACAGGACTTAAGGTAATGCCTTAGTGGAGATACTACAGCATACCTTCAGGGTCTTGTGGAGTTTATGGCTTGTCGGGTCAGAGCTGTTCTGGTGGCACGAGGGGGACCAACACAATTTTAGGCAGGTGGTTTTATGTTATGGCTGATTCATTTATGTCTTACAAGCTGCAAATTCAAAAACGTCTCAATAATATTAAATGCAGAATGAGTCCATCATTTGTTTGTAGTTCTACGGAAAACAGGATATAAAGCTCAAAATATACTGAAATATTGAGGCAGTGGTGGTATAAAACAGTTTCTCATAGAAAAATCACAAAACATTTAAAAAGTCACATTTAAATAATTCAAATTCCTCCCCTAATTCGAAAATCATCTTGATGTAATGAGTAAAAAAAATTAATAAATGTAGTTTTCAAGTATTTAGCTGGCTCTCATTATGTAGGTCATAAAGTCACAACACATAACAGAAGCTGACTGCACACCCTAACTGTGATTTATTTTAGCTTGGTTACACTTTAATTATCTCAATGACAGTTTGACTCAGTTAAACAGAACTTTACTGACCTTTACTGAAGGGGACCTCTACTTAAGTTACCAAACACCAAGTTACATCCCAAAAAAATCTGATCAATACTAAAACTAAACATACAAGTCTCCAGTTTAATCAGTTAGACATTAAATGTACTTGTTCCAAAATCTAGACTGGGGACAGACTGATAAGCATGTTACTAACATAGCTAGTCAGATCAAATAAATCTCAGATCACATAACTAGTCAGATCAAATAAAAAGTACAAACATGAATAGTAATGTTTAATTGAATCATTTACATTTGGAATTTTAGTGTAAGGATATTTTATCTTTTTACATATTTCACATTTAAAACAAGGTACAAAAAAGTGCAGTTCAGGAATAAGTAAAAAAAAAAAAAATCTGCATTGAAAGTTCTGAATGACGTCCTAAAGCTGGGCATGCACTGTGCAATTTTTGGCCCACACAGGTGGTATGAGACGATTTTTCACTTGTGCGACCATTTTGGGGATCAGCCCAAGTTTCGCCTTAATCGTGTGTCGTGCATTGTGTAGTATACATGGGGTAACGAGGAGCGATTAACACTCACGACCAGCTCCCGATCAGCAATCGTATGGTCGCAAGAAAATCGAACCTGTTTGAAATCCGGATCGCCCCTCGTGAGGGTATCGCATTGTTGAAGCAGTGCCACGAGCCGATTTAACGCAACCTCTCATGCTGCGCATGTGCAAACACAGAAATGGAAGTGAAAAAGATGGGTTCTTCTTCTTCTGTTTACGTTACAGTTTTGGAAACAAGAGCCCCACGTGTCGTGTATGGACGTACAGTGTGAGCAGTCAGGTCGCATCAGAGCATCAGGCCGTGTAGTGTGAGAACATGAATCGTGAGCTACGCGGTTCAGTCATACAGTTTGAGCAGGAGCTGAATAACGCGACTGGAAAAATAAATAAATAAAAAAAATTTAAAATTCGCACAGTGTATGCCCAGCTTAAGATTCAACATCAGCGCCAGAAGATACAGTGACTCCACACAATAAAAAGGTAGAATAGGGTCAAGACTGCTTCTACCTACAATATATTTAACTCGGGATGATACTGCGCAAGTATTGATCCTCTGCTCTGTTTGAATCATTATCTCCACCCCTTTCCATCTAAAGAACTTCCTGAAAGAGAACGCTCGCAGCATTTATCATTAACTCAGCTTTACGACTTTAGGAAAAATCAATACAGAAAATCTGTCAGCTCCAGGTACACAATGATAGCGTATTGAATATAGTTCAGATTCACCAAACACTTGTGGTGTGACCAGAAAGAGCTTGATTATGCCCTTTTTGACTCTTGGGACAGTGAATGTGAGGCAAAAGTTACAGACAGTTTATGCGATCAGTACAAAAAAAAAAAAAAAAAAAGATATTTAAAGCAACACATTTTCTAAACTTTAACATGTATTAATATGCTTTCTGCTTAAATCTACTTTTTATGAACATACAAGCCTCTAAGCTTTTCAAATGCAGCATCCTAATACAATCAGGAGTCTCCTATATAAACAGGTGGCTCTGCTACCATCCTCAACAAAGCAGCAAAAACAGTCAGACACATATATATATATATATATATACATACATATTACACACACACAAACAAACTTACATTTACTGCTATCGTTATTAAGTGAGGCTATTTCAGAAAATGGAATTCGATCAGCTTGTTAACTACATTTAAACCAATTTCTGTGGTATGCAGGAGATTTATAGATCTAGGAGTTAAAGATGTCAAAAGAATGGATTTGGTTTGAGTGGCACAGCTTCAAATGGGTGTGGAATGTTTTTCAGCATACACACACACTAAATGAAGCCCAGGGCTATCGTTTAGCTCCAGATTCTTTCATTAGGTTCTAAATACCGCTCCCAAAGGGAAAAAAACAGAAGAAAAAAAAAAGAAAAAGGCACACAGTGAACTCTCCATGTGTCCCACGGATTAAGCTGCAGTAGTTAAAATCCCTGGTGAAGACAATAGCAGGCAGGGCTGCGGACTGCTAATACGGTTGACGTGTTATTTTTTTCCCTTGCCAGACAATACATGCCAGGGAAGACCTATTCCAAAATCCTAATCTTTCTAATAACGTCCAATATGTTTCTCTGTTATGCACCTATGAAGTTTCTTCACCATCAGAAGCCAGTGGAAGTGATTTAGTCTGGAGTCCTGCAGCGATGGAGCTAGCGAGCTATATAATCACAAACAGTACAAAACAGAACAGCTGGGACCTGAAGCCGAAGCCCAGCTGCAGCGCACACCCCCACGCCGCTAGGCAGTACCTTCACCAGGTGCACCCTCATTATTTACTCGTCCCAAAACCGAAGCCAAACTTTGTACTTGGTGGTGTACTCGTAGTAGGTCATTTATGAAAGGTGAAGGCACAGGAACAAAGCAGAAGCACACGCACAAGTATGACCCCTCCACCCTGCCCCCCACCTCCCTCATTCTCTCCCTCTCTCTCACCAACGATCATTTTGTTCCTTTTTATTCACCCGCTCTATTTCCTCAGGGCAAAACGACACACACAAAAGTATAATGACACCTTTGTTGGCAAAGAGAGCTGAACCACATTCGGGCGAAAAGACTCACATCAACAAAAGGAAATTCAATCCTCAACCACTTTGACTTCAAACGCAGCTGAACAGAGACCACTTATCTGATAAAAGGTCCAAGCCTTTAGTTCGCAGGCTAGAGGGCTTCACATCTTACAGTAGTCCCTGCCTATGCTCCTCAAAGCCAGACCACTGAGGTGGTCTTCGAGTTGAAATTCATATCATATTAAGCATTTCCGCTGACGTTTCCGCTGCAACACCAAAATAAATATTTCTGGCAATTAAGAGAAAAGTCCCCTGCCCGTCCCCTTAACAATATAAACCCAAGACTAATAAACAAAAAGAAAACACCCACAACAGTCAACAAAATAAAACGCACTCCACCCCATGTCAACAAGCTGAAAATGTCCCATGAAGCCCACAACCCCACATCAGATTGCCCTCATGCCTACTGATCCAGCAGAAAAACTATATTTGTGTGGTCACCCAGACCTTGTTTTTTCCCCACAGGCTAATTAGTCCTGAATAAGTTAAAAAATCAGACACTAAGACAAAGTGGCCACTGTTTATGTCCTGCTTAACAAGCACCTAAATTAGGGTTATAAAAAAAATAGGAAAGTGATCAAGAAACAGGTTATTTTATACATAAAACGAATGAAAATATGACCAGCATATCGAGACAAAGATACCACTGTATTTCCGCGAATGTCTTCATGATCTAAACCTTGCAGCCAATCAGCTGAAAGGCCCACTAGTACCTGCAATTTTAAACGCAGGTGGTATGAAGCTAGACCTACAGTCAGCAATATATCTTAAAATGTTGCTTAAATGTTTACCAGTTTTTAGAGAGTAAAGGTTACCT
This sequence comes from Bryconaethiops microstoma, assembly GCA_037577275.1. Classification (NCBI taxonomy): domain Eukaryota; kingdom Metazoa; phylum Chordata; class Actinopteri; order Characiformes; family Alestidae; genus Bryconaethiops; species Bryconaethiops microstoma. Next base: position 19,595,203 of record JBBJLS010000155.1, on the reverse strand, counting down.
GAGATAAACACAAGATCTACTGGGTCCATTTGGATCTTCTCCATGCCAAGAAGTAAGGCTAACAGGACCCGAGGTTTCAATCCTCGTAGCAAGTCGGTACACTGGCATCAGCGCTGGAGCGGTGAAAGGGGAGGGCTGGTCTGTCATCAGGTGAATACCCGCCCGCTTTGATATTTCACTGATAAGTCCAAGACAACTCCAGTATTCTCAAGGGTGATACCCAGCAACACCGCTCAGTTCCACATACTCCTGTCTACAAAACTTCATCAAGCTTTTAGGACCTTAAAGCTGCAGCCTTATGTGAAGTTATTAAATATTACAGAAGCAATTATGCTCTATACTAGCATATCTTTCAACGTCCAAACATAACACACAAAAGACTCATGACTCCTTCAAGATGATTAATTATTGTTTTCTTCTGGATGGATGATCTGCAATTAGGGAAATACTTATACAAAGCGTCCTCATGTAGAATAAACAGTTCTTCAGAGAAGACCAAAAACTACAATGAAAACTTTGCCAGAGGGCAGCTTACCCCAAACAGTCTTTCAAAAATGCTTGATACCAGCAAAAGGTTCCAACCAAGTCGAAGACCCGAAGCAAAACATGTCTGGAGTGAGAAAATGATGGCAATGATGGCAATGACCCAAAAACAAAAACAGGTCAGTCACATTAGCAGTTTACTGGTGTGCTTGTGTGTTCATTCTAACTTAATCCCTTTCTTGACTGGTGCCACTCCATGGGAGAGACTGCAGTGGTATTTCAACAATGTGCTACTTATCTACACAACTCACAAATGTGAGTGTCTTTCATCCACACTCCTACAGCAGTATCTGTGTAGACACAGATAGCTTAAGACCTAGCAAAGAAAGCACAAGCCAGAGTGTGAAAGAGGCTCTGGCAGGGGTGTCAGAAATGTCACGAACCCAAAACGGAAAAACAAACGCTCACACAACAATAGCAAAAAAACACTACAACAGAGACAACAAAGCAAACAACATCTGATGGACTTAATGACCTAGCAGGTCCGCGCAACAGGCCCTCACTTTCCCTTTCTCTTGAGAAGACAAGCTCCCCACTCTGAAAACGATAAACCTCAAAACTGGTTTTTCAAGGGCCTGAGGATCGCAGGCTTGGCAGTAATTAACCATAATATTTTGAAACTCCTTCTCGACTGCTTAAAGACATGGGAGGAGGAAAAGGACTCCATGTGTAACTGAATACAATGTACCCTCACACGGTCACACAGCTCAGACTCCCAAAGCTAACAAGGCTTCACCTTCTCCATTTGTACTGGTTGGCAAACTTGGCACATTTCAGTCCCACTGAACTGTGGCAGGAGGAGGAGGGGGCTGCTAATGGAACCTGCTAATGCAAAAGAAAAGCAGCCCTTTTCCAAAGCGGTGCACAGAGCCACATTTTTAAACCGACATCCGAAAAGGAACTGCAACACTCCAATTATAAAGTGACTGCTGGCTCTTAAAGCACTTATCCACACAGACATATGGCAAACACAAGATTTTTAGAAGCATGCTTATCTAGGACGTTTTAAATGCATGCTTATCTAGAGACTCTAAAGTACACAGTAAACAGGTCAGCTTTGTTTTGCATTTGAGCAAGACAACTGCACTTATAAATCAAATCCTGAAAAGAAGCTGTACAAGCACAAGAAGCTAAATGTTAGACATTCTTTCAGTACTTACCTACACTGACCTACAAAGGCTGGCAGAAGACGCCTGTTGCAGGATTGAATGATGCATTTTATTTCAAACGCATGTTATTCTGTAATGCACAGCTTTCCTCCATGCTTCAAAATGCAAATAATCTCAGTTTACTTCTGCACAAAACAGTGGCCTAAATTACAAAAAACACACTACAAATAGGACTGCTAAGCGTGACAATTTCTCTACAAAAGTGGAAAAGAATCGTAATAATGCTTCAAAAATGATCAAATTCACAAATATGTTTCATGGGACCATTCTGCGATCAAAACTAGGCATTCGGATTCATCTTAGAATAAAACAAAAAGTGGGGAGGAAACAGAGCTTATGCAAGTGACCACACTCAAATAAGTTTTCTTCTCTGAAGTCACTTCTAAGACATAGGGGGTACAATTTTGGGGGGCTTATTGTGTTACATGCCTGGAACGGGGAGGCACTGAAAACGTTCCACCTTAAATTTTCAATTGATCCAAGCCAAATCGATCTGCATTGCAATCTCAGGGTACCGGAGTGGCAGCACTGCAGCAGGTTGAGGTGCATTGCAGATGCATTCTGGCCCAGCACTGCACAGCTCGCTGCGGCCACAGCTGGTGTGAGTTACAGCCGTGCACCTATAAACACTGCTGTGGAGAGCAGCTCTGCTCAAGGGAGTGTACCACAGTCTGAGAGTGGGGACACGCATTCACCAGTCAACACACCAGTAAAACTCCCCTGCCTACCCAGTGTAACTGGGAAAGTTAGGAACTGTTCCATCAGTCAGGTCTGACCACTAGGTCAATCAGGGCATGAAACAAGAAGGAAGTAGGCTTGTGATTGGCTGCGCTTTCAAACAGACTCCAATCGCGACCCCAGATCTGAACACAGCGCCTGCTCAGGCCTTTGACAATTCAAGCTCATATTTCACTGGTTAGTCCTAATGAAGGACTGCCCCAATTCACATGACTCCCTCAACATAAAATAAAACCTTTAAGTTAGAATTCTTCAGAGGTTACCAACAGTTTTGTCATGAAGGGAGCAATGCCATATATACCCTGGTCAGCATGCAATTACAACAAAAACTGAATTAGTCAGACTTGAATACACAGCATCCACCATGGATTCACCAGGACTAAAAATAAGCCCTTTATGGGAGAAAAATCTCAGATAACCACCTTTAAGCAATTAAAAAGACAATCAGTCTTACCTCCCGCTCCACGCTTTCAAGCTGAATATTGTATGACACTAAATGGCCAATCGGTTACATCAATAGTTTAGTTATGCATCAGTGAGGACATTCAGGACCGAAAAATGTATTCAGGTCTATAGATTTCTGTACAAGTTGTACAGAGCTATAAATTAAAGTCTTGGATAAGTCATACACAAGTCTCTGCAGGCTTATGCAAGGTCCATATATAACCATTAAATCAAGTGATCAATACACAAGTCAATACAGGACACCGAACTACCTGATCACTGCAGGATCTGCAGAGCAGGCATGGTGCAAGTTTATCTTCTCCAGGTTCAGGGCAGGATGCTTTAATATTTTTGAAAGCCTGCTGACTTTTCTCTTCCACGTTAGTGATGTTATTTAGTGAAGTGTGAGGCTGCTGTGTCTCTCTGGTGTGCAGGGTTTGGGGTGCAGTGCCCCTCTCTCTGGGGTGCAGTGCGTGTGTCTACTGTGAGACAGCAGAGGGGGAGGGGGAACTGTGACAAGTAACTTCACCAGTTCCCCAATGGCACAAGGGAGAGTCAATTGCTAACTGCGTTTTACGAGGAACGCGAAAACATTTCAGCTAAAAAGACGACCACGAACACTATGAAACAATGAAGGTGCAAAAAAAAAAAAAAACTACGAAAAAACACCCCTGCCAAACCAAGCTTAACCAAGCTTTAGTGAAGCAGACTCTCTTCGATCAGAAAAAAACTCAGTAATATGGAAACTAACGTAAATTAGTAAAAAGTAAGTAATAGCCTCGACAGCATGTCCTAATATCAGGTGATTAATTCACTCACTTTCACGACTTGCAGCTGTTAGTAAAATCCAGGCAAACTGCAGAAAGTTGGAGGAGAAAGCTGAGCTCACTCCTGAAAGCTGGAGGAGAAAAATTGAGCTCACTCCTGAAAGTTGGAATAGAAAAACTGAGCTCTCGCCTTAAAGTCGGGGTAGAAAAACTTCAGCCTGAGCTCTCTCCTGAAAGTTAGAGAAAAACTTCAACCTGAACTCCCTCCTGAAAGTCTGAGAAGTAAAACTGAACTCTCTCCTGAAAGTTAGAGGAGAAAAAAAACCTGCCTAAGCTCTCTCCTGAAAGTCAGAGGAGAAAAACGTCAGCCTGGGCTCTCTCCTGGAAGTTAGAGGAGAAAAAAAAATTCAGCCTGAGCTTTCTCCTGGAAGTTAGAGGAGAAAAACTTCAGCCTGATATCTCTCCTGAAAGTTAGAGCAGAAAAAACTCCAGCCTGAGCTTTCTCCTGAACGTTAGAGGAGAAAAACTTCAGCCTGAGCTTCCACCCCCCTCAGTTTGATGTCAGCGAGCACACAGTAAAAATAAAGCCAGTCGGTGCCCCTCTCTAAGCGTCCCGAGGCCCGGCCCCGGAGCTCGGGAGCTCTTACCGTGTGTCCGCCGCTCCCCGGGCCGCGCCGCCGGAGCGCGGGGGAGGAGAACTCGAGGCTCGGGGAGCCGCAGCCAGGCCACTCCTGACGCTGCCCGACGCGCCCAGCAGCCCAGCTCACCCGTCCGGGACTAGCTCCTCTCTCTGACAGCCGGCTTCGGCTCCTTTATCCGCCCCCACCTCCGACTCCCCTCCCGTGTTTCTCTCTCCTTCTTTCTGTCCCCCCGTTTCTCTCCTCTAGCAGATACCAACCAAAATACTGCCACACAATATGGCGGCCGGACAGGAGCGCTTCGATCGCGAGACTATTTTATTTAGCCGCGAGGAGGAGAGCGCGAGAACAGAACAGAGCAGAGTGGAGCAAGGCTAAACGATCCGACTCCAACATATCGATACGATATTAATACCGATACTTTAATACTATAATCTCCCTCCCTCTCTCCTCCATATCGATACGATATTAATACCGATACTTTAATACTATAATCTCCCTCCCTCTCTCCTCCATATTGATACGATATTAATATCGATACTTTAATACTATAATCTCACTCTCTCTCTCCTCCATATCGATACGATATTAATACCAATACTTTAATACTGTAATCTCTCTCTCTCTCTCTCTCTCTCTCTCTCTCTCTCTCTCTCTCTCTCTCTCTCTCTCTCTCTCTGTCTCTCTCTCT
>JBBJLS010000155.1:19553006-19566308 GCA_037577275.1 Bryconaethiops microstoma | reverse complement strand
GTGTGTGTGTGTGTGTGTGTGTGTGTGTGTGTGTGTGTGTGTGTGTGTGTGTGTGTGTGTGTGTGTGGTGTTTGCTTGCTAAAATTAGGACCAATAATCAGCTGCACTTAGGTGGCTGTATCATAATGAAAAAGTCTCCAGAGTTCTTAAAATCATGTGGTATTTCTTCTGCAATTAAAGTCCATGAAGTAGGTACATGATGGCTAATACAGTATTAGAAGGCAAATGACACAAAGTTAGACCTTAAATTGGTGCAGGGGTCACCAATCCTATCAGCACAGACCTGGCATGGCTGCAGGTTTTTACTAAAAACTGCCAAGTTAGAGAAGGTCCTGCATACTTGGAATGAAAACCTGCAACCACACTTTCATAACTGGTGACTTGTTGTTGCTGTCGTATCTTTGAAATGGTAAGAAGCAGAATAAACGCATTAGTGTGGTTTAAGGTAATGAGATTTTTCTCTATTAATTTTGGGCCATTTCTGTTGGTCTATTTGTCATTAAATGGTCCGACAGTATGAAAGGCAGCTAGTGTTTTCTAACTATAGACCGCTTATCAAAAACGGTAACGTATTATAATAGTAATTCAAAAGGAGGCTCGTGAGGTTTTTGATATTGTGCATATCATAGACCTCATTTTATTACATTGATTAGACCTTATTCAACGATTTATGTATAGCTACTTAGTTAAAAGGCCCTTTGTGATTTGTAACTGACATCCAGGAGTGAATTCATGGAATACTGCTCTATAATCAGAGGCTGTCTCCAGATTGCTTTGCCATATTCTTGAGGCAGTCAGGCCCCTTCCCATTTACTCCCTGGAGAGCCTGCGTTGTCTTGGCACAGGAACCCAATAACTGTAGCTATGGTTTCGATGGGGGGGTGGGGAGGGGGGGGCAGTGTTGGGAGCTGTGGGTGTTTAAATGAATGACGAGAAAGCTTAGCTTACAGTCAGGCAAGATTAAGCGCTCACAGAGACACAGAGAGAGGATCATGGGTGCTGGAGCTCAGCCAATGGCCAAATAAGTCCACAAGGGCATCCGATTCACAAATCTACCTCTGCCTGACTGAGACAGCACACGGGCAAGAGAGAACCTCTCCAAATACTACAGCAGGATTGATTGTTCAGTGGCTGAAACGAGTACCCCGACGAGTACTCCGTTATCATACTACACAAAATTTTCATAAATAAAAATGGTTTTTGAGGACATGAACTCCTGCATGTTATGTAACTGTTAATTAGGTTCCAAATAAGGGTTAGTACCAGACATAGTGGAGCAGCGCCCAGAGCAACCGTGACCATTTAACAGTTCACAAAATTCTATTTGGTTTCAGAGTTGGTGTTGCCATTCAGTATGCAGCAAAAATAAGTGCATTGAAATGGGCCTTGGTGATCAAGTAATGTAATTTGTGCTTTCTAACGCCCTGAACCAACCAGCTAGCACTCAACTAACACAATAACCTCCATGATGAGTACAAAAGGATAACTATGCACTCACTATTGTCTGCTCTCTATTCTCGAAACAATACGTTTTGATGTATTTTTGCACCGATAAGCACAGTATAATTCAGTTAACTTGTCTTAAAGGAATATTTTCCCTTTTTTTTATAATAAAACTCAGTGAACAGCCACCTGTCAGAGTGCTGTTTGTGTGCCCTTTGGCTTCCTTTTATTTTTAGCCATATGAACACACTGGGCTGACCCCTTTAAGGACAAGTGCGTTTTGCGCTTATTTTTCAGTGGTTCATTAGAACAGTTAATTGGTTTGTGTTCTCGCGGTCCAGGTAAGCGGCAGCCTTTTGCGTCGTCTTCCTGCATGTCTCTACTAAAGCGGTGACCATTTGCCTGCCTAAAATAGCAGCAGTGTTCGTTTTCCAGGGGCAGGCGAGAAGGGCAGCAGTCCGAGTTTGAGTTGCAATGGCTGTGGCTAAAAATACACAAGCTACGATGTGGATTTCTGAGAATCCTGGCCAGGACGGCAGTGGGTTGCTCAGAATATTCAGTAATAGTAAACCCTTTCCCATGTTTTCCTGTGATTATTAGCATTAATTGAGTCACCATTAAAGTCAAATCTACACAAGCCATCATTTTTTAAAAAGCTACGTTGAGCCATACTGCAATCATGACAGTTATTCTACATTATTTTCATAGTAATTGTTGAGTAGTATAGTCTACATGTTAAAAATGGAGTAATAGGCCAGTTAGAACATTCTGGATTTTATTTAAGTATCTTAGCCCATAACATGTATTATAATCCTATTTTAGGATATTGTGTATGTGCCAATGTGGAATATTCATTAATTTCAGAGCTGTGTGTCAGCAGAAAGTCAGCAATCAGAGCTTCTAGACGTGTGCGACCACTGAGTGACGTTGACTGCTGCTAGGGAGCAAATGGCCTCATTGATGAGCGCGCGCACACACACACACACACGGACGGAGTGAAAGCCTAAAGTGCATGTATTCTCTGTATGTGAAGTGCAGCAGTGCAAGCTGAGTCATTTGCAAGCATTTCTCAGTTCAAGATCTGTCTGGACATTTGCGATGACGTTGACTTCAAATAGGCTTCATTTATCACAGGATTAACTCTGTAGACTCCTAACACTCTGACATGAAGTCTGGTGGAGCTGCACACTTACTGGTGACTTGAGTGGTCCTAGCCTTTATTTAACTCATGACATCATTCATGCATTTCATTTTTCAGTGCATCTGCAATGTCAGTCAAGTAGGCCTGTCACGATTACTCGATTGCCCCGTTATAAAAAGAACTGTTTAACATATATATTTTTTGATTAATCTTCTTAGTGATAGTTTTGCCATTTGAAAAAAGTGTTAAAACAATTTGAACAATTTGTGTCTGTCATTGAAAGGGAGGAAACCGACAGATCCCACGAAGGTGCATAAATTGATATGCATACTCACTTTAATTACCTATTTTAATTTTTTCAATATATTATCTGCCATGATATCATTCATTTAAATATGCCAAACTGGATATAAATCATAATCTAATTTTTAATGCTGTATACCTTTTACAGTTCCTTTCATCATGAAGTTTCACCTTTGTACAGCTTTAGAGTGCCCTACTAAGTAGCTGAAAGTTTTGAGGTTGCACCAGACCAAAATATATCAGAATTATTTATACACTTGTCTGCCGTAAGGTTAGTTTTCTGTTGAAACAGCAGTACCAGATTTGCATCCCAATGATTTTCAAACTTGTTTTCAGGTATATCCAGACAGTGCACATTTATTAGCTGTTTTCAAGATGGCCATGAGCAATCTTTTTTAATTCTTCATACCATTCTGACATTTGTCTAGACAACAGTTTATATAAAGAACATTACACCAGTCAAGAATTTGAGTGTGTTAAAGGCAGTCGCCAGTGTCAGAGCTGGATGAATGTTCTGATTCAATCAATGGCATTTTGGTTGAATGGGCTGTCATTGAGTACAGAAAGCACATAATAATAATTATTATTATTCATGTTAACATAAATAGAGCACTGAAGTATTTCAGCAGTCTTTAGTTTTGTGACTGTCTGGACTTTGTATTTACCAACAAGTAGGTTGAACTTCTGTCTTAGGAGTTCTAAAAGACATTTTTACAACAAAAAGGTTTTTGCATGCATTAAAATGAATTCCCCTGATTTCCCAAACCCAGATTAAGGCTAATCATAGACTAAAACCAGTTGTCAACAGTAATTAACCATTGCTATCATTATTTTGTTCAAAACTGGCCATATATGGTCCCAGAGAGCAAATTACTAAATGAGAGAGAAAACATATTCCTGTGCTGACATCCCTTTTTTGTGTTTTTCAGGTTTGAGTGGGACAAACTTCTGGAGAATGTGCATTGTTTGATCATAAGTGTGACAAAGACTGACAAGCAGGAAGCTTATATACTCAGGTGAGTCTTGGAGAGTGGGGTTGGGATTATCTTTTAATCTTTGTTTGCTTCCTTTGTCACTGCCATTCGTGTCTTTCTAGGTACTAAGACATCCTGTGTTAGTACCTACTAGCTTGCCAAAGCCATTGGCCTTTCTTTCCCCCTCTGCCTCCTGAAATTATTTAAGAGCACATGGGTTTGTTCCAGGAAAAGCAAACAAAGAAACCACATTAATAATAACTAAGCTGGCATTAATTAGACTGCGTATGAGGAACCGAAACTTGTTTGCGGATCGAGACAGGAGAAAATTACCAAATGCCTTTTTTATTCATTGAAAGGAAAGATTTGCCACACCTTAGGACTATCAAGCAATCTTTCCTGTTCATCTGCTTTGGTTCGGCAGAACTATCTGTATTTTCATAGATTGACGGTTTATTTATTTGTTTTGAACCACTTCTGGTCTCTTGCACAGATAAAGCACTCAAATACATTCCAGTACTTTGCTTTCCAACAATGACTGTTGCTGCAACATTCACAGTTTTTTGGATCTTTACAAAATTTTACTTGTACAAAATTGCACATCCTTGTACCAAATTGCACTTTTTGTAGTTTGTGGTATTTATAATTCATTTATATATGTCTTTTTGTATTCTGTAAAAAGTGGAGCTCGTCTCATCTCACTGTTTATGGGCATATAGCTGAGATGACTGTGACCAACTAGGCTCTACCCTTAACACAGCACTGTTGAATTTGTGGAGTTTCTTTTTAAACTGAAAGGCACAGAGGCTGCCCCACCTGCTCAGAGTATTTCTGTCTCTGTCCTGGCTGTGCTCCCTGAAAAGCTCTGAGTGTGAGAGTCATTCAATGTCGCAGACTATCAGTAGGCTTTAGCGGAGGTATGAGAGTCCTGTGTGCGCGCAAGTACTGTCTACCAAGGTTAGGAAGTGGAAGCTCTAAGAGGACTATACAAAGCTGTTTACAGTGGCGGTTGACCAGGTATGTCCTACAGAGAGGGGTGGGTTGAAGGTGAAGGTGTTGGAAGCTTGTTGTCAGAGTATTCATTCATGTTTGAGTGTCCTGGACCTTTTATTTCTTAAAGCAATATGACCTCATTGGATTCAAATCATCTGACATTATAAATCAACCCTGTAGGTCCACTCATTCTGTAATCCATCTCTCCCATTACTGCACAATTTCACACTAGTTCTTATTTATAGTGCTAAATATTAAATCTTAAGACAGTTGAATAGTAAACCTGGCCTTTAAGAAGTAAACAAGGTGTTGCTTCTGAATTTCATTTGGATGTGAGAGGTTAATTTGCGTTTATTTAAAGTAGAACAGTGCAGATCTTCCATTTTTTTCAGGGAGCGCAGCCAGCACTGATAAAATCAGTAAGCAGCAATGCTTCTCACCCTCTTGTGTCTCTTTCATCTCCAGTGAGAGTAGCATGTTTGTCTCAAAGAGACGTTTCATTTTGAAGACATGCGGAACCACCCTCTTACTGCAAGCGCTGGTACCCCTGCTGGAGCTGGCGCGGGAATACAGTGGCTTCGACACCATCGAGGTGCGTGATTTCCCTCGCGTAAACTTATGAAAGAATAGTCTAGTTTGTGTAATATGCTTTTTGGGAACACTATATTACTGAGCAATTACTCCTTAGGTTTAGATTATTCAGGTTTCGCTTTAAAATAACACAAGGAACAAAAAAAGCATCGGGTTTTGTTAGGCTTTGAGTTCATCAACTATTTATTCCTGTCCAGGCAAGTATTGTAGGGCAGGTCCTATACAGTCTATGCCTAGATTTAAAGTCTGAAAATAGTCTGTTTGCTGTTATTTTTTTCCCTCAGCACTACATCTAGATATAATTCACTCAAAAAAGGCTAACATGGCCGACAGTGGGGGGAAAAACTTTGGGAACCAAAAATAATCCCATGCAGAGGGCCAGGAAGTTTGTGTTCTAGCACTTTTGAGTGAAATGTTCATCTGCTCCCAGAGGCTTCATGGAGCAGAAGCAGCTGAGCTGTTTTTCCTCCTGTTTCTGTAGAACTTCTTCTACTCTCGTAAGAACTTCATGAAGCCTGCCCACCAGGAGTTCCCTCACCGCAACTTTGAGGAGGAAGTGGAATTTCTCAGCCAGATTTTTCCAAGTAAGTCCAAAGCAAGTTTTTCCCTACAAATTATACAGCCATGTTTTGCACTTTAGGGCAGCTTGGATTAAAAATTCTAAACCTCTGATCCACCACTAAAGTTGAGTAACTTCAGGAAAGGAAACTTCTGGTAATCAATCCTAGTTCCTGTTTCGGTATGAATTGGTGTGGAAAGTCCTCACATTTCTTTCATTCCTCAGATGGAGCAGCCTACTGCATGGGGCGTCTGAACTCTGACTGCTGGTAGGTTCATTTGTTTCTGTACCACATGGGATTGTATACCATGCATAAGTATAAAGGACAGTTACGATATAAAGCAGATGGTGTTCTTTTCCTACTGTTTTAATCAAGCAATTACTGATTCATAGTGAAATTGTTAATGAATATGGTTGTTTATTTAATTTCCCTCCTTTTTGTTTGTTTACCAGGTACTTGTTTACTCTGGAGCTGCCAGAGTACTGGGAGAACAAGCAGGCAGATCAGACGCTGGAGGTTCTGATGAGTGATCTTGACCCAGCTGTGATGGACCAGTTCTACATGAAAGACGGTGTTTCCGCTAATGATGTCACTCGTGTAAGCACTTTGGGTTTTTTTTGTTTTTGTTTTTTCCCCCCCTTCTTAGCTTTATCGTAATGTATTTATTCCAGGACTCTGGGTAGTTTGTTTAATCAACTGATCAATACTGCTGGATTGCGTTATTACAGTAGCATTGACGCTCAATAGTGTCCCACTTCACCCCCCTACTGTGTTTGTGGTGCTAATGTGTAGTCCATGTTCTCTCCCCACAGATGAGTGGAATTCGTGACCTGATTCCAGGTTCTGTGATCGACGCCACAATGTTCAACCCTTGTGGATACTCCATGAATGGAATGAAAACTGATGTAAGTAGACCAGGTTTCACTAATCTTATCCACAGAGATCAGGTGTGGCTACTGGTTCTTATTCCAACCAAGCAGGAACTTGAGAGGAATAGATTAAGTAAGTAAAACCAGGTGCTTGTGTTTACTTGGTGAATAAGACTAGTGACACCATGTTTTTGACAGTGACTCAAAATGTTTCTCTCTCAATGTACATGATCTAACTAATCGGTTCTTAACATGAAGTTGTACTTGGTGTGAAAACAGGAAAAGCACTAAAACACAGAGTAGGGGGCTGCCAAGACCAAGGTTAGGAAAACCCAGACCTACCATGGAGGTTTTTGGCCATATGCTTAACCTTTCCCCACATGTCTACATTTTTAATCTCTTAATACCCTGGTCTGAGCAGTTTTTTTTTGTTTTTTTTTGAAGAACTTCAAGGATCTTATATTCATTCACATTTATTTGTAATCAGTGTTTGTTCCTACATTGTCTTTTTGCAGGGAACTTACTGGACAATTCACATCACCCCTGAACCAGAGTTCTCCTACGTTAGTTTTGAAACCAACCTCTCCCAGACATCCTACGACGATCTTGTCCGAAAAGTTGTGGATGTCTTCAAGCCAGGGAAATTTGTGACTACACTCTTTGTTAACCAGGTAAATTGATCTGTTTTGCTTTAGACCAGTCAGGAATTGTACAGTATTGTAGAAACTCTACAGTAAGTTTTCAAATAACTTTTTGGGTTTTTTTTTGGATGGAACACACATTTTGGTGAAAAATGAGCCACTTACATTTGAGATACATGCTTGTAACTTCCTAAGCGTGTATTTATTCAGCTCTTTTTGCTGTTTTGTGGCAGAGCTCCAAGTGTCGCAGCGTCTTCTCCTCTGCGCAGAAACTCGAGGGCTACAGGCGCCTCGATCGCCAGTTGGCCCACTTCAATGACTACAATTTCGTCTTCACCAGTTACGCCAAGAACCCGCAGCAGAGTCAGCAGAGCTGAAGCACGTCAAGGAAGAAGCGCAAAAAGAAAGCGGCCAGGCTTGGGCGACCTGCAAGCGTCTGGCTGCATCCTCTGTCACTCTGCTGCTGCTGTTGTTTGGAGTCTCGTTGCTGTAGCTGTATCACAAGTTTAACCTGTAAGCATTCTCGTACCTATAACGTAGATAACGTGCATGAAAGCTCTTGTTGTGTCCGTGTAGATATTCTAGCTCACTCTTGCTGTGATCTTGAAGTGCATGTAGAGTTATTAAGCAGGGTGTGTGCGAGGCGTGACCCGCCGGCCCGACGCGCCCGACGCTCCCTCCCATTCCTGCAGGTGTCCCCCCTCATCCTCCACAGACAGGGTTTCCGCCCCCACTAGGCAAGGGCCCTGACATGCTCAGATCCATCCTGTCCACTGTTTGGGTTCACCTCTCCCTGAAAAAAGTCATTTGCATACCCATCACTTCGATTTCACATTCCACAATCGCACAAATGATAGTTCTAGTGGCTTACGGTACCAGTTTCTGATTGAGGATTTTCCTCTCATTTTCTGTTTCCTTGATTGTGATGGATTAGCTTTGATTTTGAGATGAGTTCCTTAACATATAGCAGTCTTGACTTTGGAATATTGTGTATCGTGGCACTAAGGCAATAAGAAAAGATCCAAGTAGGTGCAAATACAAATATAATAAAACACTGGCCATAAGTAATGTAGGATACAATATGTATTGTAAAAGCCTTTTAAAAGAAATGTTACAAATAATATGAAACTGCACTTAAAATTTGCTGCACCAAGGCTTCTTTTACAGCACTTTTTTCTTTAATGCCATTCTTTTTAACCCCCCAACCCCCCTTACTCTTTGTCCTAGCCGAATGTAAAAGCCATTGGGGGGGGGGGGGGACTAAAGCTGCAGTTCTGAATGTTCCAATGTAGAAGTGCTAAGAGAGGTCCTGAAAGGCCTGTGGCGTTGAATGTAAGAAGACGTTACACGTGTATTTGTGTGTTAGAATGTGTGAATACATCTCTCTGCCGTCCATTGTTGCTCTCATTGTCCAGGACCCCCAGGGCTGTCCAGCGCAGCGCCGGTTCGCTCTGTGAGCCGCACAGACCCTGAATTGAAACGGTGGGACAGACACTTTGCTTAGTGCAACGATCGCACAGCAAAGCATTTTTCTTTTTCTAAACAATGTGTCCCTCTCACACTCTCTGCCTCTCTCTCTCTCTCTGTACAGAATTTGGTAACCACACAATAGACGTGAACAGATCTGAGCATGCCAGGGTTCTCCCGGATCATTCCACACTTAACAGTTGCATAAACTGCCGTTTTATTAATTTTATTGTGCACCCACCGTGCAGACGGTTTTTTGCAGTGAATCAGTCCAAAATGTGACTCCATTGTCAGTCTTTTTTTTCCCTCTCTCCCTCTTTTTCTTTCTTTGTTTCGGTCCTCTTTTGTCAAGCGAGGGAAAGATCGTGTTCCCGTGCTGCATGCGAATAGTGCTGTGGAGGTGCACTTTGGCCGTCCTATGTGTCAGCCTCAGCTATTTTCTATAAGTGTACAGTGCTTCGTTCTCTCTCTCTCTCTCTCTCTCTCTCTCACTCTCTCTCTCTCTCTCTCTCTCTCTCTCTCTCTCTTCTTAACCAGCGATAAAGCCCCACTTAGGGTGTTTTGGAGCTTTTTTGGTTTTTCCAGCATGTGTTTTAGACTGGTAGTGTAAAAGATGCAAACAGACTTGGGCATGATCCTTATTTATGCTGGAATTCATTCAACCTCATTCTTTTTAATAACCGTTGGGTCAGTAGGTGGACTAGATTGACCAAGATCGTCATTTCTTGTAACTGAACTCTTTAAACATCCTGATGGGGCTTTAGAGCCTTTCGCTGACTGGTCAGACTCAGGCTTGCAGGCTATATTGAGTGTAGGTGAGATGGCGGTTGCTGGTTTATTGGGACTTTTTCGGTTCTCCGTGCAAGCCTGGACTGTATGGGCGTTGGTGTAAAGCCATGAGGACGGTGGTGGTGGTGGTGGTGCTGTAGTGGTTGCAGTTGTTGGATGAGGTTTCCCCCCCCCCCCCTGTTGGCAGCGTGTCTGTCAAGATCATGAAGCCTCTCCAGCCAGAGAGCGCCGAGTGAGACTGTTTTGAACAGGTTGCGGAAATAAGATGTTCTGAAGGACTTCAGCCCTGGTTCTGTGTTCTGTTAGTGCTCTTTAATTAGAACTTTTAAAGGCACACAAATGTAGACTTTGGCCTAAAACCTCCATCTCTACTATAATCTGTTCCAGGTCTAGATTTAGTCACTGTGTTCTAGTACTTATTTAGGGTCAGATAATGCTCCTTTGCATTCTGGATTAGATCAGTATGTGATTTAACATTAGGACTGATCCAGAAACAGTTCTAGGGCTACAGTCTTTGGTGGTCTGACTTAATTGAAACAGATCTGCAGCTCCTCTGGTTATTAAAGTAAGAATGGTGTTTATGTGGACCATTTGTAGAAGCAGGATCGAATTGAGTTGGTCTTTGGAGTTGTCAAATTCTGGATGAATGACTATTTGGGTTGAAGGTACTCCTACCAGGGTGGGTTGGAGCATATTACTTTTTGCTCTGGGGTTTTTTTTTGTTTTTGTTTTTTTTTTATTTTTACAACAGTGTTTTGTTTATATTTTCTACCCACTATATAAATTTTGTAAGGGGTGCATATTTATTCTGTGGACCAAGTGCATTTGTACTTTCACTTTTTTCTTTTTCTTTTTTTTTTTTTTTTTTAATCCCTTACACTTTTTTGTAAAACCTGTGTTCCAGAGAGTGGCCACCAGGTATTAACTGGATTTTTTATTTTTTAATCTTCTGTCCTCCTCTGGAAGGCTGCAGCGCTGCCTCTAGGGTAGGAGAGATGCAAGTTGTTGGAGTAAAGCTAGGCTACTGGTGCTGCAGGACTGTGGTCTGGATGTTGAGGGGGGAAAGGGAACCTTTGCTGTTCTAATTCTCTTGCTATTTCTTTGGTTGGTCAGGATGTGCTATATATATCTGTACTATGAGCTTGATGCTTTAAATAAAAAAATAATAAATGTCAGCTGTTTACTGTGTGACTTTTTTGGCTTTATTATTCCTGCATGTCTTCCGTACAACACATCCATCATAATATTAAAATCACCTGCCTAATGGCCCACCCCACACACACACACACACACACACACACACACACACTCCTCACTATCCCGGGGTCAACACGCGCGAGGCAGGGATTCACCCTGGGTGGGGCATCAGCCCACCGCTGGGCACGCGCGCACACACACGCTCGCACCTATGGTCAATTTAAAATCCCCAGTTCACCTCACACAGGTCATTGGACTGTGGGAGAAATTGCAGACCCTGGAGAAAACCTGGGGTGGTTGTGGCCTAGTGGGTAGGATAGGATACTTGCCTTGCGTTCGAATCCTACCTTCAGCACCACTACTGGGTTCCTGAGCAAGACCCTGAACCCCAAGTTGCTCCAGGGAGACTGTCCCCTGTATTGAAGTCACTGTGGACAAAAACATCTGCTAAATGCTGTAAATGTAAACCTGTACCACCACAAGGAAAACATTGAAACTCCACACACACAAGTTCAACCCCCCAACCCTGGAGGTGTAAGGTAACAGCACTACCAGTTTGAGATCTTGAGAATTTTGAAGCCAAGTCAAAACAGGTCGTGTTTGTTAAACCGCTCATGAGTTTGCGGTGTTGGGGCATGTTCTGCTGAAAGAGGCGTCTGCCATTATTGAACACTGCTGCGTACTTGGTCTGCAGTTAATGTCCACTTACTGTCCACTCTACTAGATACATCTAACCTAATCCTCTCCATGGGAAAGTTGTTGATAGTTCATCTAATGCAGATTGCGTCAGTAGTGTAATCACTGGTCAGGTTCTCAGCACAGTAAACTATATGGCTGGATGTTTTTGGTTGGTGGACTGTTCTCAGCCCAAGAGTGGCACTGCTGTATGTAATAGACTCTGCAACATTCCACCTCAAAAAAAAACCTGCTTGCTGGTGGTACAGATCACAGGTGAACAGGAAACAGGTGGCTAACAATTGATTCAGAGAGTCCATTGTAAACTGCAAATGCAACAAGGGTCAGTAGAGTGGAGATGCTTAACTGCAGTGAGTGCAAATACGAAGTGTGTACTTAATATAGTAGTTCATCAGAGTGTGTGTTTGTGTGTGTGTGTATATATATATATATATATATATATATATATACGTATGTATGTCACGGGGTTTACCTTCTAAGAGCACCCGCATATAGTGAAAAAACGTGAGGTGATGTGGTAAAAAAAAAATGACCACAAAGACTAAAAATGCCTATTTTTATAGTGTAAACCCTAAATATGCCCCCAGATATGCTCCCAGATATGCTCCCAAAACATTTAAATTTCATTTTAAACTCAACTTAATACTTTACCCGTAAAGAAAATGTAAAGGTAAACCCGTATCCGTACTGTACAGTTTACACTGAACTCCCAGTGCCGGAATGTAAATACCGATGTTACCCCTGTATAGACTGTACTGTAATGAATGCACGGGCGTTTTCTTTGGTATACGCTGTAATAAATTCATTTAATAATAAAATCCAGGGCTTTAAGAAGAACAAAACAAAAAACACTCGAGACGCTCCACTGGGAAAATTCTGGACTACAGCTGCGTCAAAGGACAGCAGCCAATCAGCAGCAAGGAGAAATAAATAGCGTTCTCGGATTGACTACAGCGGTATTTCCCAAGACACCTTTCTTTGTGTTTCTCTCCACAGTACCAAAAAATGTATAGTTATTTTTTATATGGAAATGTGGCTGCATTTATGTTAATATTTATGTTACAAAATTAGTAAATTATATTTGTCTTAATTTAGCAAAATTAAAATTAAGCATGAAAATTAACATTTAAAATGTAAATAAAGCATGAAAAATTATATATTGCCAGGAAAAAAGCTGTGACGTCCGGGCCTCGTCCGCCACGCCCCCTCGTCCTCTTGCTGGTTTGCTAAGCGCCGCCCAAACATAAACAACGAAGCACTAGGACGAAGGGGCGTGACGGAAGAGGCCCCCACGTCACAAAAGCAAAAAAAAAATGCGGAGAATATCTGCAGTTTCCGCGATAGTGCGAAGGTTGCTGAACCGCGTAAAAGCGGGGAGTTATTGTATATATAAAATGTACTATATAAAAATTATTTGTAGTTTAATCAGAAACCTGGTCTTAGGCACCTATGCAAATTGTTTAAAGCCATTTTCTCAGCATGTGATAACTGCTAGCAGACAGGCACATTAATATTAGAACAAATGCAAACAAACAAGAAAGCAGTAAAAATTTGAAGACGCGTGTAAAAGTAGTTGATATTGTGTGAGCTGGTGAGGAGAACACAGGTTCGGTTCCAGATTCCTCCTCGGTTCCTCCA
>JBBJLS010000155.1:19517441-19545120 GCA_037577275.1 Bryconaethiops microstoma | reverse complement strand
GAATTCATATATATATATATATATATATATATAAATATATATATAAATATATCTATAAATGGTCTTTATTTTGAAAATAATTCTGAAAACACTTATTTTGAAAATAGCTGGACATCTACAGCAAAACACATACAATGTGTGCAGAAGCAGTGTGTGTATGTGTGTGTGTGTGTGTTTGTGTGTGTGTTTGTGTGATTATGGGTACGTGTGTGTGCAACATTGGTTCAGAAAATAACAGCAGTTGTGTGAGGTGAACTCATCCCAGGCTCTGGGTTCAGGAGAGATCAGTGTGTGTCCATTATGAATGTATACACACACACACTCACACCCATACACGTATACACACTCACACGCATACACACACACACACACAAACACACAAACACACAAACACACACACACACACACACACACACAGAGTGTGTTGGTCACGGAGTGCCTCAGTGTTGGCTTTAATAATCCCATTCTGACTGTGAGAAAGCAATTCCAGCTCTGAAAGGCATGGAAAACGCACTCAGCTCCCTCCGGCGGAGTGATTTTAGAGAGAACCACACGTTGGCCTGGTCCAAAACGACCTGACAATGGTCCAGATACCAAGCCAGGAGCACCACAGCTGTAATAGAGATACTGAAAATGACTCTATGTTTTAACTATAAAGGAACACCAGTTTTTAAATTCCAGCATAATTAAGATGTAAACGGAGGGGATCTGGTGTGTTCTTTTCACGGCTGAGGTGAATGGAACCAGACGACTGTCTCTAAAAGCTCCCAACAGAAAGTTATTCCATCAGATGGTAATGGTTGTGCTACATGACGACTGAGACATTGTTATGCTGAGACATGAGTTTTGAGAAGCTTTTGGTCCTAAAACTAAACCCATTCATGGAGGGATGCATAGTCCCCAATAGTTCCCAAAGAAAAGTGATTTAATTCAGTTTTAATTCTGTTTTACCATCATCAACATCTATACAAACACTCATGGAGCTTCACTAGGGGTTGATAGTGAATAAAACGGCTGTGTTTTTGTTGGAGATGTCTGGTTCCATTCACCTTCACTGTAAAGAAATTAGAGTCTCTATAATTAACTGTTTTACCCCAAACACACTCTGAAGCCACTCTGTTTACAAAATGGCTGTAGATTCAGATTTAATATGATGTTTTGTATGAAATTAGAAATGTAGTGAAAGCTAGGAGTCCCCAGATGTTTGCATTTCTCTCTTCCTCTTTCTATTCTCTTTCATATCACATTGCTGTGAGGATTTGCAGCCATGAGAACACTATTGAGGTCAAGTACTGGTGTTGAAACATGGCTGTGAGGATTTGATTGTACAAGAGCATTAGTGAGGTCAGGTACTGATGTTGGAACATTGCTGTGAGAATTTGATTGTATAAGAGCATTAGTGAAGTCAGGTACTGATGTTGGAACATTGCTGTGAGGATTTGATTGTATGAGAGCATTAGTGTGGTCAGGCACTGATGTGCATCAACAGATGGACCCCAGTCACCACAGCAGTAGGCAGGAGATACAGGGAACTGTGTGATTTTTGTGGACGGTCCTTCAGACCTCATTAGGAGAACAGAAACAGGCCTGAGGTGGAGACAGCAGCTACAGTGGAAGGTGAGATTTGGATGGACAGGTGAGGACAGGTGAAGGCAGTGAAGGTGGACAGGCCTGAGGGCTGATCTCTCTCTCGGCTCACCTGTCTCACACAGCCGGCCCGTAAAGCCTGACGGACACACACAGGTGTTTGGGGACACACATGTTCCTCCGCTGCGACAGCCTTCCTCACAGAACGCTGAGAAAAGACAAACAGAGAAAGCAGAAGGTTTTTAAACCTCTTAACCTCATGGAGAGAAAAAAAAAACATTTTAAAAAGCGAAGTGAAAGTGACCATTCAGTCTTACGTGAACACCCCACAGCACACAGTGTGAACAACACAAAATTCTTCCTCTGCATTTAACCCATTCACTAAGTGAAGCAGCGGGCAGCCAGGAACACAGCTCCTGGGGAGCAATGTGTGGGGATGGTACCTTGCTCAGGGTACCTCAGGTGCTTAGCAGTCTTGGGAGTCGAACCCACGACTTCCTGATCACAGAGCGAACGCCCTAACCACTATTTATATGTTTAATTATTATTATTTTTTTTATTACAGAAAAAAGGTCTTGATGAGGATCAGGATGACAAGTAACCACAGTGAAAACAGTAAATTCATCCCCAAATAATGACTCATTTCCCTGGCCTCCATTTGCTATTTATTAGGGTTCGTTTTGTAATTAACAACCAATTTATGTAATTATTTGAATTGATTAATTCATTACATTTTCATGCTGTATCGACAGGCAGAGTGATTCTGTGTCTGTCCCTGAGGGGGTGCTAAGGGGTCACGCAATGTCTCCAATCAAAAACATGCAGAGTCACTGTGATCCTCATCCTGTTCTGAGACATATTTGAATATCTGGACAGAATGAACATGCAAAATTAAACACTGTGAATCAGAGAAAACTCAATTAGGCAGTGCAAATCTCATTTGCATATTTAATTGGAACAGGGTTGCTTTCATGAAGTCGGATATGCAAATAAGATTGAACGCCTTCCTCCAAAGGGATGAGGAGTGTGACACAGCAAAAAAACAAAGTGAAAAACAAAACAATTATTGTTTTCATAACTATTTACAGCTGTTATCCAAAATGACACACATGTGACCTGAAATTCAAATAAAACCACATTAATGGATAAGAGCAGTAATGACAGCGCATTCAAACATTCCTCAAAGGTTCCTCGCTTTTATGTGGGGTTCTGTCACTGGTATAGAATAGGAACCCCAAGCACCAGTCAAGTTGGGTGATTCCCCGCCTCAAAAACACTCACTAAACCTGGTGGAGAACAGGTGAGCTGAACCAGGTGTGTTTGAGATGGTAAATCACCAAATTGTGCTGAACACCCATGAACAGAACCTTCACGTCATCCAGACGTTCTTTTAAATTTTAGTTTCTTCACACACATTCCAAAAACTGTTCCTCAAAGAACTGTCCAAGGAAAAGTTCTTTAAGAAACTGAAGCAGCTCTTTTATGACATTTTGTTTCAAAAAACACTCATCGACAACAACCACTATTACATTCTTAACAATTCTTTGCCTTTTTGATGTAATAAGGCTTGAAAACCATCTTGGGCTATGACCGACTCGACATACGAAGCTTTGTGTTTACGACACAATACACAGTAAAACACACAACAAGTAAACGCAGAATACGCATAATATGCATAATACACAGTAATGCAGCGTATGAGTGAGGCAGTTACCTGTGGCATTTTGGACTGTTAAAAGCGCAAGTGTTTATACTCACATTTTTTGTCATTTGTTACTATAGTACAGTAAACAAGTACAGTATATTTATGTCCTTTTTCCTTTTTCTGTGGCTTAGTTGTCTTTTTATGTTCTAGATTATAATTTTACAACTGTGTTAGGATTGGTAAGAGACTGAGGCTAGGGTGTGTTTAAACTTACACCAAAGTTTGGGTTACGTTACTCTCGTAGGAACGGATCTGTGTTGTAATTCGAGGACCCCCTGTGAAAATGCACCCTTTTTGGGGTGTATAAGGGTGTACTTATAATCCTACAAAATGTTGTGTTCTTCACTGGTTCTTTTTCGTTCCTTTTTTATGAGTGTAGACAGTCGGGCCTAAAGATGTGATCTAAGGAACGGATTCAGGATGGTCTGCAGAGGTCCTATATTTCAATCTAAAACACCGAATAAAGTCAGTCCATTATGTTGAGGGCAGACGGGAAACACACTGCTGTCTATTAGCTCTCAGGACCATCCAAAAAAGCGTCTGACGGACCTGTTTTTCTGACCGCAGTGATTATGGCCTGACCCATCGCTCCTGAACCGCCGGGAGAGGCTGGAGAAAATCCTGCCTCTCAGACGGAGGCATTTTCCTCGCACACGGATGGAAGAGCGAGACAAACAGGGTGATTTTGAATGTAATGAGGGAGCAAATGAGAAGGACTAGACGTAGAGAGAGGAAGAATAAAGTAAAAAAAAAACAACAACTATGGGATTATTTTGGTAAGCCACTGTTGCTCTAGACATATGCAGTTCGAGCCACTCTGCAAGATAGACATGACTGAAGGTGGTCTGGAAGAAAAAATACTCCATGATAATACAATAGCAAACTGACTATAACGACATACAAAATTAATAATAATAGTGATCAATTTCATACATATGAATGCAGTAAAATAAGTAGTAAAATAAGCAATAAAATAAGTAGTAAAATAAGCAATAAAAACAGTATTAAGATTCAAATATGAAAATTAAAAAATTATAATAACAATAATAACAATAATAATAATAATAATAATAATAATAAAAGGGGCACAAAAAGACAAGTCAACCAACATTCAAAACAAGAACACAATTAATCAGTCACGTCTGGTCCGTCTCTGTCATGCCCCCAGCAGCCGCCGTCGCCAGAGTATTAGGTATCCCCAAGGCCTGTCGTGTCTCTGCGGCATCATGGTATGTTGTTTGTGTGTGTGTGTGTGTGTCTTGTGCCTAGGCAACCCAGATGTAAGCAGTGAGCTTCATTAGCTCATCAGCAGTGTTGCTAGGCTAATTACGTGTCCACCTGTCTTGTGTGAGTGTGGTTTCAAGTTATTATTTCTGTCGCGTGATTGGTATTCTGTGTCAAGCCCTGCAGTAGAAATGTCAGCCGGTCCGGAGATAAGGCGTGCGGTCACCAAGCTCATCCAGCAAAGATTTGTCCATCTTTGTTCACTTAGTCTAATGCCTGTGCTGCTAGAGAAGGAGAAATGGACTTTTGCCGCCACGCTTCCTGCACTGAACTCAGCCACCGTGCTCCAGGTGGCAGCTGGAAAGCGGACCCGTACAGGAGGGACCAGTGCAGGGCTGAGGCTCCTTTGAGGCACGCACATGTGTCAGTGATCGTCTGCCTTCTCTCTGTGTCTCCCTCTTTCTCTGCAGTCATGAATCGGAGAGCAGCTCTCACCACAAGCCACTCCACTGAGTGTGGAGCAACTCTACTGGCCACCATTGGGAGTGAGCCTAAATGCATCTAGTGTTCTCGGACGTCTAGTGTTCTCGAGAATCCCCCCTCTCTCGAGCTTGAGTTCCCTCTGGAGTGAAGGTTCTCTAGGAACGGTCCCTGCATTGGTCTTGTGTTAAGTTTTTTTCATTTGGGGCTCTGCGAGCTCAATTCCCGTACCTGTGTTCATTGAAGCTCATTTTGTGTCCACCTTGCACGCCCGACATGACACAGACAACACCCCAGAAATAAAAGAAGTAAAAACATATAAATATAAAACGTCAGGTTGTAAAAGTGTGTTATTGAGGGAGGAGGCCTGACAAATATCTAAGAGCAACTTGTTCCAGAACTTTGATGCATAAAAACTAAAATATTTCTTGCATTTTGCTTTTGGAATGTTTTACAAGCCGGAACCTGATGGTCTTAAGGATCTATTTGGAACAAACTTGGTCAGACACTCTGAAATATATGACAGTGCTTGTCCATTTACAGCTTTAAAAACTAATAAAAGAATTCTATAATTAATTCTAAAAGAAACTGGCAACCAGTGTAGTTCTGCTAAAATAGGGATAATGTGCTGAGTTTTTCTGATTATCATACTATATCAGATAATTACATACAGTGGGCTCCATTGATCTGATACCATTAGTGAAAGTGCTTCAAATAAAAAAATGCCATTACAAATTATATTCAGCATTTTTTGTTTTTCAGCTCTCAGTAATCAGAATGCTAGCCAATCAGCACCCAGTAACCAGAAAGCCAATCAATCAGCACTTAGTAGATAGAATAATGTTCAATCAACATTTAGTAACCAGAATGCCAACCAATGAGCTCTCAGCAATCAGAATACTAGCCAATCAGCACTCAGTAGCCAAAATGACATCCAATCAACACAGTAGCCAGAACAAAAACCAATCATCACTCAGTAACAAGGATGAAAACAAATCATCAATCAGCAATCAGTCTCGCTAGGCTTCCCCACTGGTGATTTTTGATTTAGGCCCTTTATTTGAGAACCTAATTATAGAGTTCTGATCTCTAGATGGATCAAAGTATGTCAGGCATGGGCGGTAAGCTGCATGCTGATGCTATAAATGTGCAGTGAAAATCCAAAAAGCCATTAGTGGCATTAATTTGTCTGGGTCCCATCTTAGAGCGCTTCCTATGAGACCTTAACTAGGACCCTGACTGCCTCTGTACTAATAAACTGCACACATTGAAATTAATTACAGTTATATTGACTCAATTTAGCTGCATGTATAATTATCGGTTTATTACTGGCAGGCTAACGGCCGCAGTGCGGAAGATTTCACATCCAGAAAACACAGACACACAGACAAACAGACACACACACACACACACACACACACACACACACCAGGGGGAGGGGGGCGTCCACCTGACATCTTGTCCTCTTTTGTGCCTATCAAGCCTGGAGGAAGAGTTACTGCACTGAAAATTAGGCATTAATATTAACACCTCATGTGATAAGACACATGATGAAGCATGGCGGAAATGAACACCTGCCACGATACACTGGATACAAAATGGGGAACATTAGGGAAAAGGGTTATTTTAACCAGCGGTCGCAAGACAAAGAGCAGCGAACAATTTACTACAATTTACAACAAACGTACACATGTGTGTGTGTGCGTGTGTGTGTGTGTGTGTGTGTTTTGGCGAGGAGGCTAAAAATAAAGTAAAATCTTCATTTTAGCTCACTGTTCTGGATAAACATCCTTTACGGCGTTTAATTAGTTTAAACGCAGATACTATTAAAACACACAATATAAACACTGTGTAATCTGTATTTATTTTTACAATGAAAATAAATACGAACTGATGAAGAGAAAGACCTGATGAATCTCCTTCAGAAGTGGAGGAGGAGCCAGGCTTTAGAAGACCCTCATGTGGCAGAACTATCAAACTTGTAATTGGAAAAAGAAATCTAATTATTCGTCTCAGTTTAAAAGCACGAAGAAATAATAAAGTAATGACACGCAGCAGGTTCAGCGGTAATGACGGGATGTAAAGACAAGGTTATTTACATAAACATTGTTTTCTCATTTTCCTCTTGATCAAAGCAATTAAAGTGACAGTTTAACAACAACATTTATCACAAATGTCGATCAGCCAGGACATGTTCTGAGTCTTTCGCTTCTTAAGTTTTAGAGCTGGAGCTACAAAGCTAATGTAGCTAACAGGTAATGAAAGCCTATACAGCACCCATCAGCCTGCCACTAAACAGAAGTTTGTACAGAAAAGGCCTAATTACTTTAGTGAATTATGAATGAATAGGAAAGAAAGAAAGGAAGGAAGGAAGGAAGGATGGGACGAAGGAAGGAAAGGAAAGAAAGAAAAGAACGGAAAAGAAAGGAAGGAAAGAGAGGCACAGGAACGAATTATTTTTAATGAATTAAGAAAGAAAGAAAGAAAGAAAGAAAATGAATGGAAAAGAAAGCAGGGAATGAAAGAAGTAACAAAAGAAACAATAAAGGAAGAAAAGAAAGGAATAGAAAAGGAAGGAAGGAATGAAGGAAAGGAAAGAAAGGCATAGGAAAAAAGGAAGGAATTTTTAGGAACTAGAGAAAGAAAGAACAAAAATAAAATGAAAGAAAGTCCTATCATCTCAGAATAATAACCAGCATCATTAGGAGGAGGAATAAGCCAATCACATTCTGACCTATAGAGCAGGGAACTCACTGAATAAACTTTAAAATCTAAATTCTGGTGGGACTGTGATTTCAATTATGAAGCATGATTTGTTGTCAGCGTTCCGCGTCTCTCTGAAGAGCAACAAACAATAAACATCACATTTGAATCTTTTAAGACCCAAGAGGCGTCTGTAAGTGAGTTTGAATGCTGAGTGAGCGAAGATGGAAAAAAGAAGCCTGCACTTCTCCGCTGTTTTCTTTGGGCTCTCGATTAAAAGCTCGTTAAGGTCTGCTGATTAACAGAGGACTGGATCAGTGCTGAGTTTTCTCCTGCTCGTTGGAAAGGATGGAACAAACATGATGACAGGATCATTAGTAAACGAGCATGTTTAGACATCCTGCCTCTATCAAAATAACACACTGTCACGATTTCCTCTCTCCCCAATGATGGCAGGCACGTGTGCAGACGTCCATGATTTAATTTCTTTTATTGAATTGAAAAAACGAAACAAAAAACAGGTTTGAGGACCTGAAACAAGATACAAGCTTTAAAGGAGACAGAAAGATAATGCTCTTTGAAGAGCCAGGATGACGGTGGACTGACAACCCCGGTCAGTCCACAACGAACTTAATACAAAATCTCTAACTCAGAAACCAATCACCAAACACATACATTTACTCCTAAGTACACCAGCAGCTGAAACTCATAACTCAGACTAAACTGAAACCCGGTGTACTCAGGATAACAAAATAAAAGACACAAGACCCTGACCCTCTAACGCTCCGTTAAGCCCGCCCTGGGCCTCTGAGCCACTGTACGGCCTCAGAGCTACTGCTAAGCCCTCCCAGGGCCTCTAAGCTACTGCTAAGCCCTCCCCGGGCCTCTACTGCGCTATCTAGCCCCTCTCGGGCCTCTGCTGCGCTATCTAGCCCCTCTACGGCCTCAGAGCTACTGTTAAGCCCTCCCTGGGCCTTCGGGCTACTGTTAAGCCCTCCCCAGGCCTCCAAGCTACTGCTAAACACTCCCCGGGCCTCTAAGCTACTGCTAAGCCCTCTCCGGGCCTCTATTATGCTATCTAGCACCCTCCAGGCCTTTACTGCGCTATCTAGTACCTCTCGGGCATCTGCTGCGCTGCTAAACCCACCCTGGGCCTCTGAGCCACAATTAAGCCCCACTAGGGCCTCAGAACAACTGCTAAGCCCTCCCTGGGCCTCTAAGCTACTGTTAAGCCCTCTGTGGCTAACAGCCCTTCTACAGCTAACTCAGGCCCCTTTAAGAGCCCCTCTGTAGCTAACAAACACCCCTCTAAAGGCCCCTCTGCGGCTACAAACCCCTCTACTGGGCTTAGCTGCTGAGCTAACATGGGCTTTAGCTGCTGGACCTTAGAGGCTCTTCTTAGCTTAGTGGCTCCACTAATGGACAGAGTAAGACTATATACTCTGTGCTAACTGCTATGGGCTCTGGGCAGCTAACGGGCTACCTGGGCTCTGCCCGGGCTGTTTCAGCCTTGGTGCAGGCACGGTGGGCTGGAGCCTTCTTGGCGCTGGTATGGGGTGCTGAAGAGTAGCTTTGCTGCTCGGGTGCAGTGCATCGACTCTCAGGAGTGCAGCCTCGACTCTCAGGAGTGCAGCCACACCGGCACCTGGGAACGCAGCCATGTCGACGCCCAAGAGCGCAGCCTCGTCGACTCTATGGAGCGTGGCCTCAATGCTCAGGAGTGCAGCCACGTCAGCACCCGGGAGCTACGGCGACCTCTCGCTCCCAGGTCCTCAGAGCCAGCAGGAGGACCGAAAGAGCGCCCCTGTCTGATGCCTTTGCCGGGGTGCTCAAGGTGGGCTTCCGTCTCCGCTTGCTCCTCACTGGTGGAGGTGTCTGGCAAGACACCAGTTTGAAGATGGGAAGAGCTCTTGTGGCTGGCGCCTTCGACAGGGAGCTCAAGGCAGTCTTCCATGCCCGCTTCCTCTTCACAGGTCGAGGATCCTGGCAAGATGCCAGTGGGAGGATGGGAAGAGCTCTCTCGGCCGGCGCCTTCACCTGGGAACTCAAGGCGGGCTTCCTTGCCCACTTCCTCCTCACTGGCTGAGGGGCTAGCCAGCTGGGATCGCCATAAGCAGCCATGTTGTGTGCTATCAGCTCCTGGGAGAGCGTGGATAGTTCACCCAGGAGCCACTCCTCATCCTCCAGCATCCACGCCTCGTCTGCAGCGACTTTTGTTGAACTGTCGGTCCATCTGTCACGATTCCCTCTCTCTCCCCAATGATGCCAGGCGCGTGTGCAGACGTCCATGATTTAAGTTATTTTATTGAATTGAAAAAATGACAGACGGTCCACAACAACCCTGGACGGTCCACAACGAACTTAAATACAAAATCTCTAACTCAAAAAGCAATCACCAAACACATACACTTACTCCTGAGTACACCAGCAGCTGAAACTCATAACTCAGACTAAACTCAAACCCGGTGTATTCAGGATATCAAAATAAAAGACACGAGACCAAAAACCCCAATTTAACTCAGAAAAACAAAAACACAACATAGGACAGTCTCTACTAGATGCCAACCATAATCTTGCCCAGGCCTGCCATGCCTGACAAGATGTTCACACTGGTAGTGCTGAAAGTGTCAAAATTGTCACGGGCTACATGCTGTCAAACCCTGTGGATTTTCTGACATATTTGGGAACTGATGTGATGTTTGGTGTGTTGATACAGTTGTTTTCTCTAGGAAAAGTAAACTTTTTAAATTCTGATAGGTTGCAGTCAAACCATGTCATAGCTGATTTTAAATAAAGGTGGCCAGACTTCAACTTTATGCTGACGCATGCCTCAAGACTTACTGCCAACAGGCATGCCGCTCATCTTCTGGAATTGACTCAGTCTCAGGAGTAAGTGTTTGATGTTTGCAGGCTTTATGTAAAATATTTTGAAGAATTATTTGTATCTTGCTTAGGAGAATCCAATTAAGAGAACATGTTTGACTCCTGACTTCTCAGTTCATTGCTTTGGGAAGCCAAGAGGGGGTACGAGAGGTGGAGACATTATTTTGTTGGCCAGGTGGGGAGTTGTGGATTTCGGTTTAGATTTAACGATTGGGTAGCTGCAGCACTAACTGGGGACTTTCCACGGTTATGTCTCAGTGCACTACAGAGCAAAAAGCAAATAAATATCCACATGAAAGCCTGTAAACCAAATGGAAAGTATAAGATGATCATTCAAGTAAAAGTATTGATTTAAGAATATCATCCATGGATGAGCAGTATACAGAAATGAATTTTAATGTAAAAAAAGTTAGTAGAAAACTGGATCCAAGGTATTACTTTATGAGATCTTTCAAACTTATTTTTCATGTAACAGGCAAGTGTCCTAATTAATGCATTTAAATTTGTTCATACGTATTTAAATAACAAATAACTAAAAAAAGACTGAGATACATGTAGATAACTACATTATTGTAGTGCAGCTCAAGTGACATGAAGTTTCCTGGAACATCATCAAATAAACTCAACTATTGCAGCTGATTACCTTAAAAAATACCTTCTTTCTCACATGTATCTATATTTTCTATTCTGTGCTGCTTCCTTTGAATTTGAGTGTCTTCTCTCAATGTAGTTCCACTTTAGAGAGCACTGAGGTGGGTTTTGAGGGAATCGTTTCTATCCTTTTTTGTAAAATTCCTTGGGGAATATTGGTAGAGAGTCCTAAGCCTGAATTCACTCACTTCATATATCCCTAACTCAGAGCTGTGCTGTCTGAAGAAGTCAGATTTTACCTCATGCGTGACAGCAGTTGATGTGTTTTCTGCTTCCCATGTGCATTAAAAACAACTATTCTGACAAGTCCTAGTTACATAAGCCTCAAAAATCAATGTATATACATACTATATACCTGTTATTATTGCAACCATCGCTGGGAAAATTCTATTATTCTATTATTTTATCCAAGTTCATTTATATAGCACATGATCATACACAAAAGGTCATTTAATGTGCTTTACATAAATAGAAAATATAATAAGAATAGAACCAAATAAAATAGAACCAAATAGAATGGGAAGGACCAAAGAAGTAAAAGAATACATAGAAGAAAATTGAAAATGCAACAAAAGCGTATATTGTACATTTAAAAGGCGGAGCAGAAAAGTGCAGTTTTAGCAGCTTTTTAAAGCTGGCAAAAGTTAGTGCTATTATTTGAGTAAATATGTTTCTAGAGGAGCGAACATCTGTAAAATCCATATAATAGCTTTAATGAGTGCTTTATTTGTATTAAGTCTTGTTCCCTTAAAAGGGTTTCATTCCACAATGTAACATATCCACAAATAAAAGTTTTAGCTATAATTGAAAAGATTAGATGGAAAACTTATTTTGTTTGTCTAATAAAGAATGTGATATAAATGCACTGATTCTCATGATATCACATGAATTCAAAATGAACTGTTTTTGCACCTGAATTTCTATGGGTAGCTCGTATAGACAAAAGAGGTCAATAAAACATTTTGAAACATTTCAAAATGTGATTACATTTCAAAGTCTTTTGCTCCAAAAAAGTAATAACTTTTTCTGCCCTCTTAGAGTCTTCTAGCATCCAGGAAAAAATGTGTTGAGTTGAAAGTAAAGTTTCTGTCTTCTTTTTTGAGCAAGGTAGAAGTCATGGTTGGTGGTTTATTGAGTGAATTTTGTCATTTTGGAGCTTTATAGTCTCTCTCAGTTTCTCCGCGTTCCTATAATCAGGAATTAATAAATGAATTTCTCTGAAGGAACTGTCAGGTTTTTTGGGTCTTTTTTGTGAAGCCCTGATATGACAGCCATTTCTCATCAGACACATCTTACTGCATAAGAGAGCTGTGCACTGAATCAGACTTTTAAATGACATCCTTGAAGATGGCAAGAAACAGCTGCCTCACAGTCCTGCTCCACTCCACTGAGTGCTGGGCCATTCCACTGGGGGTTTCACCAGAGAGGAGCTTCTATGGCCAAAGCTGTGACCTACGCTGCTCTTTTACACTGTCTGAGAGAAGAGACCCGTATATGCTGTTAAGAAGAACCTGGACTTGAGGTTGATCCATTACATAATCTAAAATATGCAAGAAATACAGTAAATTCTTCAGTAATTAAATAGATAAAAGCATTACTTAGAGACCTTTTAAAAAATGAGATGTTAGTGTGTATAAAGATTCAGGAGTATAAATAAAGGTTTTTTTATGTTTCTGTGGTAAAAGTTTAAAATACACTGGGAAAGTTTCAAAATACACATTCTCAACTTTGCCATACAGCAATACATTTTGTAATGAATGTTTAGTTATCAATGTTTAGTTACATATAAAAATGGTAATAAAACAATGTATAGCAAAATAACAATAACTGATCTAGATCTCTTAAAGTTATTTGCCAGTGATATGTAGCTGCAGCATAATGCCCTTATTTAAGTGATACACAATGGTTTGAGAGGAGTATATGAGCACTAAAAAAGGAGAAAACAAGTAGTAACTAAATAACCAGAAAGGTGATCAACTTCAATGTCATTTACCACTTTCCTTTCAAAGCTACAACTTCTTGTGATCAATTGCAATTGCTTTGTTGGTAGCCAGTTGTTTCTATGTAGTGGTGGGGCATTCTCCTCCATTTTTTTATTATGTTACAAATTTGCATTTTCTCGCCATGTTCCCTCTAGTAATTGAACAGCTCATAATATGAAGTCACCAAAATTAATTCTAAGTTATGGGGGAAAAGAATAGGATCAATAGGAAAAAGTAGAGATTCTGATTGCAGCCTGAAGTCAGAGGGTCCGATGCACTAAGCCTTTTGTGCTAGTTTAAGGTGAAATTAGAC
Source organism: Bryconaethiops microstoma (assembly GCA_037577275.1). Lineage (NCBI taxonomy): Eukaryota > Metazoa > Chordata > Actinopteri > Characiformes > Alestidae > Bryconaethiops > Bryconaethiops microstoma. The sequence goes on along the minus strand of JBBJLS010000155.1, from coordinate 19,531,592 downwards.
ATGAGTCTAATGATGAGTCTAATTGTGTATGGTGCAAAATGTGCTTCTCTCCATGCATTTCTGGGGGCTGCTCAAAATGTGGGAGGATCGCACAAAAAAAGGAGATGGAGATGTTACACATGCAGCTCATTTACTAGATTTACTGAAGTCTGAGCGATCTTACTATGGTCAGTTATATGTTGATTTTTCACCACCTTTTAAAATCAGGTGTATTTGCATTTGAGTCTGTTGTTGAGAGACTTTCTTATCAGAATCAAGTTAGATGGAAGCACAAGCCTCATGCACAGGCTGAAAGAAAGTTTTGTAAGTATAGTAATGTTTAAACTCTCAGGATCAGATGTTTATATGTGAGAGGACATAATGCAGAATATAGAGCATTTTGGAAGCAGTTTGTTTTTATTTGATATTAGTTCTTAGCTAAAGTAGAATGGAACACCTCTGTAAAATATTTTGTTGAGAATGAACTTATTTAATCAACACCACTCTCTCTTCACCACTGAACTTTCTTTTCCTGTTTTCTCTCTTGCTTGGTAATGATTATTCAACTATGCCCTTTAAATTCTGCCTTCAATACTGCAGTTAATAGGCAGGGCTACATGCAGTTTCCGTGATAAACTGTAGTCCTAGAAAACTGAGCGTTATGGCCTGTCTTCTGTTAAGTTCACCTGTTTTCACATTCAGGCCATGAAACAGAGAGCATATATTCAGTGCCCTTCTGAAATATGTAATAAGATTAAATTTAAAATTTTTAGCAGTGATCGGAAATCCTTCATGCCCAAGGACAATTTAGAAATTAATGGAGGTAATTCACCTCACTGCCTGACTTTGAATCAGGGAAAGTCAGAGGAAAATAAATCTTAGCAGATTGTATCCAGTTTTTGTAAATGAAATAATTTCCCATTATACTGTAGGCAGGAAGGAAGAGACTTTGTAGAAATTTTCATAAAGAAGTATAAGGGAACCTGTTATTATATTTAAAGGAATTAAGTTTGGAATTGCTGGAGTTGATTGCCAGTGTGAATCTGATATTTTGATGCTAATTAAGACCCATTTTGTTATGTTAAGAAGTGCCATCTGCTGCAGAATAAAGGACAATAAATATACAAGCATTTAAATATGCAAATTCATAAAATCTTCCTTGTTATTATTAATTATAATACTTTGCTCTGAAAACAAAGATTCAACCATTAATGTAATATTTATTTCTAGATTTATTTCTAGATTATTTCTAGAAGCTTAAAGGAAGCAATAAGCCTCATAAGTTACAGATTCTAACCAAAAAGGGTCCCTCACGTCCGTTGTCCTCATCATTCTCCATGAAGTGCCTCTCTTGCAGATGGAGATACATTACATCTAGATGGCCTAATTGATGTCTAGAGAGCAACATTAAAAAAGTGAAGCTAAATTAAGCCTAATTGGAACATTTGCATGGCACTGGATGAGGCTTCTGAGAGGAAGCTTCCATTCTTCAGAGACGAGAAAGGCTAAGTCATTGTATCGGGCTTGTCCTTGTGGCAAGTGACACTAATAATTCAGCTGATTCCCATGTGTATGTCACCATTGGCTCTATAAATTCATGACTTGCCTTATTTGCCCTATATAGCTAGGAGTTATTAAAAGTCATTATGGTTTTCCTTTGAAAATGCACCACTGATGTCAATTTCTAGATTGTTTCTGTAGTGTGTTTTATTCCTTTAAGTGGAAGCTTTGATCTTGACTCACTAAAAGCATACACTCCGACACTATGCTGCTTGCAACTACGTAATGACACAGTGACTCAAGTTCTGCTGTCTTGACTTTTCCCAGCATGTTGAACTATTAATTTAATAAGCTATGGTGCAGACTGTCAGCTTACATTCAATGGTATGTATATCCAAATGAGATAAACACCTGTCATACATTTCTCCAAGTTGTCCATATAACCTGAAAATAACCTGAATGAGGCAATGCCCTGAATTATCATTATTTAGCACCTAAAAGTTGCTCTTGTCTGACCAAATTAGTCTCCCGCATACACTATATGGACAAAAGTATTGAGACACACCTGTTTTTCAGCCCCACTTCTTCCAGTGAAGGGCAATCTTAATGCTTTAGAATATCAAGACATTTTGGACAACGCTGTGCTTCCAACTTGGACACAGTTTGGGGAAGAACCTTTTCCTTTCCAGGATGACTGTGCCCCAGTGCACAAAGCAAGCTCCATAAAAACATGGTTGGATGAGTTCTTTGTGGAAGAACTTGACTGGTCTACACAGAGCCCTGACCTCAACCCCATCCAACACCTTTGGAATGAACTGGAACTGAGATTGTGAGCCAGGCCTTCTCATCCAACATTAGTGCCTGAGCTCATAAATACTCTACAGAATGAATGGACACAAATTCCCACAGAAACTCCAAAATCTTGTGAAAAGCCTTCCAGGAAGAGTGGAGCTGTTATAGCTGCAAAGGGGGGACCAACTCCATATTAAAGTTTGTGTATTTGAATGCAATGTCTTTAAAATCCCTGTTGGTGTAATGATCAGGTGTCCCAATGCCTTTGTCCATATAGTGTATTTCACTTACTGAAGACTAGACAGAATGCCCCTGAAACAAATAGGAATTGGAAGTGACTGCATTGCAGGGCTGGCAGAACATCACCAGCAAAAATGTCCAGGTACAGTCAGTGGCATCTGTGGGTCATCCCGAAAACGTATTACTATTTCACAGTTATTTTAAATACCTTGAAATATGGAATTTGGCTCCCTGTGCACTTGCTTATGGTCTGCATACAACTTGCATATAGAGAAATGTAAATATAATAGTTAAGTGAATTAAGTTAAGTGAATAATTAAGTGAACATAATAACAAACAAACAAACAAACAAGAAACATATATAAAGGATTTTTTGGGCCTCATGATACCATGGGGAGTTCAAGACGGTTACTGTATCTTGCATTCTAGAAAAATAATGGAAAGTGCTGTCACATCCATGAGTAGTGGATATCCAGGCTAAACTACACACCTAAAATGGTGTGTGTGTGTGTGTGTGTGTGTGTGTATGTATGTGTGTGTGTGTGAGAGAGAGTGAGAGTGAGAGAGTGTGTGTGTGTGTGTGTGTGTGAGTGAGAGAGAGAGAGAGCGAGAGAGAGAGAGAGAGAGAATACACATATGAATATGTGGCCTACCTGGTGAGGCAAATCAAAAACACATTTATAAGGGAGAGTCTGTCCTATTTAAACAGATGTAGGATGTAGTAAGTGTGCCAGTTTACCTTGCTTCAGAAGTGATTCCTTCCTGGTCCACAAGTTAAACGATGAGTCTTGGGATTACAGGAGTCCAGATTTAGCTTTCGAAAAAAGCAGCAGAATCCTAAAGTAACCGCACTGAGTTCTCCTTGTGCCCAGGACCTAGATCTGTCATATCCTATTTTAGCAGGCTCAATGCAATGCACAGAGGGCACATTCTGCAGCTGCTTAATGCCTCTACCAGGGCTTCTGTCTTGTCCTAACATATGTAAAATAAGAAGAGGTCTGGACAGCATGAGCAAACGTGAATTCTGATTTGTGCAAAAAGGAAACTATTCCTAATGTTGGAGTGTGATTAGTGTCATTTAACTGATATATTTATTCAAAGGAAAAGGGATATATATATAAAAAAACAGTGGTGATCCTGCAGTGATGCCTTGGTGATCCTTGTGCATTAGTGTAATATATGAAGAAAAACAGGACTGCTATTTTACAGTTGACTGAGAATGTCAGTGTAGGCCATGCTCAGACTGTGTCAGCAAGAATCTTGAATCTTGAATCTTTCTCGAAAGATTCCATTCCACTTAATCGATAGGAGAATTCACACACCACTGGAAATCCGCTCCGGGTTTGCCTCCAACTCACCGCAAGCAACTGAAGTGAATCGTCAGTGCACAGACAGGCTGCTCGAAACTGGAGCAGGTAATGTCAGCCCCATTGTGTGCTGAAAAAAAAAAGTTTGGAAACCGCTGCCCTAGGCCACGTTAAATGAATGTTCAACTAAAGTTTAGTTGAACATTCAACAACAACAATAATAATAAATTATTTAGAAAAATATAATTTACTAATTTTATAATAATAATATTAACATAAATATAACCAAATTTCCATATAAAATATAAGTGCATAATTTTTTTCGTGTTGTCCAGAGAACACAACCACATAGGAAAACGTGTCTTAGGATGGTGAAATACCCTTGGTTTGAAAGTAGACAATCTGAGAGCGTTATTCATTTCTCATTGCTGCTGATTGGCTGCTGCCCTGTGAAGCATCTCTGGCAGCTGCAGTCCAGCATTCCCGCATTAGAACAGTTTCCTTCATTTCGAGTTTACCCTTACAGTTTTTTAAGGGTAATGTATTAAGCCGAGTTTAAGAAGAAAGTAAATTGTGAAATTAAAGCGTTTCGGGAGCATATATGGGGGCATATTTAGGTTTTACACTATAAAAATAGACATTCATAGGCTTTGTTTACCACATCACAAATTCACGGTTTTTCACAATTCATGTGCGCTCTTGGAACGTAATCCCTGTGAATTTCAGGGGTCAACTGGTTTACTCTATAAAAGTAGGCATTTTATGCATTTTTTCACAACACATCACAACAGCACGGTTTTTCACTTCACTGTTCCAAGAGCACGGGTATATAGTGAAAAACCAAGTTGTTGTGATGTGGTTGAAAAAACGCCTACTTTTATAGTATAAACCCTAAATATGCCCCCAGACATGCTCACAAAACACTTTACTTTCATTTTAAACTCATCTTAATACATTACCCTTAAAGAAAATGTAAAGGTAAACCCATATCCATACTGCACAGTTTACACTGAACTCCTGCAGTGCTAGAATGTAAATACCGATGTTACCCCTGTATAGACTGTACTGTAATTCATGCACGGGTGTTTTTTTGGTATAAGCAGGTGAAAACAGTAATAAATTCATTTAATTTACATTTAATATTTAACATTTAATAGCCAGACTGGATATATACGTCAGATATCTGTAATTCAGTTCTTCCCAGTCAAAATAAACATTACAGATATCTGTTCTTCCTATCTACAATGAACAAACTTTCGTTTCAGATATCTTCAATGCAGTTGTTACTAGTCATAATTCTCATTTCGGATGTCAAAAACTTAAAAAGATATCTGAAACGAAAGTTTCTCCTAGTAAGAATTGTATTTCAGATATCTTTAATGGTCTTTGTAGATAGGAAGAATGTCGTTTTGGATATCTAAAAGTGAAAACCCAATAGACATGAATGGGGGAAAGTGACGTCATTCATACTAGGAAGATTGAGGGTTGAGCTATCTATAATGTTCGTTGTAGATCAGAAGAACGTCGTTTTGGATATCTCTAATCTTTATTTTGACTGGGAAGAACTGAATTACGGATATCTGACGTACATATTCAGTCTGCCTATTAAATGTTAAAACGGCTTGCCATTGACGCTCCATGGGGGAAATTCTAAACTGCAGCTGCCAGAGATGCATCACAGGGCAGCAGCCAACCAGCAGCAAGGAGAAATAAATAACGTTCTTGCATTGGCTACTTTAAAACCTCCCACCTCTGAGTATTTCACCATCACAATACGCGCTTTCTTTGGGTTTTCTCCACAGTACCAAAGCATTTATAGTTACTTTTTATATAGAGATGTAGCTAAATTTACATTAATATTGATGTTACAAAATTAGTAAATTTTATATATATATATATATATATATATATAAAATCTGCGAGACACTGAAGCCGTGACTACTGAACGAATAAGCGGTGGTTTACTGTATATATAATCCTAAAGTCTTTGAGAATATTTCTCATCTAGACAAGTATCTACCAGAGGGCAGCTTTTTTGGTCTTCGTAGTATTGGCATAAGCACACTTTGTGTAACCTCTCTGTATAACAAAACAACAACAAAAAAAACTCTGTAAAACAGGGTACGATCACTTTATTAATACTTTTATGGGCATAAAAATTATTTGAAATTCCAAATGTGTGCTTCAATTACTAATTTGACAGAGTCCAGTTGAGAATTGAGTTGACTCTCAATTCTCAAATGACCAGATTCAGACAATCGACTCTATCCCCAAACGATTCCCGGCCGGAACTTATACCGATAACAGCTGAAACTGCGGGTGGTTCTGTGTGAAATAAGTAATGCTAAATTAACTTAAAGATTATCAAAGTCAACATTTACACAATGCGGTGGTCTCTTTGTCGGGCAGAAATGTGGACATTTCACTAAACAAGAGTTCTACATCCTCTGAAAAGTGTCGTTGTAAGTAACTGTTGCTACACGACGGTGCTAACACCTAATACTTTTGGCGGTTATTTACTAGCAGAGGTGGTTAACTAGCAGTGATGTTAATCTTGGCTGTGTTTTCTTAGTAATTATTTTAGACAGTGAGTTTTACTTTATCTTGATTGGGTCCTTTGCATGCTAATATTTGCACTAGCTAGCTAAAGTTAGCTTGTTCTATTTAGGATCGGGGTCCCGTTCCATAAAACAGGATTAAGGGAAAGTCGTTATTTCAAGGGAAAGTAAGCCAGACTTAATCCTGTTTCATGTAACGGGGCCCAGGCCTGTCTATGTCAGGATAAGTCTTTATTTGCATGTCAATACCCTTAAGGAAAAAAAAATGTTAAGCAAAATTTAAAAGTAGTTAAATCCAAAATATTAAATTAAAAGTGCTTATTTCACTGTAAATGTTACTGCAACTGATGTTATGAATCAGCTCCATCAAACTCCCGGAAACTGACTTACAGAAATATACAGAAATGTTTAGCAGGTGAGAGACTTAAGCATTCTCACAATAAACATGGATCTGAATGATGGAGGCAAAGCAGAGCAAAACATTTTCCAACCAGTACACAGGCTTTGCTGCAGGACATTTTTGAGTTTAGTTTTATTTTATCAGAACTTACCTTTGCTGCAATAAACACTACTGAACTAATTTGACTGATTGACTGATTCTCAGCCAATCAGATTTAAACACTTGTATAAAGTTTTGCTGTTTTGTCCCAGTGGGAGAAATGAACTCATTGACACTCTGCAAAATGTGGCCATGCATTCCGTCTGGAAAGTTTCTGTAAAGTGTGTATTAATGGCTGCTGGGATCAGGATGATCAGAAGGGGGTCTACAGTTGCCCCCAGTGCTGAGAGACTTTCACTCCGAGGCCTGTTCTACACATAAGTACCATCATTAAAGCTGTGTGAGTGTGATTTCTGTACTGGGAGAAAATACAAAGCCATTAAGTCCTGTTTGGTGTGTCTGGCCTCTTTCTGTGAACCTCATCTTATACCGCACTATCAGTCTCCAGCCTTTAAGAAGCACAAGCTGGTCGAAGCCTCTAAAGAGCTGCAGGAGAAGATCTGCTCTCAACATGATAAACTGATCAAGATCTACTGTCACACTGACCAACGGTTTTTGTCTGTTATTTGTGTTCAGTGGAAGGACACAAAGGCCAAGATGCAGTCTCAGCTGTAGTAGAAAGAAAGGAAAAGCAGGTGAGAAGTAGACCCAGTTTATGTTCTTCATATTTTTTTATGGAAATTTGTTTCGTAGCTTTATTACATACCTGTGCAATGTATCAGTTTATGGGGTAATGATATAGGAAAAGAATTAAAAGTGTTTAGGTACTGTAGTGTAGAATGAATCCTTAGTTCATAAACAAGTCTAGACCTTTGACCAGCCAACTCCCATCTCCCAGCACTGTTTCAGCTTTATAGTGCAGCTGCTGTTAATATTAACAATAATACAAATTCTTTTTCCTCAGACTGAGCTAAAGGAGATGCAGTGAAAAAACAGCTCAGCTCTTACGGTGAGTAGTGAGTACAATTCTGCATTTAGTATTTGTTAACTTCAACCTTTTTTTTCCAACCTATTCATGTTTCATCAGCAAATGCATTAATGTATGAGCTGTACTGAACGACTCCATAAAAAAGAGGCGTGGCCATCACAAACAATGACCATAAAATAAATCAATAAACACACACACACGTAACTTCTAATTGAATTCCATTTAATACAATAAATACAAAGTAATTGATACTGAACGATTCAAGGTTATTACTGGTAGAATGGTAGATGTTGTCCTTTATTGTGTTGACTCAGACTCAGAGATAGGATTTTTCTGCTCTCTTGCAACTTAAAGAAAGAAGTCTTTGGCTCATGCAACAAGCAGCCGTGCTTTTTTTTTTATCACACTCTGTAATATCTCCGAGCCTTTAAGTTTTTATTATATTGCCAAAGTTTTTGTCTGTAGGATGACTGTCATGTACACCAGATCTTATGGGAGCATTTGGAGTGACAAGCTCTCCACTACCATTGTCAAAACACAAAGTGAGGGAATGTCTTTTTGAAGAACAATGTTTCATTCCTACAAATTAAGAGTGTAGACAATTAGGTTTCAGTACTAAATTATTATTTCAGAGCGCTGGCCAATCAAATCTTCCATATCTAGCCACTCCCACTGTGTTTCTTCATTTCAGAGGAACTGATCTGAGTGCTCTCAGTCTGTGAATATGGCGGAGGCCAGTATTTCAGTAGATCAGGACCAGTTCTGCTGTCCCGTCTGTCTGGATCTGCTGAAGGATCCAGTGACCGTTCCCTGTGGACACAGTTACTGTAAGGTGTGTATTAATGGCTGCTGGGATCAGGATGATCAGAAGGGGGTCTACAGCTGCCCCCAGTGCAGCGAGACCTTCACTCCCAGGCCTGTTCTCCGCAGAAACAACATTATAGCTGAGATGGTGGAGAAACTGAAGAAGACAAAACTCCAAACTACCAGTCTCTATCAGTCTCCTGCCTTTAAGAAACGCAAGCTGGTCGACGCCTCCAAGCAGCTGCAAGAGAAGATCTGCTCTCAACATGATAAACTGATCGAGATCTACTGTCACACTGACCAACAGTTTATCTGTTATTTGTGTACGATGGATGAACACAAAGATCACGATACAGTTGCAGTTGTAGCAGAAAGAAAAGAGAAGCAGGTGAGAAATAGAATCAGTTACTGCTCTTGTTTTTTTAAAAACTAAAATCTGCTTTATTATGTAAATACCTGTGTAGTTGATCAGTTTGTGTTAATGATATAAAAATGAATTAGGTGTTTCAGGTACTTCAGTATAAAAGTAACGCAATCATAAGCAAGTCTAAACCTTTGACCAGCCAACACCCATCTTCCAGCACTGTTAAAGATTATAGTGCTCACATGCAGAACAAGAGTGAACTTTATCTCTTCATTTGCTGTTAATATAAACCAGGATATAAATTCTTTCTCCTCAGACTCAGATAAAGGAGATGCAGAGAAAAACCCAGCAGAGAATCCAGGAGAAGGAGAAGGAGCTGCAGGAAGTGAAACAGTCTCTGAAGACTCTTAAAGTGAGTACTGAGGAGGACTAGCCTAAATAATTTGAAATATTAAGTATTTGTTCATTATGTTGATGTTATGTTGACACCCCGTTGAACCCCGTTAAATTCGGAGCAGAGATTCGAGAGCAGCTGGAGCAGCTGTTCCGCTCCTCAGTCAGATTCTCCTCCAGACAGACAATGAAGAGATTACTTTGAGATCCTGCACAGCCATAATATGGACAGTTATACGATCAACCACCCCAATAAATAAAGTGAAGTTGCCATTGTTTTCTTTTCATCAGAGACGTACTGTAGTAACATTTTCACTTTAATGTCCACTTCACCATGGGCTTAAATCTTCACCTCACTTAAACTTTATTTATTGAACGAACCCTTTTCTCTCCATTGTAGTCAATAAACACAAACCCTGGAACACAGTTTATCAGACAATGGCTTCATTTAATGTGAATGCTCGGGCTATGTCTTCACCACTTTTCAGTGTGGCCGATAGCATCTCCACTACTTTTTTATAGATTGCTTGATCTTACACCCTCCTCCGCACTAAGTCATCCCCCTCACCCTACTAATACGGCTGGACTGCTCCCCCTCTACAAATTCTGTTGCGCACACACACACAATTTATTTATATATATATATATATATATATATATATCATTTAAAAACATCAAATCAGCACCCTGCTTCATCACATTCACATAGTCATGCTATAAACATGTCTTGGTGACAGTTTGCCATATGCTATTGTTAAGTTATGAAATCGTTTTTTTCTGTAATATTGACAAGAAACTGTGATATTAATGCATATAGTCTGTTTTGCCAGCTAATGGCAGCATAGATCTGACAAAAAAAACCCCATTAATTTTATTATCACAAGTTTCTTAAACGGGTTGAAGGCAGACAAATCACAGCAATCATCACAGCTTTCAAAGGAATAACCATAATCAAAATTTAGTTTTAGGTTTATCTTTTGTCTGTCTTTCTGTCTGTCTTTCTGTCGTTCTTTCTTTCTTTATTTATTTATTTCTTTCCTTCCAGCGCTCTGCACGGACAGCAGTGGAGGACAGTGAGAGGATCTTTACTGATCTGATCTGCTCCATTGAGAAAAAGCGCTCTGAGGTAACAGAGCTGATCAGAGATCAGGAGAAGATCCAACTGAGTGGAGCTGAAGAGCTCCTGGAGCAGCTGGAGCAGGAGATCTCTGATCTAAAGAGGAGAGACACTGAGCTGGAGCAGCTTTCACACACAGAGGATCACGTCCAGTTCCTCCAGGTAACAACCACTGTCTGATCTACAGAGAGACCTGGAGTATTAATCAGATTTCTAGTAAATGTTGAAATGAGTATTAATTAAGTCCAGAAATGAATGTACAGTAACCCCCCGCCTTTCGCGGTGGTTACATTCCAAGAGCACCCACGTATAATAAAAAAATACGTTGTTGTGTTGTGATTAAAAAATGCCTAAAAATGCCTATTTTTATAGTGTAAACCCTAAATATGCACCCAAATATGCTCCCAAAACACTTTTTCATTTTAAACTCAGTTTAATACATTACCCTGTAATATAAATGTAAATCTGTGTTCGTACTGTATAGTTTACACTGAACTCCTGCAGTGCTAGAATGCAAATTCCGATATTACCCCTGTATAGACTGTACTATAATTCATGCACTGGCATTTTCTTTGGTATAAGCAGGTAAATACAGTAATAAATTAGTGTCATTTTTTTAGTAATAAATATACAGTAAAATGTATGGGTAATCACCAATAATTTTTACAGTTCAATAATTTACAGTTCATCGAGCACCTTATTCAGGGGCTTCAGGAGGAGTCGAATTGTAGTGATCCGCCGGTTAAAGCAGACACTGGAGAGCGACTGAGCTCAACAGCCTCTTTTAATTTAATTTACACTAATAAAAAATACAGGGCTTTAAGAAGGACAAAACGAAAAACAAGAGAAAAACTCGATGTTCCACGGGGGAAATTCTGGACTGCCGCTGCCACTGGTGCAACTGCAGCAGCCAATCAGCAGCAAGGAAAAATAAATAACATTCTCGGATTGGCTACTTTCAAACCTCCCACCTCTGAGTCGGGGTTGACTGGCAAAGACCTCTGCGCACAGCTGGTGAAGAAAGTCCAGGGCTGTTTTTTAGTTTTTAGTCCGCCCCTGCTCTGAGTACAGTGATATTTAAGCATCCCAAAACGTGCTTTCTTTGTGTTCTCTGGACAGTACAAAAACATTTATACAGTTATATTTTATATGGAAATGTAGTTGAATTTACGTTTATATTATGTTACAAAATTAGTTAGTTAAATTTTTCTTAATAATTTAGCACTAAAACGCATGAAGAATTATATATTGCCGCAAATAAAATGTGGAGGATATCTGCGGTTTCCACGAATTTTCTGGAGTTTTCGCCAACAATTATTAGTTCGGTTCTAAGAAAAAATGACTGAATCCGAAACACTTTAATTTCATTTTAAATTCAGCTTAATACATTAACCTTAGCGAAAATGTAAAGGTAAACCAGTATATGCGCTGAACAATTTACACTGAACTGCCGTCTCCCACAATCAATTAATGCAAACATGTTTTCTTTGGTATGCGCTGCAGTTTTCTTTGGTATAAGCAGGTAAATATAGAAATAATTTAATGTAATTTTTTAGTAATAAATATACATTAAAACAGACACTGGACAGAGATTGAGCTCAACAGCCTCTTTTAATTTAATTTAAAGTAATAAAAAATACTGGGCTTTAAGAAGGACAAAACAAAAAACAAGAGAAACACTCGAGACGCTCCACTGGTTAAATTCTGGACTGCCGCTGCAAAAGGTGCATCAAACTGCAGCAGCCAATCAGCAATAAAGAAATAAATAACGTTCTCGGATTGGCTACTTTCAAACCTCCTGTCTCTCAGTACAGTGGTATTTAACCATTCTTTGTGTTCTCTGGACTGTACAAAAACATTTATACAGTTATATTTCATGTGGAAAGTAGCTGAATTTATGTTAATATTTATGTTACAAAATTAGTTAATTTAGAACTAAAATGCATTTAAAAAACCATATTGCCATGAAAAAAGCAACAAAAAAATGCGAATATTTACAGTTTCCACGTTATTGTGGGGATTTCCGGCGTACAATTATCAGTTAGGTTCTCAGAAAAATCTGCGTTAGACTGATTCCGCAATTCCTGATCCGCGTAAAAGCAGGAGGTTACTGTATATATTAGATTTTATACATGTGGAGCCGTTTTCTCACATTTATTACTATCAGTATGTTTCTAAGATGTGTATTACAATGTGCAGTTCAGACCAATCCTTTACTACATTTCACTGTGTTTGAGTGACAAACAATGGAACAAAACCTGCTCCTGTAAAGAGCTAGGAACTCATTTCCTGAATAGGTGTCAGCAAATCCACAACACTGTTGGCTTTAATAATGAAAAAATATATATAGGGATAGGTATAGCCTCTGGTTACCCACGACCCTAGTAAGGATTAAGCAGTTACAGGAAATGAATGAATGGTACACTGATATGCAGGTGGACTTTTTCACCAAGTTTTACATTTGAAACAGGCTTTATCATCCCGAGAGTCCCCACGACTTACCAGACCAACTTTCCACCCCTGGGACTCAACCAGCACCACTGTCCTCCAACATCTCTCATTTGATGGAGTGAGGAAATCTATCTCTGATCTGAAGGAGCGACTAGAGGAATTCTGCATGAAGGAGTTCAGTAAAATCCCGCCACATGGTAAGAGGAGCTTCTGCAGTGTGTCATGATGAAAAGAAAATTTACTTGCTCAGACAGAGTAAAAGCTTGTTTTTTTTTTTTCCATCATTTTGTATGAAATATGTATAGAAATGTTTCATTGATCATACATACATTTTATCTATATTTAGTAAAACAGGACATAAATACATCACAGATTCTTGCTCAGTTTTATTTAACAGAACTTTTCTTTCCACAATATTTTAGTGAGTGTGAGTCCCTCCTACCCCTGTAATAATCAGATCCAGCCAATATAACCCCCCCCAATATAATCACATCATTCTAGTTAATAAAATTGAATTATCTAGCTTGTTGATTTTCTTTAATCATTTCAATTACTGCCAGCAAAACAGTTGCATGTTTAATCATCTGGTAATGTAAACCCCCCCCTCCTTCGCTGAATACTTTTTATTACCCAACCCGCTTTCTCTACCAAACCTTCACTATTGGCTGTATATTTGTTAGCGCAGTCGCTGGTGCTAACTAAATGCTTGCTAACTGAACTGTGGAGACATCAAACATGAAAAGAGGCGGACAGATGACACTTTTTAATTGTTGGTCGAGACCAACCGCTTGCAAAAAGAAAAAATGTCCTGACCAAAAGGAGGTAAACACCCGTATTGTTAAGTTAGCTAATGATTTGTTGACTCGAGTTGTTAGTTAGTTGTTTGCCAGTCTAGCCTCCTGTGAGGAAAAGCCAGAGCCTGCCAGTGATGTAGCCTACTGTCCAGGACCAATGTCAGTTTCACTTAAGTAGCTGTTTGCTACAATACAGTCACACGTTTTGGCATCGTCTACATATCTGCCATCCCTCCTGCTTAACGCCGTCGTTGACAGCTAGCTGTTGATGGTTAGTTCAAAGCATAGGCAGTAAGGTTCAGAGGCTACTTCACTCATTTCGAGCGTACATGCCTGTACACACAGACATTGTTAGTTACAAAAAGATGTAGTCTATGACTGAAACGGTGAGTTGAGGATTAACAGAAACATCTGGTTAGCTGTTC
>JBBJLS010000155.1:19497308-19510204 GCA_037577275.1 Bryconaethiops microstoma | reverse complement strand
CAGGTGAGATACAGTGAGGTATAGAGACATGTGAGGAAGAGAGGCAGTGAAGTAGAGACAGATGAGGTAGAGAGGCAGGTGAGATACAGTGAGGTATAGAGACATGTGAGGAAGAGAGGCAGTGAAGTAGAGACAGATGAGGTAGAGAGGCAAGTGAGATACAGTGTAGAGAGACACAGTGAGGTATTGAGGTATAGAGACGGGTGAGGTAGAGAGGCAGGTGAAATACAGTGAGGTTAGTGATGTATACAGACAGGTGAGGTTGAGAGGGAGGCGAGACAGTGAGAGAGAGAGTTCAGTTTGTGTTATAATGAACAGTGTGTCCTTTCCTGGCCTGATGTTCTGAGGACAGAAGCCCCTCCTGGGTCTCTATTTTGGCGGTAAAACTCTTGCATCTGCTGAGGTTTGCTGCGTTTAAATGCCTTAAGGAGTTCAAGCAGCTGAAGTTTGTGAGAAAAACTACACCTGAAACTTCTTTTTCTGCATACCTGGTGTCTACAGTCCAATCTGTCATCACTCAACTGCATGATAAAGGTAAAAAGGTGTATGATAGCATTTTTAAACCGAAACTCTCACTGTGTGGACAAAGTGTGCGCATGAAATATGGCAGCATTTTTCCAGCATTTTGTGCTGGCCAAAGTTGCAACATACACACTTGACCCTTAATGAACCAAACTGGCATTTTAAACTTGATGAAAATCTGTTCCCTTTTCACATAACATGAATCGACGTGCTGTAACAAAAGTAAGAAGCAACCGGCATTTAAGCAAAATGAGTCATGCAAACTCATACTACAAAATGTCAACATAATGTGGCAGAATTTAAATAAAGTGGGTGTGCGGTCACCTGCCTCAAGTTAATTACAACACAGATTCGTATACCACATTATACCGTTCGCAATAATCCCGGGACGTTTTGATCTGAATTAGCGGTGAAATGTCGCCACACCGCTACAATGCAGACGTGTAACTTAGGCTACACTGTACATCAGAAACATGTCGGAGGGAAAACAGTAGCCCAGCTGTGCTGGTAGAGCTAATACCTAAAAAAGGATCCACTTTGGTAGTGTGGAGATATTTTAGTTATAAAAAGAGTGGCTGTGGATCAAACCAGCCATATGCAGGAGCTGCTACCAGCCTATGACAACCAAAGACGGAAATACATCTAATTTATTCAGCCACCTGAAGAATGAACACATTGTTCGAAACGAAGAGAGCCAAAAAAAGAGAAGGGCTCAGCAACAGCGAGTAAACAAAGTAAATTGGTTTAGCCAGGCATTTCTGGATTTTTTTCTGTATTATTTAATGCAGAATATAAATCTCCAACTGAGCTACTGTTTTCAAGCTAATGAACTGAAGGAGAATTTTTACTTAGTTTTTTACTGGAAATTTCAAACTGTGATTATGTTTTGCATCCACTACTTATTACATTCATACACTAAAGTTTCAGAGAAATTTTTGTATTTACAAACTTTAGACACAGTGGTTTATATTATTTTGCAGCGACATTTAATACAGAATCTAAATCTCAATCAGAGCTACTGTTTAAGAGCTAGAGGAATAAGAGAAATGTTTTTTGTTTTTACTTGATGAAAACAAAATTTGGAAGGCAAATAATGGCCTGTTGAAACTGTACATTATGCAAATTAATGACAATATTTTGGGATAAATAATACAATTATTGTGAAAATTCCCAGAAATATTCTGTTTTCATTTTTGGGCCATATCACCCACAATACAGAGAGACCAAAATCAAAATAACCAACTGTCTGATTGGGCGTTTTGAGATAAATCAGTTCCAATCTAGCACACCTTGCGCATGCTGGATATAGCAGTACCTGAGGGAAGAGGGATGTAGATCCTTTTCTCTAATCTGCGCCTTAGAGCTTCGTCAATGTCCCAGGGGAAGTTGGTGGCCGCCAGAACCATCACCATTTTAGACGGGTCATTTTCAGATGTGCCTCCAACACCTGCAGGCCCCAGTAAGTTACCACAAAAGAAAACGTTTTTTTTTACCAACTATTTAAAACACAGATTTTAACTGTTGTTTTGGTAGTGAGTGCATGATCTGTAGTGTCTGTCTGGGTAACCTATTTACAGGTGTTGGAGCCATTCTGTGCAACACCTACAAAGTTGTGTTTAGTGCAAAGGACATGTACTTATTTTGTGCAATGGCAATGTTACCAACAGCAAAGAGAAATCGGGTGTTTCACACATACATACCGTCCATCTGCACCAGTAGTTCAGCTTTGACGCGTCTGCTGGCTTCATGCTCCTCTGATGTTCCTCTACGGCTGCACATGGAGTCAATTTCATCGATGAAGATGGTGGTGGGAGCGTAAAACCGTGCCTACACACCCACATTGAAATCAACACACAGACACCACGAGAGCGCAAAACTGACCAAATAAGCATTTAATTACAGTCAGTCATTAAAGTAAATCCCATGCATATGTTTACCATTTCAAACAACAGTCGCACGAGTTTCTCAGACTCCCCTCTGTATTTGGATGTAAGGGTAGAGGAGGAAACATTAAAGAAGGTGGTCCTGCATTCTGTTGCTACAGCTTTTGCCAGCAGTGTCTTTCCAGTGCCTGGAGGCCCCACCATCAGAACGCCCTTCAACACAAAACCGAGACGGCATGTCAGATCATTCTTTAAATCTAGCATATAACCTATTGCTTCCATATCATTAAAATCTTCCAACCATGCTAAATATGGCTGTTTGAATGGAAGTCTAGAAGCTGTCAAATCGCATGACCTTATTTCTGTAATGCTAACTTGTGGTTATTCGCCTTCTTTCACTGTTAGCATTTTTAATTCGATGGGTATTTTAACAGGATCAACTGAGCATTTGATGACACATAATGGTTAAATTTTTTTCTGGCCAACAGGTGGTGCTATAAATCAGCCTCAGATAAAGTCATGAACGACAGCAGTGTTTTGAATTAAAATATTTAAGTGCTTTCACATTTTAACCCATTTTTCTGGAACATTCTTCCTCTGAGCATCCTTTTGGACCGTTTTAACTATAAAGTCTAAACATGAGGTCGTAAAACTTCAGCTGTACCTTCCAGGGTCGACGGATCCCCTTAAAGAACTCCGGCATCCACATGGGCAAGACCACTGCCTCCTTCAGTAGCTTCTTTGCTTCCTCCAGGTCGGCAATGTCATCCCTTGAGACGAGTAGTTTCAGTAAACATCACGATCCAGTGCATTGTACATGCTAATATTTACACAAACTCACCGAGCCTTTGTTGTGAGGACTTAAGTGGGTGAGCTGTTTGAGTACATCACACATTCTATTTTTAATTCATTTTATTATGTAAAATATCTCATTATTATGTGCAACTGTAGTCTTACCATGTGAAATATCAATACTTGTCAATATTACCTATATACTACTGATCTATACTACATGCAATAAACACACACCTAACCACCATCTGTATTAGTAATTCACTTAACTATAAGTTAATTATCATTTACTTATCTATAGTAGCATTTGTATTTTCTAGCCAGCATTTGTATAGTATAGCGTTTTTCATACTAAGGTTTTTTCTGCTGCATTTTTGTTGGCTTTATATTATATATTGTTTTTATCTCTATGGATCTCCCAGCATTGGTGACATCGAGCCCTAGCCAATGTGTGGAATAGGGCATTCCTAAATTCCTAAAATTGATCTGATATACAAGATCATTCTAGCCTGCCAAGACCATCCTCTGGCATTTTTGAGTGGCATATTTCTATTGAGATTAGTCCAAGACCAAACTGCCCTTTAATGACAGATTGGATGGGAAAATAAATAAACACACCACTTCACGTTGGGGTTCTGGGAGATGATGTCTCGTTCCAATGTGTCGATCAGGTCTTTATCTTCTCCTCCTCTGTCAAACTTTTTCACCTCCGTCTCCGACTCAGGTTTGTTCTGGAGGTGTGGGGGAGTGGGAAAAGTGTGTTAGTGCACTGTTGTAAAGTATTAGCAAGTTAGTTCTGTAGAGACTCAAGGTAAAATTAAACCAAGTCAAAAACAATTGTGTCAGACCATAGAGTATTTTTAGTTCTAGCTCAGCTCTCAGAGCTGCCCGTATTTGCACAGATGGAGAAAACCGGTACCACAGGTTGGTTATTCTGCTAAGTAAATACAGCCAAAAGCATCTGAATCACAAAACAAATACAAGGAGTAAAGTTACAACAAATGTGTGACACAATGGTCATTCAGAGAGCACAGTAAAAGACTAATGACCAGGTAATGAAGGGGCTGTTCCTTTTTTCTATAATCGCCCATCCTTACCTTGTCCTCTTTCTGCCTGGACGGATTTTCTTTCTTCTCCTTGCCCTTTGGAGGTTTTGCTCGGTCGCCGTTGGGGCCGCGGGGTGACTGCCGGTGTTGGGAGCGAGGGCCAACACTCAGTCTGTTACCATGAGGTTTACCCTCTCTATAAGGCACGGGGGCCCTCCGTACCGCGCACGGAGATGACCTGAATACCATCACACACACAATATACAGGCACTATACAGTGCTCCACAAGTCTTAACAATATTTGTTATACACCCAGAAACGAGAAACATGGACTGTAATTTAACATGGCAGAAACACAATACAGTCATTTTGACACATCCTTGTACTGGCTGCTCTAAACACATTGCTTTAATCTTTTGAAAGGCCAAAAATAACACCCCCACCCCCCTCAAAAAAAGAGATCAGTCAAGACATATATGGATCCTAAAACTGCCTCCTCCAGCTTCAAAATATCCACTATTCCTGTTACATACACCCCACAGTTTCTTCCAGTTAACAGTATATCATATAGCATAAGAAACCATATAAGATCACTTAACATGTAGTTTCTGGAAAGTGTGTGAAGATTTAGTCTGGCAGTTTAAAATATGTTAACCTGGAGGGGTACACGCTTCTAGTACTTGTACTTGCTGTATCAGCTTTGTAGCTTTAGCAAAACTAAACAAGCAAGCTTCATACACCAAACATGCAAGGGAAAATTTTTTCTTTAATATCCTGCTGTTCCCATTCAGACCATACCAACCAGATTACAGCTATTACAGCCAATTACCCACAGACTTCAAATAACCTTAAATGGAAGAACAGAGAAAGACAAAAAGAACACAATGGCCTGAGCGGTGGCTGGCCTCGGCCACGAGGAAATTAATCCACTTCACATGACAGTTCTGCTGGAGCTCTTAAAATCACAGTACAACACTAAAAGAACAAGAGAACACTAAAAGAACAAGAGAACCAGAATCAAAGACCAAAACAAAACAAGGCAAAACTTCTATTACTGCAGCCACAAACCACTATCCACACATGAAATCAGAATCACTAATCTGTATTACAGGTGTTAAATACTGTACTGCTGAAATAAGATCAATTGTGAACTAGGGCAGACACCACTTAACCACAAAAAAATAATAAAGCAAAGAATACCTTGAATCAGCACTGATTACATTATGACATTTTAATTTATCCTAAGAAATAAAGTTTGTTAATATGCACTTGTGTCTTTAAATATTTTTTTGTTTTATTCTGGAATATCTAGTTGCTTTTCCCTATTATGTTCACGTTTCGTATGGCCTTTGAAAAACAGGCCAAAAATAAAAATAAAAAATTCTGCCCACACCCCAAAACTAAAACAGCTGGTTGATTATTCAGTACCTTATATAATCAATAGCAGCAGCCCTGAGCTGAATAAATGGATGACGGTGGGCATACCTATGTTCCACCTGAACGGGCATAATGTCGTTCTCTTGGCTGAAGCTGCTTGGCTTGGATGGCGCAGCCTCCATCTGGAAACTCTCCAGTGTCCTCATGATGTCCCTCACATGCTTGCTTTCCTCGCTGATCTCCTGCCAGACCTGCACGAGACACACAGAAGATCACAACAAGGATTTCCCTCAGCAAAGAAAACTTTGTGCCTCTAATACTGGCAGCTGTTGGTTGTTTGATATGCCCATATACTCCATGACAGCAAACTACTGTCCTTGAGTAGTGAGTACAAATAGGTCCAGGATCTACAGGACAACACCCAGGGTGGCAAAGCTCTTACCTGTTGCCATTTCTGCTGCACAGAAGAGTCTCGTACTGAAAATAAGTACTTCTTGATCTGCTCCAGCACCCCCTCATAACAAACCACAGCTGAGCTGTAGTTGCCCAGCAGGGCATACTCTCTGGCCAGCTTCACATTCTCACTAATTTCCAGCAGACTCATTCTAGAGGAGGACAGAAAGGTAGAAATACTGAAAGTGCCTCTTTTAATGAGTGGTTCTGGAGACTGAGTCAGTCGGGTGGGAGCTGAAGCTCAAACTTAAGTCTGTTTACTAATGTACAGCTCTCATACCTTTTTAAAAAAAACTTTTCAACGCATTCTTTTATCATATTTACCTTTTAAAACTCCCAATCACCCTCTAAATTCCACAGAAGGCTAATATTAAAATCCTTAAAGACCAATAAAAGCACTTTAACCCTCTTTTCTACTCTGGACTCAACGTTAGCCAACCAAGCTAGTGCTAACTTAATTATTTTACAAACGCAAAACAATGAACATTAATGCTATTCAGAAGGGGAAAAGGGGTTAATTAACTGACTTTTAAGTTACAATTGTTAACTCTAATTCAATAGAATAACACTATTAAACAGGAAAGTGATGTTTTGTGCAAGTTGGCTAACTTTGAAGTTTGAAGTTGGCGGCTAATACAAATATAACGCCCAAAACTGCTCGTGTAAGGTTAGTTACTAACATGAAAGTATTAAAATTAATATTGCAGGCTAGATTAATGTGATGAAAACAGCTCCTGGGGTTACTTATTACTGTAGTTATGTTAAAAAGTTTATATATATAAAAAAAACCACCTACTTGCAGAAGTGAAGCACAGAAGAAACATCTACAGGCTGGGAGAAGTCCCAAAACCAGCATGCGAGAGATGTAGAGCCTCTGTTAGTGATTTCTTTTTAACCTAAAGGCACTTTTTGGTGAAGATGTGTGTTCTCTCCACTGCACACCTACACCAGGAGGGCCAAGTAAATGAGCTGTTTTTTTTTTTCTTTCCAAAGTAAAAGTCCCTGCCCTCTGCAACACAGCTCATTCTTACCCATTTGTCATATTTGAACACATCACAGCATACAGTGTGAACAGCACGAACTTCGTTCTCTGTATTTAACCTATTCACCAAGTGAAGCAGGGGGCATCCAGGAAGATAGCTCCCAGGGGAGCAGTGGGGATGGTATCTTGCTCAAGGGTACCAGTGGTGCCACTAGCAGTCCTGGGATTCAAATCCACAACCTAACCACCAGGCCACCAGCCTTTAGTCAGGTTGGAACCCTGGTATCCGAACGCCCTAACCACTTAACCATGGCTGGGAGGTTATAATTCTGCCATTAAGCTTGAAATAAATAGAATAAAACTTTAATTTTACTTGGTTCATGTCCTTGCCCACATCTAACACAACACATCCTGTCATTTAAAAGACGAAACTCTTGTTTTTTAAATTATATTCCATTCAAAAGAAATGACTTTCACCTCCCCCTTAAACAGACTTCTTTCTCCACCAGTCGCTGTAGAAAACTGGAAAAAAAATGTGATTTTTAAATAATGATTTGAAATTCATCTAGAATTTTGCAATGTAACTCCTTTGCTGTCATAATTACAAATCAATTTCATATATACTGAAAATGACCCGTGAACCTATATGTGTCTGAGTCTTTTTGTTATGCTGAGGATTGTGAAATAGTGTTAAATCCTTGGGTTTCTTTCAGTATTAGGTGTAAAGCATTTCCCTGATTTCCCTGCTCAGAAACACCTGGTTCACCTCGCCAGTTAATTGTCTGGTTTAGTGAATGTGTTTGAGGAGGAGAACCATCAAACTGTGTTGGACACCGGCCCTCCAGGACCGGAGTCTGATACCCCTGGTGTAAAGTGTCCATTTGTCACACATGACAAATGTGGGGACAGTACCTTGCTCAAGGGTATCTTGGCATTCGAACCCACAGCCTTCTGATCATACCAACCGCCTTATGATACATTGCATAGTCTTATTTACATTTACGGTATTTAGCAGACCCTTTTATCCAAAGTGACTTCCATTCTCTCACTACATGGGACGGTCTCCCTGGAGCAACTCAGGGACCCAATGGTAGTACGCTGAAGGTAGGGTTCAAACCCATGACCTCTGCGTCCAGAGGCAAGTATCCTACCACTAGGCTTATGACATCTTGCATATTCCTTTGATTTTCAAGACGTCAAAAACTCCTCAAAACCATCGTAAAATAGCGTCTCAGGCATCAGGCAGAGTTTTCAGAACCATTTCATGTAAAACCTTGTTATGAGGGAGCTTTTGATTCCTGCCACCACCATCGTGCATAAAACTGACCAATTTTCTCTAGAACATCTTTTTTGCAAACCAAATGACTACGATTGAGCTTCTTCAAATCTCCATTTTTAAATGACATAGAATTTCTGAAAAAGGAATTTCAATTTAATTATATGAATTAAAATAATTCTGGAAAATGTTATTATAGAAGAAGTGACATTACATTTATTCTTTCAAAACACTTCTCAGAGATCTCCCCCCCTCTCACAAGACCCTCTTACATTTCCCCAGTATTAAATCAAACCATCATAAAACACACGGGTCCAGAATCGTTTATTATCATTTCCCACTGAACTAAAGGGGTTGAGGAGGATGGCTGTAGACCCAAGACAAATGTCGAGCTGCGGAAATGGGGTCTACATGAAGGGTCCCCTTTCGTTTACTGAGGCTACCATCTTGAACACAGAATGCACATATTAAACAGAAACAGTGTGTGGATCTCCTAGAAGTATTTTAATAAAAATGATGCCAAACAGAAATGTATTAAAACCTGCTAAGAGACGCAGTTTGTCTGTGAGGGTAGCTGACATCTGTCAGTTGCTACAGGCTGGGAATCTCCAGGTTGCAGCTGTTTGGGGGTTTCCCCAACTCTGAACACGGCACCTGAACCTGACCAGGAATGGATGAGTCCGGTTCGAGAAGGAAGACCACCAAACTGTGGCCCGAGGACCTCCAAAACCAGAGCTGGGCTGTGGAAATCACAGGCAGTGCTGCAGAATGTCATGACCAAACCATCTCCTTCAGCAGCACCTACAGGCATGAGGGACACGCTGGCCTGATGATGTAGTCAGAATCCTTCAAATTGTGTCCAGGAGAGGAGTTTTCCGCACATACTGTCTGAGTGACGCTGTCCAGGTTTGGGAAGGGTGTAAAAAAAGGCACCTTTTCACTGGATTTCTAAAAATGTGTCAGACGAGTATCTCCACATGCATTTTTTGTTTTTTTAACTGGGTGTTGGATGGGCACACTGGACGAACAGCGTTTTCACATTTTGAAGCCGGACGTGTACAGGACGAATGAGCTTGGCGACCAGAGGTACCCACATTCACCGAGTCCAACCAAAACTTTCTGTGTGGTTCATAACGGAAGAGGAGAAGTCGTGCAAAAGTCTGACGATGGTAATGAGAGAGTGAGAGAGAGACAGAGAGGGGAAAAAATGTCATACTCCAAAGCTCTTCAAAGTCCTAGTCAATGTGAGGAACAGAAATAGCAGCCATTGCTGCACCTACAGTTCAATAAAATAATACCAAAATTAAGAAAAAAGGCACATGTACAGCAGCCGGTCCAATGTGTCTGTGTGTGTTTGTGTGTCTGTGTCTCCATTATCCGGGTGGGCTAGCAGCACTGGTAGTTTGTGCAGATGTGTGGCCCCTGCTGAACGGCTGGTGTGCGGTTCTTTACTGGTCTGTGGCAGTGACAAGCTCAAACCACTGCCTCAGTGCGTCGCTCAAGGTCTCGGGCAGGGCGTTGACATCACGCAGGATCATGTAGAAGGGGAAAGGGAACTCATCCATGTACGAGCGGATCTCCGGCAGCTCGCCCGGCCCTTTGAAGATGGGCACTTTGATATCCAGTATGGAGTCCTGTCCCAAAGAGACGCAAAACTCATGAGCATCAGTTGATCTTCAGCTAATACGCATTATTTCCTGATTTCATTCATATAAAACTGATTCTATTGCACATACATATATTAGATGATGCCAATATGATGCTCTAGCTAAACACAGGTTTCAAAAATCTCAACTGAAGTGTTCATTACAGCTGGCCAGTGTGAGGATATTTACAATTGTTACGATAAATTATGATAATTATGTTCAGTATTTCATTTGTAACGATAAGTGGTCAAAGAGTTATTTATTGGATGTTCAAATATTATAATGCATTATATAATCGAACACCAAAATTCGTGGGGGTTATGTTCCAAGAGCACCCGCGAATTGTGGTAAAAAAAAAAAAAGAAAGAAAAAAAAGCCTATTTTTATAGTGTAAACCCTAAATATGCCCCCAGGTATGCTCCCAAAACACTAATTTCATTTTAAATTCATCTGAATACTTTACCCTTAAAGAAAATCCGTATCCGTACTGAACAGTCTACACTGAACTGCTGTCTCTCGCAGTGCCAGAATGTAAAATACTGATGTTACCCCTGTACAGACTGTACTGTAATTAATGCAATTGCGTTTTCATTTGTATAAGCAGGGTAAATACAGTAATAACTGAATTAAAATTATTACTTAGGTTTTTCATCTTTCAAATACCAAATTTCACAGATTGCTTTGTAACCCTGTTCATGGTGATGGAAACAGCTGGGTGGATAGTATATAATGGTTCTGGCGCCCATGCCCACGCACCCACGCACGCACGCACGCACGCACGCACGCACGCACGCACGCACGCACGCACGCACGCACGCACGCACGCACGCACGCACAAGACAATTATTTACATTGAAAAAAAAAGTCTTTACATGCTTCATTTTCTTTCTTCATTTTAACCGAATGGTGTGAATGCCCGTATGTTTGGATTGCTGGAACTGATGCCTACCCTGGAGTTGGGGTTGTCCAGCACCACAAATATGACGAAGACGTTCGCACTACGAGCAGCCTGGACCGCAGAGGCGACCCTCTCCTTCCCCTCCAGAAACAAACCTCTGCCGTCAGACACGATCAGCAACAGCTGAGCCATCTCTGTGGGAACAAGACCGGGGTAAGCAAAACAACAGTATTTTTTTTAAAGTATATGGAGCTATGGGTGTAAAACATATCTGCAGCTTGTGATCCAATAGCACTCATTGGACTGTTTTTAATGGACGGAAATAATTTTTTGTGGAAAAAAAAAAAAAAAAAAAGATTCTGAGCCAAATAAGAACTGAATTGACCAATTTCATGTTTGTAACTCAATCGTCAATGAACTTTACACTTCAATATGTATCATTAACTGTTCATTAATTTGGTCTGTAAGGAATGTAGATCCTTTTACCTGTATTTGTTAAGCCTGAGCCAGGGCTCTGCTGTTTAGCTGCCACAAACATGTTTGCTGAAGCCTCCAAAAACTAGAAAACATAATCAGGAAAGATTCTGAGTCGCTCGGATGAAGTTTGAGAGTTCTAAATGAATGAAGCTATAAAACGACGTCAACTTGGTATAAAAAGAACAGAAGATCCCTACTTGAGCTATTCTAGTCTTTTTCTGCTGGAACTGACAGAGCCGCAGGATTCTGGCTCCTGATTGGTCGTTAAACTGCTGGTGGAAAGGGTGCAGCAGCTGGACATTCTCACCAAAGCTGTAAACAAACAAACCAACAAATTCATCCTGTTGAGACTTTTTATCAAAATTCATACATTTCTTTTGTGTTTTTGTCATGAGATTCATACAATATAAAATTCAACTAAAGAGAGCAAGTGGAATAGCTCATTTATCAACACAGGAAAGACTTATGTCCATCAAAACACAGCAATAGGTAACACACCATGGGGGTGGGAGAGAAAAAAAAAAAAAAAAAAAAAAAAAAGAAAGAAAAAGAAAGAAAAATAAAAGAGACTCACCTCCACCCGTCCACCTACCCAACCTCCAGCAGCGTCAAAGCATTCACTATAACAGATACAGACTCAAACGCCAGCTACACACACACACGCGGACAAGAGAAATTGGGAAAATGAGACAAATGAGTTTGTCCTGACAGAAATATTTCAAATTCTACAATTATTTTTACACTAATATTTCCTCCTCATGCTGCACCTGTTTGGAGTGGTTGTCCACCATACTGGACGAGTCGTCCACAGCCAGGCAGATCTGATAGTCTCTCTTACTGGGCTTCGTCCTCCTCAGCCAGATTTTGTCCTTACGGAACTGGCTGGCGATGTAGGGGATGACCTTCCGCATGTTCAACCGCTTCCCTGTACGGTAATCTCCCCTACACACCATTTACACAGAAACATCAGGTTAGAGAGAGAGACACACACAAAGAGAGAGAGAGAGACAGAGACAGACACACAGAGACAGAGAGAGACAGAGACAGAGAAAGAGAGAAAAAGAGACAGAGACAAAGAGAGAGAGCGAGAGACACACACACAGAGACAGAGAGAGACAGAGACAGAAAAAGAGAGAGAGACAGAGACAGAGAGAGAGACAGAGAGAGAGAGAAAAGAGACAGAGACAGAGAGAAAAAGAGACAGAGAGAGACAGAGACAGAGAGAAAAAGAGACAGAGACAGAGAGACAGACAGAGAGACAGAAAGAGACAGAGAGAGAGACAGACAGACAGAGAGAAACAGACAGAGAGAGAGAAACAAAAAGCACTATAGTGAAATTAAATAGACTGACTTGAGTTTGGAGGCCTGTGTGGGCTCCAGGATGAGACGGAGCTGCTCACACAGCTGCTGAGAGAGAGGAGACGTCAGAGCCTGATACTGCTGCCACATCGCTGCTGCCACACTCTCCTGGAGGACACACACACACACACACACACACACACACACACACACACACACACACACACACACACACACACACACAC
>JBBJLS010000155.1:19472503-19497208 GCA_037577275.1 Bryconaethiops microstoma | reverse complement strand
TATATATAAAAAAATATAAAAACAAAGCTTTTCTCAAGCTTGTTAGCCTTTACCTGTTTAATCCTAAAAATCTTAATCACAACATTCCATACTGTACATGTAACAAACAGTAAACTGTCCTCTCCTGAATCTTTAAGCAGGTTTATTTCCTTCATATCCATTTCTTACAAGCACTGGCCTTGTTTAACACTTCTGTAGATAATTCCTGTGACATTAAAAACCGTCATGAAGGTACTGAAAAGAAGAAAGACTAAAGCAAGGGAGGAAACTGTGGCTTAGCCCTCAAAATTAACACAGCGGCCCGACCCTCACCTGACAGACATGTCTGAACAGCATGCAGGCCTCTGCTCCCAGCTGTCCTGCAGTCAGTGTGTGGCTCTGCAGGCGGAGCAGGGCGCTAAGCAGTAATATTGCAGGCTCGGGGACCATGCGGGGTGCCTCAGTGGCGGGGAGCAGCTTAGCCAGCCCCCTCAGCACGTCTGTGCAGGCCCGGGAACACAGGAAGTCTGCACTGGCCAGGTCAGAGGACAGTGGTGGGCCAGGAAAGGCCAGCAGGGTGGAAAGGAGGCGGGGTAGGCCTGGCAGCGAGGTCAGCGAGGAGGACACCTGCGAGGCCAGCAGACGCATGCCGTGCTGCAGCTGCAGGATAGCAGAGCGCAGCGGTATCACCACGTCCGGATACAGAGGGTACTCGTCAGCCAGCCTCTGGGCAAAGCGCTGCTGGGACGCCTGCCAGACTGCCTCCTCCTTCAGCAGGCCCTGGATGCCCGGTCTGGACTTAGGCCCGGGGCCTTGCAGAGCCTTCAACAGGTGGGACAGCAGGTCTCCCACGGCCGCCGGCTGCCCGATGCTGCACAGGTAGTGCTGGAGCTCCTGGTAGAGACGGCCGTACTGCGGGTCAGCGGGGCGGCAGGCCTGCTTACGGCCGAGCTCACAAATCTGCTCTTTAACCTGCTGCATGCGGATCCACAGGTACCTATAACACAGAGATACCCCACAAAAAATCAAGTATACCTTAACAGCTACTTAAATACAGTTTCTTCTATTGTCTTTTGTTATCTAAGACAGTTTCCATTTGTGACAAAAGGAGCAACCAAAACCTCACAATGGCTAAACTTTAAATTAACTTTAAGAATGAAAAATCTATCTTCTAAAAGTCTTAAATTTAAATCAGGAGCAACTGATGGAATTGTACAAATCCAAACAACGGCTAGAGGAACCAAAGAGAACTCTGGAACTGAATCTGTGTTCTCCTCACCAGCTCACAGAATATCAACTACTTTACATAGTTTGTACTTATACTCATGTTAACTTTGCTAAGAGAAAGACACTATCACACAGATATAAATAGATACGTCTGTATGTATTTGTGCGTGTATGTATGTATTTACACAATCATTTTATCAACAGGTCAATAAATATAGGACTACTTAAGAATTACAGCGACAGACATTTTGATTAAGCATCTATCTACCATATTACTGTTTGTAAGACATTTTTACCTGATTCGAGGATGCTGGAAGGCATCTGTGGTACTGCTCTCCTCAAGCTCCGCCCCTGTCAACAGTTGAGAGGACAGACTCCGCCCCCTCCACTCATCCTGGAGCAAGGCAAGCTGAGAAGAAAAAAGGTGAGCTAAGTCAAACATCAAGCATAAACAAGCCAAACATCAAGCACAAAAGTCAAACATCAAGCATAAAAAGTCTTAATCATCAAGAAAATATTAAGTCATACTTAATACATCTAAGTCATAATAGAAGTTCCCAGTTCCTGGGAATAGAGTGGTAGCAAAATGGTCTTGAAATGAGTTTAAGAAATTCTGACCGTGCTGTTAAAGCCATACTCACCTCTTCTTGTGCGTAGTTGAGTTTATAGGCTCTCTTCACTGCCGGGTCAAAAATAGTCTGAGGTGCCCAAACCTGGATCTGCAGGAGACCCATGTTCACCCAGAACACCCCGGACCGAGCCAGCTGGACCGTTTCCTGCACACGATTGTGGGAGAACTGGGTCAAGCAGGTCACCAGCGTGTCCAGGAAGCCTTCCGGGAGAAGATTTTCAGGCAGACCTTCTCTGAGGGCCACCTGTATGTCCTGGGCTGCCCTGACGGGATCTTGACCATCGATGAGACTCTCACAGGATTCTGCATAGCTCTCCTGTAACCCTGGAGAAAGCAGGTCAGAGAGGGCGTGCAACTGCCGGCATAACACCAGGCCCTGCAGCCTGCAGTCTGTTAACCTGCAGAGAGAACAGAAATTATTTTAATTGTACACTTTTAATATGCATTCACTTCCTAAACTGCATGCTATAATGTACATGTAAAAAAGTAGCCTGGACAGTGTGCGGCACGCACTAAATGATGAGAACATTTTTGTTTCTGTATATAGAAACTGGTCTGTCATCCCCTCAGTGCTGGCCTGTCACCCCTCACCAGAGCAAACTTTCTAAAAGGATTGATCTTTTCTAGTGTGCGAGTGTGTGGTTATTGTGAATGTTCATAAATTTCTGCCATTTGAATATCTGCAGTTTTTGTACATGAACATTTCTTTCTGTCTGTGAAACTGCTCCAACATAAAGCTATGAAATGCCCTATAATCATGTATTGGAATAATAATCAAAAACAAGTCTAAATGTATCATGTGTGTGATTTCCCCACCTGAAATCGGCGAGTTCTGGCATGGCCATGTTGTCCCAGAGCACAGCACTGAGGTCCTGGAGCTGCCCGACTCTCTCTCTCCACTCACCCAGAGTCACACGCGACGACGATAGGAAGGAGGAACCTGACGGGTCCCATCGCCCACCCACTTCACTGCTGCTCAAAACTCCCAGCATGCACCTGGACCACACGGCACGGCTCAGCATGCCAGGACCCTGTGGAGTACAAAAGCTTGTTAAAGTTTGGAGTAGATAAAACCTTCTCTTCAGGGTAAAATGAAGCTATTATTTCACTCAGTTCTGTAACACTTTTGTGTACACCATGACACAAATGCTATTCATGATGACCCCCAACAGACAGACACACAGACACAGACACACACACACCCACCGTGTCAGAGGGTCCCAATAGCGATCTGGAGCTTTTCTGCTCCTCCGGACTCAGTGGGCTCCACTTAAGCCAGCGCTCAGGGTCAGAGGTCACGCTACTGCTCCACAGGGCTGCCAGCGATTCAGATAGCAGCTCACACCACACTAACGGTAACTCCTCTACAGGCTGGGAGGAGAATCACAGCAAGGTTAGTGAAAATGTCGATGGGCAATAAAAATTCCATACATCATATATATACGTACAAAATGTTTGGGCCCACCCTCGAGTTTTGAAAACAAAAAAAGGACACAAAAATCAAAAATGAAAACAACAATACACTGCTTTTTCAAAATTTCATTACAAGAACAAATTAACTGACTGCTTTTCAATGTTTTATAGCAGGGGTGTCAAACTCCACTCCAGCACGTTTTGGCGATTTCCCTGCTCAGAAACACCTGGTTCACCTCGCCAGTTAATTGTGAGGTTTAGTGAATGTGTTTGAGGAGGAGAACCATCAAACTGTGCTGGACACCGGCCCTCCAGGACCAGAGCTTGACACCCCTGCTTTATAGTCAATGCCAAGTTTTGAGAATGATGTCTTGGCTTCCCCAGCCTGCAGATCTTTCTCCCATTGAGCTGGAGATGAGCTGGACCGACAAGTTTGAAATGTGCGTCCAGCAAATGAGACAGAGCTATTTGCACACTTGGAAAGGTGCTGGGAGGATTTGGACACAAGTTATTTAGAGAAATTGCTGGGAAGGATGCTGCAAATCTGTGCTACAATGATAAAGGCAAGGGGTAATTGTTTTGCTGAAACTTAAATTGCATTCATTAAATTGCACTTACAGGGTATATTGCCAGTCAGTTATATTTGCTGTAAATACTTGTAATATATTAAATGAACTGTGTTATTATTGGTTAATCCCAAGGGTGGGCTCAAATGTCTGGCCTATAGTGTGTGTATAAACATCAGTGCTTTGAACAACAGTGAGTAACACATCATATGGTTAATATAATAATAATTAAAAACTTAATACAGTATAAATTCTATCATTATAGGCTTTGAATTTACAGTGCTAAAGCTGTATCTAGTAATGATAGTATATTAGCCAGAGGATAGAAAGGTGGACTATAGTTGACACCAGACCCGCTCGGTGCTGAGGAGGAACCACAGTGGCTGGAGCTGGCGGATGTTCATGGGTGTAGACTGCATGCAGAAGCGCAGATGATTGGAAAGGCATCGACAGAGACTGGCCTCTGCTTCCTTATTCCCTCTGCAGAACCGTCAATCAGAATGGGTCAGGAATTGTGTTAATGGAGCATCAGAGGAAAAAAAAACAAACAAAAAATAACAGGACATACTTATTAAACTAAGGACAGAACAGGGTTGCATTTGGTAAAAGGAGTGAGCCCAAAAAAAACTTAACACAGTATTTTCCACTACCATATACACTAATAATATGATAGCCAGATATAAATAAATCACCATCAACCCAGTAATCCAATAACACATTAATAAATCATCATCATCATCATCATTATTGTTATTAGTATTATTATAGACAGCTGAATGCAAAGCTTCGGCACACGTGAGTAAGATCATAATACCTTTCCATTACAGACAGATGTAGCAGGTCTGTGGTCACTTTCATTTGATTTAGAATGGCCAGTTCCTCCAGCACAGGCCAGAGTTGAGCTCTACGGCCCAGCTGCAGCAGCACCTCACGTCCTGGTGCACACCCGTCGCCCATTTCCTCCTCGTCTGCAGCCTCCGTCAGAGAATCCAGCAGTCCACAGGAGGCCATGTGACCCTGCTGCTGATCCACACGGGTGAACAGTCTCTCCAGCACACCTGAAAGATCCACACAGTCAAACCCAGGACAAAGCCACACAGTAATGCCACATAGACAAACTCTGTGTGAGATCTGTTGTCATTCCTCATGAACTACACAATCAGGCCAAGAAGAAATGCAACCTATAATTGAATGAAAAAGCAAGCACTTATACAGCTCTTACACAAGTCATGAATTCAGATTAATATACAGTACTAATACACAATATAAGTATACAGCATAAGTACACAGTATACATCAATATACAGTGCTAAGTCTTAGGCTGTGAAACATATACTTAAAAGCTTTATACTACTGGGTAATTTAGTGTTAAAATGCCAATATTACTATAAATAAAAATAACATTAATCCAGTAAATAGTGCTTTTATGTATGACAAAATGTTCACTTAACCATTTCCAGACCTCTTTCCTCATGAAGCCCAGTATTACTTATAGTTACCATCAAATACCTTGGTTGTCTCTTTTTACCTCGTTAAATTAAATTAGGTGTGTTTCTTATGAAATTTTATACACCCACACAATGAGTGGAAGCATTGAGGAGAAATCTAAGCAGCTCACAAAATATCTTTTAGAAAAGAAAGAAATCACTGCTTTCTTGTTTGTTTACATTTATTCGAATATTTACTTGTGTTTTAGCTGGCAGAAAGTAACCCACTGCTGATATAAATGGCTTCAAAAATCTCCATTTGTGCCCAAGACATTTGCACAGTGCTGTATGTGTGATTACCTTAGAACGTAGAAGCTGGGGCCTATGGGGCCTATGGGGCCTAACTCAAATCAAGAACCTTAGCCATTATGACAGTGTATCATTGTTAGACACACTACAAATCAGCCTGTTAGCTTTAACCTATAGGCTACTTTACCAGTGCTCTGGGGATCCAGCAGAAGATTGGCCTGCAGCACCAGACCCCATCCTTCTAACAGGGCTTCCTTGGAGTCTATCCCCATGGCCACGCCTCGGAGACGAGTCACCTCCCGTCTCCACAGCGAGGGTGTACTCTCGTCCAGACGCAGGTCTTTTACATCAAGCGCCCTGCTGAGGAAGCGAAGACGAGCGGCACATTCGGCCACCGACTCCAACTATAGAAGAGATACAAAATAACAAAAGAACAAGTGTCATTAAAGAGCAGTTGACAATCATATCCATCAGTATGGTGTTTCCACCACTTGGCTAAATGGTAAACAAAGGACTTACTGCAGCAAAAAGTGTAATCAAACTAAAATAGCAATTACATTCATTTGTGATTTTTTTTTATAAACTTGACTAAGCCAAAAACAATAACTGCAAATTCTTTTCAAAGAGAGTGAAGGAAACAGTGTCTTGTTAGTCACCAATTTTGATTCTCAGTACCACTGAAAGTGAGAAGTGTTATAGAGGCCTCTTCAATCATTACTGTGATGAACTATGTACCTTAAAGGGAAGAGGCTTCCCCAGGGTCTTCTGAATGCTCTTCAGTGCTGAGGCCACAGAAACAGAGCTCGAGAGTGTGTTCTGGATGGCTGTGGAGATAGTGTGCAGCTCCTGTTGCCCCCTGGTGTAAAAAGACACACACATACATCTGAACAAGCACATACTACAAGAAGCACAAAACTCACAAATGTCATTTGAAATGTCATATGAAAGTCCCCTTATTGCAGTATTGGTTTGAGTTGGGCTACATTTACGACACTTAAGTGGAAAGTGAGTTATCTCAAAGGCCTTCGGTAATATTAGCCTATTCAGTTACTCAAATAAAAACATCTTTAAAAACAGCTTTAAACACTTACTCATAGTCTCCGTCCCCCATCAGCAGCTGGGGCAGTCGCAGGACCAGGTGTTTGTGGACCCACTGCCAGTGCAGGGAGAGCACACACACCCCACGAGCATCTGCCGTTAAGGAGTTACACACGTGCCAGAACCGATCACGCCACTGGAGCAGCTGTAGGATCTGGACGAACCAAGAGAGCAAATAGTAAAATAACCAGATGTTTAACTGTCTGTTTCACCTTTAGCTCATTTATTACTTGACTGGCTCTTTAGCCAAATATCTACTGGCTGATTTAAAATCTGACCAAATGTTCACTTTAAGTAACCCATAAATGCCTGTTAAAGGGGCACTTGAACCAAAATGAAAAATGGAACCACTGCAACAACTGTCCATACATTCCTACCCATCTCCAGATGAACTTGAAGGTGAGTGAAACCTCTGCCTCTATTTTGGGGTGGATCCTTCATGGTAGGCTGGCAGTATTATTTTTATTATTATTATTATTTTAAGTACTTTGCATTTCTTGGCAGCTGCTCAAAACTTGAGTGCCCTAAAGGTCCACACGTGAGTCTTTGACAAATCAGAAATGCCTCTTACAAAGGGCTGGTACACTGTGTCTTATGCTGCATTTCATTTAGCTTGGAAGAGAGAAGTCAGAGCTGGGAATAACGTGACACCTGAGTGGACTGTATTCCAGTTAGAAAGCTGGGCTCTAGCCAGGTTAGGATAAAAGTGTCTGCCAAATGATTGTAATGTAATGTGATGCAAAGAGTTAATATACTATAAAGTGGAGAATATTTTCACCATCAGCAGGCTACCATAGAACAAAGCATTACTGCTTAGAAGCCTGTATTTACAAGACTATACCTGTGCATTTCTCTATTGGAGTGTGGAGGGTTCAAGCACAAAAGCGAATAACAAGGGACGGCATTGCTGCCCTAAAGAACAGTACACAATATAGCTAATAATATATTAACATGAATATAACAGCACTGCAGATTCAGCTTTAGGGAAATGTTAGTAAGGACAGAGAAGCTGTGGAGAAGACAAAGAGAGAGAAGGCCGAGACCTCAAACATGAGGTGGTCAGAGATGTTGGGTTGGTCCGTCTGTACAGCCTGGAGTACAAAGGAGTCCCACAGGTCAAAGAAAGGCCGCAAATGCACCAGAACTGGGTGAGGCAGGTGCCCGATATCTACTGTCCCTTTAGAAAAAGAAATCAAAAAAGTGTGAAGATCCTTCAAAGGTAAAAAAAAAAACAAACAAAAAAAAACAATACAACACAACTTCAAAATGAATGTAAAAACTAAAAATAAGAAGCTTTTTGTGCAAATGTAGAAAATGACACTCAACAGTGTGGCTCTTTGTATCTGGGCAATATATTTCTAACATAATATTTTCCATTTCAAGTGACAAAGTGGCACTGTTATTCAGTTTGTACTTGTATACATGCCACACAAACCTTTAGAGAAGGCAGTGGCAAGTCTTAGGGCACTGTTATGTGGTGATGTATTTCCTGTACTGCTCCCTATGGCTGCTCCCTCCTCCCTGTCCATCAGAATTATGATCCTGAAAGAAAGCAGACAGAATACTTTAGATCATAACCTTCAGTCAGTTGTAACTGCAATGTAATCCAAAGTGCATGGATCCAAAACTTTACCTGTTAGCAACAGCATACAGGGCCTCCATGAACTCCATACATCTCTCCTCATCCTCAAAGTTACAGGTGTTGGCTAAGATGTCCAAGTATTGTTTGTTCCACCGCATGTCTACCAGGATCCTGTAGTCATCTGGAGAAGGGACAGGTGGAGTGAATTACATGATCTTCAGAGATCTTGTGCAGCCCATGCCTTGAATGGTCAGAGCTGGTACAGTGGTATGAGGGGGACTAAAAAAATTAGGCAGGTGGTTTTAATGTTATGGTTGGTGTGTGTGTGCGCTTCAGGGAGTGTGTGTTTGTACCTGTGCTGTGTGGCTGAAGATGCTCAGTCAGGTATTTGCCTTTCCCGATGAGTTTGCTATTGAAGACAGCTTTGAGAGCCCTGCTTCCTGCCTCGAGCTGCATCAGGTTCGCCTCTGCAGAGACAGAACACTCAGCTTACTGATGCATCACAGCCACAAAACCCCTAACACACCACAAAGACCCGCAAACTGACCCTGGTCAACCTTGACAACTTGGTGAAAAAATCTTAATCTCAGGAAAATTGTAAATATCAATCTATATTGACAACTAAAAGTAATTACTCAATGCATTCTGGTCAGAGTATAATACTGTTACCAATTGGCTGCCAATGTAGATTGCTCTTCCTACATAGACTCTGATCGTTTAGGTTCTGCATCACGTTGGGGATGTTCTAGGAGTCTGTTATGGCGAGCAGCATTTTCTATGTTGTGTAATGCTACGCTAGCAGCATGAAAGTGGCAGACAGCAAAAGACTTAAACTGATCAGGGAAGAAGGCTGAGCGGTGTTTGAGGAACTTAACAATTTGGGAATTGTGGCTGAAAGGAGAATGTTGTCTAGACTTTGGGCCATCACGGGCAATGCTGATCACCCACTCCACAGTCTTGTGGTCGAACAGAGAAGTACTTTCAGCCCCAGACTCACCAGCAGAAAGTGCTCCACTAAAAGCCACAGAAAATCCATCCTCCCCACTGCCATCAGATCCTGCCTTTATCTCACACTCACATAACCTGTGCAATAACCTGACGCTACTCAGATGTGCACTATCATCTTTACCTGCAATATCTTTATTATTATTTGTAATAACTTATGTGAAATATCTCTACTTTTGTTAAAGTTATGTGCAATAACGGATTCGGTATAGAGCATAACTGAAAACCACTATTTGTGATACTAGTAAATTACTTCAGCAGTCATTTTTTAAAATTTATCTATAAAAAATTTACATTTTAGAATGTACCTCTTAGTGACCACAGCATTTGTGTATATATCAAAGTGCAAAGTATTTTCTGAAGCGTTTTTATTTTTTAGACTTTATTTGTTATATTATTCTTGTCTTTGTGTCTGTGTGTGACTGTGTGACTGTCCAATCGAAGCATAAGCAATTTCCTCCAGAATCATTAAAGTTCTCTGATTCTGATGTCACATTTATTTATTTTTTTTGTTGGATTTTTTTTGACGATTTTTTTTTTGATGAAAATGTTTAACTGATTTTTATTCAACGTTTTACACACCACGGTGAACTAACAATACTAATTATTATGTGTTTAATGAAACATGTTGGTAAGTGTGAATTAAATACTGATGATATCCACTATCCATGAAATACTGTGACATATTGTATAGTAATTGATCGCAAGAACAAATGGTAGTATCATATTTGTAACAAGCGTTTGTTATTTACAAAGTTTAGTGCTGCTGCAGTGGGTCAGCAAACCTGGTAAATGCTTGTAGCTCTTGGAAAGGTAGGCCAGCCAGCTGGTGCGGAGGACCCAGTCACTATGGGAGGCTCTCTCCGTCAGGATCCGCACCGCTGTGGGCAGGAGCTGCTGGGCATCGCTGACTCCGCCTTCTGCTCCTCCCCCTGCTCCACCAGGAAACTGCAGGCCTTCCAGTACTGCACCGCTCTGCATTGCCCTCTGCAGGTCAGTCAGGCTCAGCGGGCGGCTCCTGCATGCACAAATAAACCGACATTGAGCATCATCGTTGGCATAACAAAAGGTTGCATCTCTTCATAGGAGAAAGAAAAACAGACAAATGCTGTGCAACAAGACTGACCTCTTGTCATGCAGACTGAGGGTGTTGAGGCAGTAGAGGAGGACCTGGCCGTCTCTCTGGACGCTGGAAAAGCACGAGTCCTCGGTGGACTGCAGGGCTGATGGTACCCTGTCCGGCCACACGCCCATACACAACAGCCTGCTGCCCCATTCCTCTGAGTCCAGCAGGGCCAACTGCCTTTCTATCATCTCCTGAGCCAACTGAGGAGAGGAGGGGAGAGGACAGGAGAGAAGAGGAGAGGACAGAACAGAACAGAAAACAGAACAGAAGGAAGGGAAAGTCAAAGAAAGCAGAACAGAAGAGATATTATGTTAGATATATATATTAATATATATCCTGATTTTAGCCATATTGCCTGTCTGTGTAGGTGCGTGTGTGTGTGTGTGTGTGTGTGTGTGTGTGTGAGATCATGTACCTGTTGATTGGCGGTGGTGCGCTGGCAGAGGGCGTAGGCCTCTCCACAGGCCTGAAGCAGGGCGCTGGGTAGGTCTACTCCCCTCTGAAGCTGACTAGACAACAATGCAGATGCATGGAGCAGAGACGACACCGAGGAGGCTGGAGAGTCTGAGCCAAGAAGAAAAGAAAGACAGGTAAATGAATGCTGGTATAGCTGTGTAATCATCAGATTGGCATTCATTTTCTTTTCAATTTCTTCCCATTTCTTCCAAAACAAATCCCCAAACCTTTGCATCTATATTGACCTGGCAAACACAAGATAAATCCTGATGCTCACCCCAGATGGCTGACTTGATCTCAGAATGAACGGACATCAATATGTCACAAACACAGTCGCCAGTCACTCCTAGAGTATGTAAAACCGTCTTCAGGTCCAGTGAATCCCAACAAACCCCCTCATTCTCTCCTGGGATATAAATTTCTACTCCACGATTCCTCATGGCCCGAGAGATCTCCCCATGCACGGGGTCCATGGTGAGGAATAACCTGGAGACAAAGGAAAGAAAGTAAAGTAAGAATTGGTCTCATGTTGTTCTCGTGATCACCACATGATGCAGTTTTTTCAGAATGTTTTTTGAAAGATTAGTGGAATATTTGCAGGAAAGTTATCTGACAAAGTGCCTTTTTGTATGAATGATGACCTACAAAAGGGGTGTCAAAATTTGGTACTTTCCTGGTACTGAGAACTAAAAAATTGTATGTACAGCATAAATTTCAATACCAAAGCCTTTTAGCTTCAATACCATAGGCTTTGCAGCTTTCTTGTTTGACAAACATTGCTGGTGCAGTACTTAATATTTATTTACTGACCTGAAGTTGGGATGTGGGGTGACGCTTGGGGTTGTGCCATCGATGACCCCTCGCTCATTAATGGTCAAAGTTCCACCTGGCTCCAGCAGAGCGTTCAGACGATCCAGCACAGATGGGCTGTAAACACACACAGACAGAAAATTGTGGACGGATGTGGCTCACAAAACATAACAATTACAAAGTAAGGTTAAGCCCAGGCATTCCTTCTATGTTGTCCTTATTTTACAGCCTTATGGTGCTTTTCCACTGGCACAAGGAACTGTGCTGTACTGCGAACGAATGTATTCTCCTTTACAAATAAAGCGACCTGTACCCAAGCAGAACCTGTGCTGCTTGACGGCAGGGCCGAAAGCAGGCCACAGCTGAGCTGACTGTGTCACTGCTTTCTGATTGCTCGAAATGTCATCACAACATGGAAAGGGGACACTGTCTTTTACAAGAACAGAGATACAAACTAACAGCTGGGAAGTCGACAAAATACAATAATCACTAGCAGCCTAGGGGTGGTAGGAGCCAAGTGGTTAAAACACTGGCCTGTGAACCCGACACCCACAAAGTTGCAGGTTTTCTATGACCCTAACAAATTTATCTTTAATGCTGTGAGAAAGGTTTATCAGGACATCACTAACAAGTTTAGGGGGGGGATTAGGTATTTGTTGCATGGCTTAAAAATGCCAATAAAAATATAAAATAATAAAATAAAATAAATAAATAATAAAGCACAATAACAGAAGTGTCTCCAACAGAAGAACTTTCTGCTGGTTTGACTCCATGAGGGACGACGACCAGCCATAAACTGGGGAAAAAGAATTATGCTGCAGACACGCCACAAACACCATTAAGGGTGCAAGGTCTGTGCCACTGCAGTACAGTTTAGGTGCAGCATAGCTCCTGTATGCCTATGGAAGTCTAAAATGTTCATAAAGAAGAAAGTATAAAATGTGAAACCTCTGTCAAACCTGCTTCAAGGAATCACAGGAATACAATAGGACATTTCCTGACTTCCCTCGCAATTTCTACTCAGTTACAAAGTGAAACACTATTCCTTACATCATGGAGACCACTGCAGCAGTAACTGACCTGCAGAAGTTGACATTGTCCATGAGCAGCCAGTCTCCCGCCTGCAGAGCCTGGACCAGCATGCCGTCCAGCCACTCGAAACCACCGTGGCTCCAGCCATCTTCCATTTGGGCCAAGCGCTCCTTTAGCAGTGTGAAATCCATCTGCAGCTTCGACATGTCTGAGTCACCGAGAAATGGAGGGGAATTCAAATTCCAATACGAGTACAGATGAACTATTCAGATGGTTATTCTACTAATCAATAAGCAGTGTGAGGTACAAGAGGTGGACTGAAGTTCTTCACACCAAATTTGATCCTTTAAATCAGAGGTCCCCAACCACCGTGCCTCAGACTGGTCCGTGAGTCATTTGGTACAGGGATGCACAGAAAGACAGAATTAAAATATATTTTATTGATTATCAGAGTCTGAAAGAACTTTCATTTTGAAAAAATGCTCGTCTCGGTCACGGCTGGTAGGAGGAAACCAGCGCAGGGCTCCCACTAATTCAGCGGAATGGTGAGTTGTATTTTTACACACTTTGTTTTTAGTTGTATCTGTATCGATCTGTGAAAATATTGTTTTACATGATACCAGTCCGTGGCGCAAAAAAGGTTTGGGACCACTGCTTTAAATCACCCACTGTAGTCCACTGAATAGCCATACCCGTGAACAATCTTTTGATAAATCATAGCATGTTTAAGAGAGTACTCGATGGATAAAAAAAGTGTCTTCAGTTGTATTTGAAGGATAATGTATTTAAGGGAAACTGAGAGAACCTTTTGTTGGGATGGGCTGTGTGAGCTGCTGTACCTGTGAAGACTTTGAGCTTGGTGTTGAGCTTGTGCAGAAGCACTATGATGACCTCCAGCTTGTTGAGAGCCTCAAAAGTCACGGTTCCCTCAGTGGTGTCGAGTCTTTCATCCCGGAGCCAGCAGCGGAATGTGCTCCACGTGCTCAGCAGGAACTCTGTGTCCTGCACCGCCCCGTCCAACGACATCAGTCCTCGCCGCGTCACCATGGCAACTACATAGTCCATGCTCTCCAGCACCTGCTGCCACGGCCTGATGATGTCCACCTGGTGGTCCATGTGAACGAGCAAATCACAGTTTTACTTTAACTTGACAAATGTAGTAAATAAAGTCACAGTTTAAGCAGCTACGGTTTTCTCTAAACTCAAGATGCCTCTGACCAAGCAGCATTACAGAAAATGAATTAACCTCCAAAAATTTGAAGGAAAAATTCAGAGTAATATCGACCCCAACCCCTAGATTATACTTCTGTTTGTCAGAAAATACTAAGTAGATATTTCCCTTTTGACCCACTCACCTGTTCGAACCCGCCCAGCAGCTCTGTGGTGTCCATGGCGCTGTTCATTGCCATCACCCTTAGCCTGTGTCCAGTCAGTAATGCCAGCAGGTGCACCAAGCTGCTCTTTCCGCTGGCAGTGGGGCCCACCAGAATAGCCATCCAGCCCATCTTCACACACTTCATTATAGACTCCAGAGGCCGCAAGGCTTGATGGGTAATGGACAATGGAGGGTCCAGGGCGACAGGTGCCCCACCACTGCGCTGGAGGACTGAAGAGCCAACCTTGAGGAAAGAAAGAGACGAGGAAAAGGATCAACACAGACAATCATTACAAAATTAGTTGAATTGGTGGTCTTGACCATTACAGCAACAAAACTGACCAGTGCTGTTCAGACCATTAGACTATCTATACGCAAGCCATCAGGCTACTGAACTGAGCTTCAGGCTACAGAATGTGTGTGTATATGTGTATACACACTTCTTGCACTACAGACATTTTGTAAATAACTGCAAATGTTAAACACTGTCTTGTTTTCTACTATGCACCTTATTATTTTACTATTTCTTTTAGTATAAGAATACTTTTACCATATAATGCTGTTACTATAATTGCATGATGTGTTTTTGTTTTAATGTGAAAACTTGAGAGGGGCTCTGAATCCAAGAATTTAATACTTGTAATGATGTCCTATTGTTATCTGTATATGACAATAAACTTGTGTAGAAACGTATAGCATCTGACAGACCTGCAGGTTGAGGGGTGTAATGTGGAACTGCCTTGAGCCCATGTAAGGCTCAAAATCCTCTGTAAACACCTTCCTGAACACAGACAGCACCTGTTAAAACAAAAGATTTGCTTAATCAAGCCCCATGCACATCAGAATCAGAAAATGTTATTGATCCTGGAGGATATTACTTATACTTCGACTGCACAGACACACAGAGATACAAAGATAAGAACAATATAAAACAATCTAAAGTCAAAATAAAACTCTCCAAATACTCTGAACATGCTTGTACTAAATACACTATGCTATATACACAAACAGCTGTGGTCATTAAGAGAGGTAGATATAAATACTATAGATGAATAAGTCACGGCTGAAGCAGTATGCTAGTTAACATAAACAGTGGTTTGGAGTTGCACTCTATACCAAGTCTGCTATTGCATGGACTATTAACATAAGTAGTAAACAATGTTCTTACGGATTCACAGAAATGGGTTCAGAGATGTCTACCTGAGCTTTATCTGCTTCAGTTCTCATCCGATCTGCATACACCAGTCCAACATGCTGGCCAGGGTTATAGAAGGCTGGCGACTGGTCAGTCTGCATCAGCTGGCACCAGCGGAACAGATCACGCAGGTTGAACTCCCACGGTCCTCCTTTCTGACCCCATTTCCTCTCTACTGTCACTTCATGCACAAGCTGGCAAAAAAGACAACATTCCAGGCTCATTCTTTCCAAATGTCATAATGGAAAACTAAGCCGTAAAGGAATAGTCCAACAAAAAATACTTTCCCCTTATCCTAAATGTAGTTTTGCACAGCAAATACAAGACTGACTATCACTATTGACTCGATTAGATACACACATGCATTCGTGATGCACACTAAAGTGATTTGACAACCAACATCTCCCCTTGTGGAGAATGGTCAGACTGCTGAACATGGCTTGTGTTCATCATGATGACCGCAAAATAATTACTAAGATGACTGAACTTTTAATGTCTTCAGTTTTATTTAGTAACCATTTTAATTGAGTAACTGTGGCAGCCATACTAGTTAATGTTTAATAGAAGTGTATACACCACTAATCAGCTTGGTGCAAAATGCTTGCCAGTATCTTCCCCCATTTTAAACCCTACAGAACCAGAAACCCCCCAATCAGTCTATCTGAGATTACTTCCTAACTGAAGTGTGATGATTCAGTCATGCTTTCTGTATGACGGTAACGAGTGTAAATAAAACTCTGTTTAATTTTGCTGATGTAATCAAAGCTGATGCAATCAACAAGCAATAGTGTGGCTCCTACCCTGTTG
This sequence comes from Bryconaethiops microstoma, assembly GCA_037577275.1. NCBI lineage: Eukaryota > Metazoa > Chordata > Actinopteri > Characiformes > Alestidae > Bryconaethiops > Bryconaethiops microstoma. The sequence continues at coordinate 19,481,170 of JBBJLS010000155.1, read as the reverse complement.
CTGAACTGCACCATTTTAGAGATGATCTGCTCATTGATGTTGGGGAAGATGGAGTTACCAATGAACTGCATGTCTTCGCTAGTGAGCTGGTCCACATACACCTGCAAGCACCAGAACAAGCATAAGCCCATTCACCAAAGACCAAGACTAAAGAACTTCAGCACTGGAAATGCACGTATGAAGGAAGTTTACCTGAGTAAACCTGTTAAGAAAGGACTTGGGCAGGCCTTTGCGGCCTCCTCCCTGTGTGAAGGGGTTCTGGCAGCCAAATATCTTGGTCTTCTCGTGCTGGACCTGGAATCGCATGCTTAATTCAGGGATGTAGATTTCTGCTCTGTGGTCGAAACACGCGTTCAGACCCTCCAACACAGACTGAGAGGCCAGATTCAGCTGCATGGAAAAGGGATACAAACACAAGTTCTATTAATATGATGTTCTAAATTGGATTCCTACTATATGAAGACATGAAAGCTTTTCTACTTCTCTGGTTCTATAGTTCTCACACCTGAAGAAGGAAAGAATTACACTTAACTGGAACAGATACAAATAAATCAACTCTGATTTAGTAAAGCAGAAAACTGCTTTACTAAGTTGAACCAGTTACTTTGACTTTGGGTGTCTGAACTGAAATTGGTTTTCTGTAGAAACAGTTACTTGTTGACATTCTAGGGCAGTATGGATTTCAGGTGTTTCATTAATTAGAATCAGAATCAGAAAATGTTATAGATCCCAAGGAAATTGCTTTTGCAATGACTGCACAGACACACAAAGACAAAAGCCATGTAAAATATAAAGTCAAACTCTCCAGAAAATACCTTGAACTAATTACACTACACAATTTACACAAAATACTGTGTTCAGTAAAAGAGGTGGAAATGAATTCCACAGATAAATGACATTTACTACTAATGATAATAATTACTAGCCTGCAAGAAAATGCAAAGTGTGATTGGGTGGTTACTATAATACTAGTGTTTAGGGACCCCCAAACTTTGGTTTTATGGCCAAAAAAGTTTTTGTTAAAGAAAACTGGATTCAAATTTGCATCTCTTCTTCTGATTCTCACGATTCATCCAAATACATGCGCACTACACCAAATATTAACAAACATTTTGACATTGGAACCATGCCAAACGTTTGGAAAAACTCCAGGAGGAGAGGAGGCACCAATGTATAAAAATAACAATACATAAAAATAATAATAGTAAACAAAGCTTAAGAGGAACAATAGTGTGATCGCCTCTGCAATCACACTAACAACAACCGCAACATGTACTGTAGAGTCATCACATGGTTACCTCATCTAGTACAATCCAATGACCAGCCTTGAGGGCAGCCAACAGAGGACCATCCCGCCATGCAAACTCTCCCCCTTTACCCCCCTCCACTGGAAGATCTGTTCCAAACAGGTCTGTAACATCCTGGGGGGAAAAAACACATATGCAATGGCATGTACTGGTACTTCCAATATTTGTCAAAACAGGGTGAAACGATTTCAGACAATATCTAATTGCGACCATTCTATCCATGAAGCTCCAAGTCTTTATTGATAATCTGCATCATATCAAACATAAGCATAACTACAAAGGGATCTTGTTTCTACATGAAATAGACCAGATTAAATTACGCAGTTGCTAAAACTACAGTTTACACAACTAAAATTAAAGTGGCATTTGGCTCCCTCATCCAGAGCGACTTACTATCAGTAGTTACAGGGACAGTCCCCCTGGAGACACTGAGGGTTAAGTGTCTTGCTCAAGGACACAATGGTAGAAAGTGGGGGCTCGAACCTGCAACTTTGTGGGCATCGGGTTCACAGAAAAATGTTTCGCCCACTAGGCTACTACACTGATTTGGTATTTAATTCTTGTATAGGCCTAAAAAGTGTCCAAAAAGTGACTCACGGTCTGTTCAGAGAGATTGATTCTGACAAGGTGGTTTCCAGAGGCCTTGGCGAGGGCGGCTACCAGACTGGTTTTGCCCACACCAGGTGATCCCTCCAGCAGGATGGGTCTCTGTAGCTTCAGCGCCCGCAAAACCCTCATGGCGTTCACTGCTGTGGTCCCCGCTCCCAGAGCATAATCCGAAACACTGCGGTTCTCGCTCTCAGGACCTGGGGCACAAAACATCTACATGAGTTGCCTTGTGAGCATCTATCTGACATTCACAACACGTTACACTGTATATCCTACAGTTTTCTTCTGTTCATTATTAATAATATTATTATCAAAGGCATGGGATTATTGAGCATTAAAACACTTGGAACATTCATAAGATTTTAGTCTCAGCATTAAAACTGGAACAGTTAATGGTTCTGAGCACCTAGTAGACAACTGTTAACCCTCTCATTCTTATTACATCCTAAGGCTTTTTTAAAAATTATTTATTAATTTAATGGAAAACAATACAAACTGGAACTGTTCTTTAGTAACAGGAGGGAGGAATACATAGCTAGAACCATCAGAAATTTCATGCAGTTTAAAAGGCTTTAAAACATTTTTTAAGTGTATGAATGACAAAGAGTGGTAGTAAATTATTCTAAAAAGTTGCATAACATTCGTGTTTGTAAAAATATGAAAATGTAGGCCCAGAAACTGCAAAATGGTCTTTACAGAATGCAATTATTCACTTAAATTATTGTGAAAAAAGGAACATTTAACAATGATTGTATTCAAATCTGTATAATATATAAATATATACAGCAAAAGCTATTATTAGAATCAGAAAACTTTATTGATCCTGGAAGAAACCACTTATGTTACGACTGCACAGATGCATAAGAACAATATCAAAGTCCAAAAAAAAAAGGAAATAAATAAAAAAAAAATCTGTATGAAACACACTCATATATAAAAATGCTGGGTTATAAATGAGTATGTTTTTGTATGTAGTATAGATTAGTCATATTTAAGTAATATTGACATAAGTAGTGATACTTCACATGATAAGATAATACGATATAGTTCCTAGTGTAATGATTTAGCGCCCAATAAGAAAATTGCACATGACATTGTATATGGTAAGATTATCGCATATGAAGATAATGATTAAAACGCAATAAAAACTGAACAACTGAGTAGCAGCAGGTTATTGTGCATAAAAAGAGATAAATTCTCCTTATTTCCATTACCCATGCTGTCTCTCATGCAAATGTAAGGGGATGTGAGTTTACATGAGTGCAACTTTAGCCAAGGACGAATCTCTCACCGGAGATGATGTAGAAGGGCTCGATGCCAAAGAAGTCCTCCCCCCAGCGTGGCTCTCGGAGCAGGCTGGAGTCATATACTCTGAGAGCCTCCTTCATCTTCTCATCAAGCTCAGTGATCCTACGCAGCTTTGCCTCCAGAAAGGCCAGGCACGCCTTCCGCGCAGCTGCTGCGTTCTCCGCTGCAGACACTGTCGTGCCTGAGGAAAAGAAAGTACACGACTTGATTCATCACTTTTCTCCACAGACTGTTTGATAAACTAACAAGGGAACACCAACTTCTGACTGCTCCACTCATCTATATAAACCCATGACACTCAGTCTGTGTATTACATCAAAGAAACTAAATTAAAAAATGAAAGAATTTGAGAGTGACAAGCAACATTTGCAAAAAAGAAACTCATCTAAATTAATCCAGATTACATCAGACTGAGAAAACTCTTCAGACAATACTCTGACCTATAAACACTAAGCCATATACAAAAAATGCTATGGTCAATAAAAGAGGTCAATCTAAACACTATAGATAAACAAATAAGATTTTTATGTTCAATAATTAACTCTATATATGTGTCACTACTAAACCACTTAACTGTAAGTTATTTATCTACAGTATTTATACACCAGCATTTGTGTCTATAGCATAGTGTATTTCATATAGAGGACGTCCTGCAGAGTTTTTATTGGATTTTATTTTTATTTTTATATTGTTCTGGTCTGTGCATCTGTGCAGTTGTTACATAAGCAATTTCCTCAGGGTTAATAAAGTTCTGAAGTAGTTTACTAATAAGCCTAATTAACTTGAGAAAATGGCATGAGGATGTTGAGCATGAGCCTATTGTTTCTCAAATAATCAAAACAGGCTCATTATTCAAATACTTTCAATCTCCATTCAAAGGTCAAAGGTCTATAGTCACAAAGCTATATAGTGCACCTAGTATACAAGTGTTCAGCTCAAATTCTTATTACAACCTAAGGATTATTATTCTTCATTCTTTTTTTGGAAAACAATACAAACTGGACACATTCTTAAGTGAGAGAGGTTGATTCTTCAGATAAATAAATAAAATTACAAATGTAGTTGTTTACTAACAATCTTAACTTGAACACAAGGCGTTTTTGAGCATGCTGAGCTTGAGTTTATTTTAAAAGCGTATTGAGTTGTCTTGATTGATAAAGAAACAGCAGCGCTCTGGCGGTCACCTGATCCAATGCCATCCACGTAGACCAGGCAGGCGGCGTGGATGAAGGCAGTGACCGTGTCCAGCCTCTGGTCCCACTCCGGCTCCTCCACTTCCGCCAGGGCCATGAAACCGTTCTCGTCCCTCGGCTCGTCCCGCTCACACACCATGTTGAGGAAGTCCACCCAGGACAGGATGTCCCTGACACTCAGGATACACCGTCTACCAAACTCCTGATTGCCCAGCCAGTCGATGAAGTCCAGCATGAGCTCGGCAATGTCCTTGCCTGGAAGAGAGAGTGTGGAAGAGTTTCAGGTACACTCCACAGGGAAAAAAAAGAACCATGCAAAGTACTTTTTAGACCTATTTAAACTCAAACTAATAAGAACAGACACAAACATTTTAGTAGATGCAGACTGGACCGTGCTTGACTATGGAAACAGTAGTGGTAAATAAAAATAAATAAAAAGAGACAGAGACAGAAAGAAAGCCAGCTAAGTAGGCAGACAGACAGAAATGAAGGCCAGTCAAACAAACACAGACAGATAGATAAAACAAACAAAAGAAATATAAGCGGACAGACAGTCAGTCAGTCAGACAGGCTGATATACAGACATGTTGACTGGCACCACTGAGTGATGGGGATTCACCCAGACAGAGTAAAGACTATCACTATCTCCAAACCCTCAACCTTAAATAATGTCCACAGAGTCCTCATGGCTGGTGGACAAAGGTGCTGTTTCCAGCAAGTACTGAAGACCCACCTTGGTGGTCATGCTGGTCCAGGGAGAGTCCTGACCGCAGGTTGTGCTGGATGATCTTCATCAAGTCACTGCGGCTGTTAGTCTGAGGACACCAGATCTCAGTGAACCTGTTCCTCAGTGCGGGAGAAAGCTAGAGACACAGACAGAACTTCAAACAAGCGACCAAAATCAAATATACACAGCCATATTTTAGTTTAATTTCCGTGCTATTTTAGTGAGTTTGTTTTCTTCAATCCATCTATTCTTAAGTCGAAACAGTAAACCAACATCCACGTTTTTGCACTGTGTACTTATTTGCTATTTATTTTCTTATTCCATTCAGAACCAACCTCTTTCTTCCCAAAATCTCCTCCGGGGTTCATGGTGGCAACCAGTCGAAATTTCTTCCCCGCAATGATGAGCTCAACATCATCATCATCACCACTGCCTTTCTCTGCCAGGACCAGAGACCTCTCTGTCTCCAACACACTGCAGAAAAAGAGAGAGAGAGACAGAGAGAGAGAGAGAGAGAGAGAGAGACAGAGAGAGAGAGGGGGGGGTTTGGTTAGAGAGTGAGGGAGAGAGAGCAAGAAAGACAATCAGTGTGTATTTGATTCGTGTATGTAATGTTTGTGATTTTGCTGTATCTGCAGGTATGATCTGTGTCTGTCCCACCTGTTGAGTCTCTCCAGCACAGAATCGTCTGCCAGTGAGATTTCATCCATCAGAAACACTCCCTCCTGTCTCATGGCCAGCACTAGAGGTCCATCACGCCACTCAAACAAACGGCCGTCTTCAGTGTCCCCCTGAAGGAACAAGACGACCAAAGAGCTTGTTAACTTCTAAGATATTTTCTAACACGCCCTGGACTAATTCTGTCCTTGTTTACAATCAGAATCACAGAACTTTATTGATCCCAGAGGAAATGTCTTATCCTATGACTGCACAGACACACAGAGACAAGAACAATGTAAAATATAAAGTCTAAATAAATCCAATGAAAACTCTGCAGAAAATACTCAAAATAAAATACACAATGCTATGTACACAAACACTGGGGTACTAATACTATAGACTTGCCCTATAGACTAGGAGAACAACTTATTGGTACAATAAGTTGTTGAATTGCTCCTGGACAGCTTTCACATTCAGTTAAACGCGTCAAACTTTTGATACTCTCCGGATTGGGAAGAAACCTCTAGTCTGAAAACACTTTTTACAATTTCCACAAGGACAAGGAAATGTAAACACCCATAGTTATTTTCTTAGTTTAATATATTGGGGGAAAAAATATAAAACATACAATGTGCCGTAACCTTTCAACATGCCACTTTTTTCCCAATTTGTTAATTTCAGAAAATAAACAGTAATAACGCATGAAAATGTGAAGAAGTGGGGCTTGGACAAGACCAGAAACAGAACTAAGCACAATAGTACATAATACAAAAACAGAAATAGATTGTCCATGGAAATGACTAGTTACAAGATTTAAATGAAACCCCTTGAAACACTATAAGGAGATCCTGACAATATCAAAGAACGGAAGGTTAGAGGAAGTCATTTGTTGGATGCAATAAGCGCTAACAGAAATATTTACATTAATATATAATGCACTGGTTTCTCCAACAACCAGTGGTTGTAACTGTCCCTTGACCCATTAAGCCTACTTGCATAGTATGTTTGCTTTAAAATGAGAAAGTACAGTATTGTGCGCAAGTCTTAGGCACCTACACAAACTGTTTAAAGCCATTTTTCTCAGCGTGTGATAAAATCTATCAGCAAAGTTGGAACAAATGCAAACACACAACAAAAAGCGTTAAAAAGTATAAAGATTTGTCTTGTTGGTAAAAAGTAGCTGATATGTTGTGAACTGGTGAGGAGAACACAGGTTCGGTTCCAGATTCCTCCTCGGTTCCTCCAGCCGTTGTTTGGATTTGTGAAACTCGATCAGCAGCTCCTGATATACATCAGTATATCAATGTACTTCCACAAGAAACGCATTGATGTACTGAACATACCATCATTATTTTATGTAGAATGTTATTTATATTTATTCTTTTTCGTTTTATCTAGTATGTTTAGTAATATTATTGAAAAAAAACTCACTGCTCATGTAAATAGTGTGTATTAATTTCGCAGACTTGCACAGTACTGTATATACTGCAGTAAGAAAAGTGGACATGGGGTCTTTAAGGTTTTACCCTTGAATATGGCATCGATTCCCTTCTTATGATCTTGCTGACTCAGTTTTCTGGTATGAAACAAAAGAAGAAAAGACACCCTGGCAGAGCAGCAGCGCCTCGTTTTCACACCAGCTGATGAAGTGTACTGTCAGACTGATGAACGCAAAAGTGATGCACCATTTACTGCAGCCAGAGTCACTGAAGTCAATTGTTTATTTCAGTAATTCCTTACAAAGCACTGTGTGTCTCTTTGTGTTATGTCCACTGTCCACTAAAGGTCACAGCTGCTATAAAAATGGATTAAAGCACATTGCATTGCTAAAAACACTTATAGCAGCCAGGCTGAAGCCTTTGGTTTATAGATAACGGAAAATGTCACAATTTTATACAGCCCTCACCCAAAAGATCTGTACAAAACTGGGAGAAAACATGAATAGATCTATTAGGGATCACTTTTTCCTGAGCTCTACCCACAAGGTTTACACGGTTTTAGTTAATAAAACCGACCCTGTTTTAAGTTTATACAGCCAATTTCCAGCCTCACTTTACCTCAAACAAAGTCAATTTTAAACGTGCCGGCTGATTGCCTACATTTAAGGCGGGGCGGAGGGGTGGGGGGGAGTGGCTATGGCTGCAAATTTGATCTGTCAAGTCAAGTAGGTTTATTGTCATTTCAGTCATCTACGCTGTACAAACTGGAATAAAACAATGTTCCTCTAGGACCGTGGTGCAACAAAACAAAAATAGACCCACAGAAAACAAAACCAGAAACACCACATGAGTGCAGACTGAACAAAAATGCACACAGTGCAATGAGAGAGAGCAAGAAAACCAAGAAAACATCTAGTGCAATCGATGTTTGAAGGAATACAATATTATAACATACTGTATTCTAGCAGAGGAGGTGCGAAATGCAGAATAGATGAAGAACAGCGATAAATAATAACGATAACAGGGAATCTTAGCAGCAGCAGGACAGAGCATGTGCAGTATATAATAAATAAGGTGTGTTTACAGTGGCAGTTGTGGTGTAAGTTGTTCAGGCAGAACAGTTTAGTGTGAATATGAATTGTTTTAGGAGAGGCCGAAGTTCAGATCAGGGGTGGTTGTGTGTGTGTGTGTGTGTGTATGTGTGCGCCAAACTATCACTTTCATGTCTACAGTATAAAAGTCTCAGTGGCAGGACTATTAATGTGATGCATCATATAATGCATTTCTAAACACTTTTATTGAGAACATTATTCAGCCTGAAGCTGAAATGACCTAGTGTGTGTGTGTGTGTGTGTGTGTGTGTGTGTGTGTGTGCATCTAGAGGGTGCGATACAACGCTCTCTCTCTCTCTCTCTTTCTCTCGC
>JBBJLS010000155.1:19452872-19472403 GCA_037577275.1 Bryconaethiops microstoma | reverse complement strand
TGATCACTAATCAGTACCTCATAAAGCAGAATGAGGTGCTTGTGTAGGAATTTAACAGACACTGGCATGGAATGGTTCCCATACTCAGAGATGCTAAGTTAAAAATAAATTGCACTGGTCTCTTACTTTCCTCTGGAGCTGTATATTTGCCTTCATACCTTTCTGCCACCGTAAAGGCCTGGAGGATTCTGAGTAGCAAAGAGCATGAATCTGGGATGGGCTTTGACGACGTCCTGTGTCTCAGCGATGAAAAGTTCGCGGTTGTCATCCAGCAATCTGTTGAGGGCTTCCAGGACATCGGTGGGGGCGAGATTCAGCTCGTCCAGAATGATCCAGTAACCCTTCCGCATGGCATCAATCAGAACACCTTTAAGGCAAACATGTTTCTTTAGAATCATGAAACTTTATAGATCCTGGAGGAAATGGCTTAAGTTACGACACCACAGACACACGTACAATATAAATGATAAATTCTGAACAAAATCAAATAAAAACTCTGCAGAAAATACACTATTCTATATACAAAATGCTGGGGTATTAATTAGGGCTGGGCAAGTTAACGCGTTAACGCATTATTTACTTAACACAGACAATTATTTTATCATGTATTAACAGTTTTTTAAAAAATTATTATTTTGAAAGTTTTGTTGCTTTTTTGTGCTCGACCACTTCACCTCACTCTTAGGGGGACACTTGCTACTGAACACAGACTGTTTCTGCTGCTCACTGATAAAAGAAAAATGTTTCAGCTGGTACCTGTTCAGAAAAAAATTAAGCATTTTTTGCGATTAATCTTGATTAAAATGTTTAATTGTTGCCCAGCATTAGTTTTAATACTTCAGATAAGTAACTTCCAGTTAAGTGATTTACTGATAACAAACAGTGGTTAGGAGTTGTTCTCTATACCAAGTATATTATTGCATGTATTAGAGATGCAATACTAGAACAGTACTAGTCGTAGTGGTAAGTAATATTGACATAAGTAGTGATATTTCACATGCAAATAATAATGAGATATTGCACATAATTAACTGATTTAGATGAACAAGCACCTACCACAATATTAACAATATTCAAAGCAGTATTTGTGAATCTGTCAGTATTGGTCACTGAATCAAGACACGGTTGGTGGCTGGTTAGTTTCATTCTGGAGCTACAAGGCTGTGAGGTCTTAAGCCATTTGCTTACGTGGTTTCTGACATTGTGTAACATATGATTATCAATAAATATGGGCAAAAGTAAGTTGTACTACAGTTTTTGGTTATATCGGCTACCTACATTTAGCATGCATTGTTTATTATAACAAGAAAACATGTTTCCTAACAATAAACTGCCATGATGAGATGGTGACCTCATGCTTTAACTGTACCTTCTTTAAAGACCAGCTTGCCGTGCTCGTCGGAGGAGTAACAGCCGATGTACTCCTGGATGTCTGTGTGTTCGTGGTTGTTGATCCTCACACACTGATTCCCTGTGGCAGCCGCGAGCCACCTGACCAGGCTGGTCTTCCCAACTGACGTCTCACCCTGGATCAGCACGGGGTGGATGCTGACCAAAAAAAATGCAGCACAAGCACAGAGTTAATATTGGGGTACTGAACCACACGCCATTCTTTTTATTGAAAAAATGATTTCTAATTTTAGATATGGGGGAAGACCATGGCTACAACAACTAAATCGTCACAAAACACTAACTACAAACAATTCAAGCTATCAGTTTATCTATTATGTTCTCTTCAGTTTTGTTCTTTTACAGAAAAAATGGCATTTTATATAGTTTAAAAAAAACAAACAGATCAGATGAAAGCCATGACATAATATGTCCAATCTGCTGATTTCTGAAAGGAATTTGATAGGCAAATTTCCTCGAAAGTCACATGTGCTTCCATTTCAGAACAATGGGATATCTATATATATATACACACACACACACACACACACACACATACACGTAAACATATATATGTATACATCTATGCATATACACATCTACGCATATGCGTGTTTACGTATGTATGAATACATGTGTGTATTTATAAATAAAAAAATACATGTATACATACACAGACACATATAAGTGAATTATTAGGAATATTTAGTGTGAAAATGTGAAAGGGCATGGAAATAGCTGCTAACTGAACAGTGGGACGAAATTTAGCTTGGAAAAACATGGATTATTATGTGATATGTGGAAAGGTCAATGACCTGAATACTGTGCCTGAGTTAACCTCCTTTGTAAGGGCAAAGATCAATTCAGTTCATAGATAGGCCAACACCAAACACCAACACCAAAACACACACATTTACACAAGTGCACATGTTCAGTTGTCACCATACACGTAACTGAAATGCAAATCCACCATCTTAACCAGATTTTAAAACTTCTTTTTCACTCTTGTGCTCCTCCAGCACACTTGGATCTGTACGAGACAGAACAATGTTGTGATTAATCTATAGAGCGGTGGGTGGGTGGGTGTTGGAGGGTATATGAGAGAAGGATTTCCTACCCAGCAGCCACTACACGGGCCAGATCTCGGAGATTAAGACGGACAGAAGGGGTAAGAATATAGCTGGGGTCTAATGCTGGATCCATGTCACCCTGACTTAACCAGTAACCCTCCATTTGCACAAAGCAATGTGACCTGGGCTCCGGAATGGGCTACAGGAGGGAGAAGGAGAGAGAGAGATTAGTAATGTGTAATAAAGTCATATAATGTCGGAGTATATTTATATACATACATATACACATATCCAAACATTTTTTTGTTCGCTTTTGTGATGTCCGGGCCTCGTCGGCCACGCCCCTTCGTCCTCGGGCTGGTTTATGTTTGAGCGTGGTGGTTAGCAAGTCAATCAGACACCTGAATGGAATGAGCCCAGACATAAACAGCCAGCGCGAGGACGAGGGGGCGTGGCGGATGAGGCCCAGACGTCACAGCTTTTTTCGTGGCAATATATACATTTTTCATGCATTTTAGTGCTAAATTAAGAAACATTTTGTAACATACATATTACTGTATTTACCTGCTTATACCAAAGAAAACGACAGCACATACCAAAGAATTACAGTACAGTCTATACATGAATGTATTTTACATTCTAGCACTGTGGGAGACAGCAGTTCAGAGTAAACTGTACATTACGGATACAGGTTTACCTTTACATTTTCTTTAAGAGCAATGTATTAAGTAGAGTTTAAAATGAAATTTAAGTGTTTTGGGAGCATATTTGGGGTCATATTTAGGGTTTACACTATAAAAATAGGCATTTTTAAGCAAGACCTTTTTTTTTTAACCACATTGCGTTTTTTAACTATACCCAGGTGATGTTGGAACATGCGGGGGACGACTGTGTACATACATATATACATATATACATACATACATACACACACACACACACACACACACACACACACACAGAGATATATATATATATATATATACACACACACATATACACACTAGCCCTATACTAAAAAGAACTTCCTACATTGATTCCTAGGGTATTTACTCAATGGTGCGCTGCACTAAACACAATTAATTTATCACAATAACAATGTTTTGCTAATGTGTAGCAAAAAATGGAGAAAATCGGCATATACTGAACATGTGGCTGATGCCATGATCTGCATATAATGTTTTCTCTGTCCTGGCCAGGTGCCTTTACCTGTTTAAGACACTTGATGTTTCCTCCCAAGATGTACTGGTACACCAGTTTCTCCACGAGGGGATGAGAACTGCGGTCCAGCTGTGTTAGGAAGCTCAGGCAGAAGCCCTGCAAGCAAACACACACACACACACACACAATATTCAAGGTATTAAAAAGAGAAGAATAGCCAGAACATACATCTGAATAGAAGGCATCATACACCTCATGTTAAATAGTGTCGAAACACTTACTGAAAACAATTTCAAGAAACTTAACCAATAATATTGCCCAATAAAATACTATATTTATATACTAGGCTTTAATATATATCCAACATTTTAATTTAACAGTTCTTTACTGATTTTATTGTCCTTTATCAACCATCACACTTCTTTAAAATCCAGCTTAAATTCTTCGTGAATAGTTCTTTGTGTTAATTGACTCATTAATCATTTATTTTTAACTTAAAGCTCAGGTCTGGAGACAGTTTGCATGAATTTACATATAACTATGATGAGGTTCAAATTTAGCAGTTTGGCTATTTATTGCTGTTAACAGGGGTTGACTCTTTGGCCTCCGCAGAGTCATCGCAAGGTTGTGAGATCAAATCCCAGCAATGTAGGATCTAAAAAGGCTGGAAGCTACTGCCATATTATTTACAAAGGATGATATGGTATATTATCAATCTATTGGTTTTAAAGGTAAAACAAGCCACCTCTCTTTATCTAGATCAAAAAGCAGTCAAGCACCACATCTCACCTCGTAGAGAGAGCGATGGATGTTGTAGCAGGGGTTAGCAGCCACGTATTTAAGAGCGCGGCACAGGGTGCGCAAGCTGTAATGAGGCTTATGGCCAGTGCCGTCCACCAGGCGAGAGTTAGCCTCCTTGCGAACGGCCAAATAAAAACTGTGGAAACAAAAGATCATTCAAGAACAGAAAGATTCGGACTTTGACTAATGTGGCTGTGGTGATTAAGAGACTTTATACAAGAACGTTCAGTAGGTGGGAACATCCAACCTGATGATCCCATGGATGGTGCTCCGATTTAAGTTAAGGCCTTTGAGGTAATCTGAGACGAGGATCCGCAAATCGCCCTCGCTCTCCAGCTCTTCAACATACAGCTCAGTGAACCTGTCTCAGACGAACATACCCATCAGTCACGACACTCTTACGATGCAGCCAGTCTCTTGTGCTCTGTCCTTTTCTCTCTCTCACCTGTTGCGGATGCCCAGAGGGAGGTTCCTCTTGCCCACATCTGTGGCCGGGTTCATGCAGGCAAACAGTCGGAAGTCTGAGTGCCGGACCAGCGGCTCTGCATGCAGGATTCAATCAACATGATCAGATTTCTGTCCCACATGTGCGTTCACTTTACAAACTAGTGGTGCAAAAACAAAATGTTGAGTGTCTGAAGTTTGCTTCTTCAGTTCTGTACTGGAACTAATGGCGCTTTTCCACTTGCAAAAGGAACCGTACTGTACCGCGATCAAATGTGTTTCCATCACAAATCAAGCGACCCGTACACGAGCTGCTCAACAGCAGGCAGGGCCAAAAGCAGGCCACAGCCGAGCTGAACCAACTGGTAAGTCGACAAAGTACCAGCACGACTGTCGATCTGGGCTGAAGATACATTTCAGTGGGAGTTATGTATGATGCTAACAAAAGCATCTTTAATCCTGTAAGAAACGTCAAGGTTTATCAAGACATCACTAACAAGTTAGCTGAGTTAGGCACTTGTCACCAAAATAACAAAAGCAGCTGTGATAAAAAAAAATTTTAAAAATAAAAAAACTTTCCACTGGTTCGACTCCATGGACGTGGTTTTGGGACCAACACTAGCCGTAAACTGTGGGGAAAGAATTACGAGGCTTACACATCCGAAACACTGTAACCGGGTTGAGATACACTGGAAAATCAAAGTGAGCTATAAGTTCTGTTCCATTGCAATACGGTTTAGGTACAGCACGGTTCCTTAGCGCATTAGTGGCTAATATAGCTAATATATATGACAGCTTGTAAAATTAGCCTCATTTTGTGGTAAAACAGCACCTTATCCTATACACTGACTGGAGTTAGCAGGGGTCACCTGTGTCTCCTCGGTCCAGCAGCACCAAAGAACCAGCGCTTCCCTCTAGCAGCCCGCTGAGACACTCCAACGTCTCGGGGGCAGCCAAGTTCATTTCGTCCAGCAGAATCCACTCGCCTTTCTTCACCGCCTGCGCTAAAGTGCCCTGTACACAAACCATGCAGCCCGTCAACACACAACCCAAGTTAGACCATTCGTGAAACAGGTCAGGTGGAACAGGAGTATGTTTACCTCAACGAAGGCGAAGACCAGTGCAGACTCCCGTGCTCGTATCTGCTCTTGAGTCTGACTGAGCTTCAGAGCCAGTGCCTCCCACTGCTCCTGCAGCAAGGCAGCTGATATATACACACACACACATACATACATACAATAACAGTTCAATAATGTGTGACATAATGAATAGCATAACATACTGCTATCTACGAAATGTTTGTTCATGTTTAAAGATACCAGCATGTCAATGTCAGAAACCGCATAAGCAAGTCTATCTGAGATTACTTAAAGACACATTAACGGATTTTTCAAAATGTCTTCATAATGCAGCGATTAAGATGTAAGTTACATTGAGAGAGGGGACTTGTCCGAGGAGTTTAATATCTATAAAAGCTCCCTCACACATCGCTATTACATAGAACAGTTATGAATACACCGCCTGATGTTTTTGGCTTAAAACAAAATATACAAATAAATGGAATCTTCTTGTTTTGCAAACACTGCAACCACTGGTTACCATCACCATTACTATAAAGACATCTGAAATAAAGTCCTCTACAATGAACCACTGCTCAAGTGAAAGAATGCCGAATGCCTCTCTTACCGTTGGGCTTGTCCTGCAGCTCCTTGGTGAGGGCCGATTTGCATACGTGGTCCATGAGTTTCAGCAGGTCCTGCCAGCGCTTGCCCCGGAAGCAGGTCTGCACGTGGCCCAGAAAGGTGATGTTCTGCTTCCGGGAGTACGTTTGAGAGAACAAATCCTCGAAAGCCTCACGCAGAGGCAACAGGATCAGCCTGTGATCCACAGGCTTATACCTGAAAGTCACATAAGATCAAGTCAATCTAAGCAGTCTATGCAAAACATCAATTTTGGCACAACTAGAATTTCACAGGCTTCTAATATTCATTGCTATTCCTGAACAAGTACAACTCAAAATCACTATTTAAAAATGAATATTTTAGAACTAACCCAGGTTTTTTTTTTTTTACTGCAAAAATCATATTCAGTAGGGGGCAATAATTAGTCTCTATAGAAGCTGCGATAGTGGTCCCTTATTCAAAAACAGAAAACAGGGATTGTAGCGTGGATCATAACAGAGCCCACACCAGAGAATAGTAATAATCTAATCAACCCCTGATCACAATTTATCATAAAGTCCACATCTCTGCTGTTTTGGAGCATTCTCACTCTAGGTTGTCTTGTAGTGTTGAGCGCCACAAAGATCCCCCACTCCCTCGTTGGCCGTAACTCACATGGCGCTTAAGGCTTAGAACATCACATCACTTTTATCATTTATGTCTAGTAAAGATGCCAGATTTACACAGTGCGTCCTGTACCTTCAGATACTGCACCTGCAGTTCATTTAGCTCCTCATCACACTGTTCAGTGGTTCTTTGGTGGAACATCTGGGCATAGTTCAGTTCCCGGGCACAGTATTTAACAATCACTCTAGTCAAAGAAACTGGATTTTGGGGGTCAACCGTTCAGACCACTTAGAGTGAGACAGCATCAGCGTCCACATGAAAAGTAGTGTAGTTATTCTCTGATATAATGTGACGTCCAAGCTAAACCAGCAACAATCGTTTTTAATTTTGTAAAAATCAGTGCCCTTTTCAAAGGCTTTTGCTGCAGAAATGTGAGGAAATTCAGGCTACAGATTTTGGCCTAATATCTAACACACTGCACGCACAGTGTTAATACACAGCTTGCTTTATGCCTGAGAGTGAACACAGACTCGGCAGGTCCTGATTTACTCACCCTCCCAGAAGGTCCGCCGTATCGCTCTGCTGGTTCATGTTGACCACACGCAGCTTGTGTCCTGAACACACAGGAGAAGATTGTTCAGTTTATTTCCCCTTTCACACTCTCCTAATAAAAGCAAGTCTACACTACTTCAACAGTCTGGAATCCCTTTTTATACTGAATAGAAACTAGACACTAAACCATATTTGCAGATGTGTTTCAACAACAAATAATAATAATGATAATAATGATAATAATAAATAATCAATTCTACAGTCATTTCTGCCTCAACATTTGACCACCACATAATATGAGGCATTCTGGAAGTGAATTTTCTTTAAACGCTGTTATTAATTATAAATTAAATTAGTTACATGTTATACATTTAATGTTGTTATATTTGTTCATCTTTCTGGACACTTAATGTCCTACTAATGATTTGAAATCTGTGAAGCTGCACAGGACTACCACCAGGACCTGCACCCAAATTTTTAAATAACTAAAATGACTGATTCCAAACTGAGCATTAGTGTATGTCCTGGTTCTGAGTGATCTCCAGGGACCTGCCCACCTGTTAGTCCAGCCAGGTACTGCACTGTCGAGGTCTTTCCTGTGCCTGTTTCTCCAACCAAAAGTACAGGCTCCCCCTTTGTGACGCACACAGATAACTGCTCCAGCAGCACTGAGGAGGGACGCGTAGCAGCAAAGGTTTGTTTCTCTCTGTGAAACACACACACACACACACACACACACACACACACACACACACACACACACACACACACAAGAATGTTCACCAACCTTACAAATAATTCTCATGCATTTATTTAGGTTTTACTTTTTTTTTTTTATTTAAAAAAAATAATTTAAGGAACGTTTTTAGAAACGAGAAAAATCTAATGCACTACAGTGTCACTCTGAAGGTGTGCTGGTGTATCTGCACCGAAACATTAGCAGCAAATCCTTTGAGTCATAGGGGTTTGCAAGACTGGGCCTCCATAGATCAGACAGCTTTGTCCAGCAAATCCCACAGATGCTTGATTGGATGGAGAACGAGATATTTGATGTCCGAGTCAACACGCAAATTTTTTTAAACGTTTCCTGAACAAATTTTGCAGTGTGGCAGGGTACGCCATCCTGCTGAAAGAGCCCACTGTGATTAGGGAATACTGTCTCCATGAAGGGGTGAACTTGGTCTGCAACAATGTTTAGGTAAGTGATGCATGTAGCATCAACATGGACTCCAGGACTCAAGGATTCCCAGGAGAACTTTGCCCATAGCATCACACTCTCTTCCCCAGGTAAACGAAATACCTGCCTGGCCGTCCACATGAAAACATGATTGTTCAAATTTGCTGTGATGCACTGTGTGTCCTGACACCTTTCTGTCAGAGCCAGCATGAACTCTTCCGCAATGTGTGCATCAGTAGTCAGACCAGACAGGCTAGTCCTCACTTCCCAAGGACACTAGGCGCTCATGACCCTATCACCAGTTCACCAGTTGTCCTTCCTTATACACTTAGTAGGCCCTCACCACCGCATACCAGGAACACCCTGCAACAGCTGCCGGTGTGGAGACGCTCTGAGCCAGTCTACTAGTAATCATAGTTTGGCTCTTGTAAAAGAAAATCAATATTATCCACATTAGATGCGAGTTGTTTTAATGTAATGCCAGTTCCTCAAGCAGCTGCATGAAGAGCCACCTGGGCTGCTATTCCAACAGGGCTAAAGAAGATACACACAGGCTTCATTATTTGGAATATCTTCTACACATTTTAATCAGGTGTGCCCAAACTTTTGACTGGTACTGCATATTATGTAATGTTTCTTGTTGCCTCATTATGAAAGCAGATCACCTCAAGTGACCTGGTAACCTCTGGAACTGGCACATCTGTCTAATATGCTCAGGGGCAGGATGGTTTTCTATTTAACCAGCACAGTTAGCGATCAATTCAATGTTTATTCAATTTACCAGCAGGGTGCCTGTCACTACTAGGTGAACAAGCCAAAATCACCATATCACGACAGATAGGGAGACAGAGAGAGAGAGACATACTGTACATAAAGAGAGAGAGAGCTGGGAGCAGCCGGGTTTACGCCCTCAGAAGATCTTACATTTCGAGCCGTACAGCATTGCTCTGCTTGCGCAGCAGCATGGCGCGTCCCACCGTAACCTCCAGCTCCGTCACACTGATGCCTGGCAGATACATCTGACAAAAATGCTGAGCCTGAAAATCAGCAATAAGGCACATTACACAAGATCTGATCTTTCAGCATTAAGGACAGGGCAACAGTTCAGTGTAAGCATTGTGTTTACACCCAAGAAAAAGTGTTTGGAAAGATGCCCTGTTTTCCAAAAACAATATGTTGTTCCATCTTCCAGACACCTTGTGAAGTAAGTACGGGACCAGTTATTTTTATTATCCTTCTAAAGAGACTATTATAAATACACTGTAGATCTTTACCCTTTAAAAGTTCAGAATGATTACTTATTACAAGTTCAGTTGTTGCTTATGTAATAACAGCTAAATCTGATTTTGATATACATTCCGCACTTATGATGTATATACATATATACACATATATACATACACACACACACACACACCTTCATGCATAAGAGTGAAGCTAAAGCAGTCTTAAGAAAAGATTAAGTGAAATGAGGGTGGTATGGTGGTGCAGTGAGAAGCGCTGTTGCCTCACAGTAAGATGGTCCTGGGCTGTTTGCATGTTCTGCCTGTAAATGTTTGAGCACTCCGGTTTGCTCCCACACGTCATGCTAGGTGGACTGGAGGTGCTAAATTGCCTCTAGGTGTGAGTGCGTTTGTGTTTGCCCTGCGACAGGTGGCAACCTGTCCAGTGTGTTTTTCTACTCTTCGCCTTATGAAGCAGAGAGTGGATGAACGGATTAAATGAAGTGATGAGTTTCATTCCTACCTTCTCTCTGGAGATGTTGAGTTTGCTGCCAATGATCTCAGCCAACTTCAGTTTGCTCTCCGCTTTAGACAGCATGGCAGTAAAACAGTCCAAGGCCTGCAAGTCATTTCATCATTATCGTGGACGGAAAATATACAAATATGTTACCATCATGATTAATTACATCATGACACACTTTCCTAAGTATATATTTGGGTTTGGCAGTACTCTGTTGCAAGGATCATAAAGATTAGAAAAATTGCGGTTCCAATTGTAAAGTAGTAAGTAACAGACTGGATGTCAGCACTTTCAATGACCTTCTTCCATAATTAATAACTACTTGCTCAGGTTCCTTCTTCAGCAAAACATCATGACGCTATAATAAAGACCCACACTTAATATTCATTACCCAAAACATTATAACACTACTTTCCCCATTAGGAGAGTAATGTAGCAGTTAATGTTTTCTGCTGATAACTGCTCCTACTCAGTTTAAAGTGACTGCATCTCAACATGTTTTGTAGAACAGATAAACTCAGTCAGTTATTCTGAAAACACATTTGACCCTTTTTTCCTCATGCGAAACATCCAATCAGTCACTGACCCGAGAGTCAGCACCAACTCAATTCAATTTTATTTATATAGCGCTTTTTTCAACCATGTTGTCAGCAGGCCTCACTGTGTCTGTGCAGAAGTCACGTGACCATTTCACCATGGAAACCGTATATCACTCACCTCGAGGAAGACATTCTGAGCCGTGGAGGTGGTGGAGTTGTCAAAGTTCACACATATTCGCTCACACCACTTCAGCAGGTCTCTGTTCAAGACACACACACACACACAAAAACACGACTAGTTAATACATGACGGCAAACAATGCATTTGCCACTGCTGTTTTAAAAATCCAACAACTGGATCTATTATTAATATCATCTATTCCACCAACTGGACCCATTTGATCAGATGATAAGACACATATTAGATCAGTAAAAAAAATCTGCCAGTTGAAAAGCAGCCCTGAATTAATTAATTGATTTTCTCCTCCACAAAACAGCTTCAACCACAACATTACACCAACACTATGATGGCACAGACAGATCGATTTCTCCTTTATGGGATGACCCCTTCACCCAGAAATGCACAACTCTCCGCTGTCAGCAAGACAATTAATATCTGACCACAGCAGGAAAAAAAAACAAAAACAACCTCAGCGCTAAAGAAAATATTGACAAAAAGGACAGATGGAAGATATGAAGGCCTATATGCTCTTTTCCAACACTCATAATATTTAAGCTGTGTCAGATTTCACCAAACCCATCAGCTACGACGGGAACTCTCATTGTTTAGAACTGTTTCCACAGTTTATCTATTTTATCTGCCTATTTCTCAGAATATTCCGTTTCTACCTGAAGCTTGTATTAGCTGCACATAAGCAGACAACGTAATAAGCTGTTAGCAGCAGTAAGTACTTATTATTAAGATAAAACCATTTTAAACTAAAATGTTTGTTATTGAAAAAAAAAAAACTTTTGCTGAAACCAGATTAGTAGCACTGAGCACTGAATTACTATCAAGTTAATAATGGATTTAAGTAATGAATAACAACTGCACAATAGCATGATTTATAATAATAAA
Source organism: Bryconaethiops microstoma (assembly GCA_037577275.1). Classification (NCBI taxonomy): domain Eukaryota; kingdom Metazoa; phylum Chordata; class Actinopteri; order Characiformes; family Alestidae; genus Bryconaethiops; species Bryconaethiops microstoma. Next base: position 19,460,161 of record JBBJLS010000155.1, on the reverse strand, counting down.
TAAATAAGCATAATGGTCACTAATAAGTTAAAACACAACAACTACATCAATAAATACTATTAAATACTGTTAAACAATTTGTTTTTTGTTTAAATAAGCAAACACTTTGCTCTGCTACTTGCTTGTGGGATGGTAGTTGTATCAAGCAAAGAGCTTCAGGCTTGTGTGGTGCTCCACATTATCAGAGCCGATTATCTAATAGAGCCACCCCGGCCAGACGGTGACCGTCTGCTGCTGGGACTCCACGGCAAGGACGGAGGGGGTCGATGCTCCATCGACTACAGTCAGAGACAGTGGAAAGCTGATAGAAGCCTCCAGGGCCACAGCTGCCCAGAGGACGGGGAACCGAGCCCCCCCAGAGCCTCACACAGGAGAGGGGTTTAGTGTGGTGGGGACACCTGACTTTTCTTAATGTATTTAAAACAAATACCCATGCATTCTTCTTCACATTGCAATAACAAATTGAGTTTGAATATGCAGAAAAATGTTTCAGAAAATGTTATTTAATAACATTTAGCAATTTCGATGAAGCAGTGTGTTGAATATGGGGGCAAAACTGTGGACCGGTAAAGTACTGACCCCCCCGACCGATCCCCAAACATCCGAGTTGATTGTGACGAAGATCGATCCCAATTCACCACGATTTAACTCACTCAACCGTTTAACATCCATGCATAACGATCTAACATTTCCGTCAAAGCCTGAACAATTTAACAACTGAAATAAACTCCTAAATCTAGAGTCATTTACATTGTTTTGCTATACATTCAATTTGCAATTACATACTCATACAATTATACATAATTACACATGCAAATACGTAATTAATTCAAATTTACTTGATAATTGTAATAATTATTTATATTAAATGTACATTATGTACAAAGAATAAATTTTGTTTTCATTTATTTACTACTATCACACATTTTATAGTAGATATGTGTAAAATGATGTGTAAAAAGTATAAAATGATTGTAATATGAATGTTTGGAAGCTGTATAAATGAAGAAAGGACGATGATTCTAACAATAAAATCAACACCCAGAATGCCTATTTTTGAAAGGCAGTTGTAAATACATTAAATTTTTTTTTTCCAAACTAGTTTCTAAAATTTCTACACTATAACTATCATATATTGATTAACCAGTACTGTATGACTAAAGATTCAAAGTTTTTATGAATGGCTCTCTGTTTATGGCCACATTTTGGCTTTTTATGTACAATAACTTTTTCAAATACAAAATCAAAATAAACCAGCACCTCCACATATAGACACAAACATAGTTTGCGAATACATTGAGAACTCTACAATTTGTTCTTTAAGCTGAGAAGTAATTACATAAGGCCGTTGATTTTGACATTGATGGGAACAAAAAAGTAATGCATTTATATTTAAATCTGTATTTCCATCTAAGTTTAAAAAAAAAATACTCTATCCAAAACTATCGACATCATGAATACATGGACGGGGTATCGCGGTACTTTTTGAGTGTCAACACACGGTGAATCAACCTTGTTCCATATTTTCAAGAACAGAACTATTAGCATCATGTCGTCCTCTTTCTTACCCACATCCACACAAAGACTGCACTGAGCTTTGGCACGTCTTAAAGCCAGATACAGTTTCAGCCAATCACACATTAGCAAGAAACAGCAAAGTCAATCCAATAATACTGGGTTAGGAAGGCGGGACTCGCAGAACAGACACAGATCTGGTAACCACTTGTGTTCCAAACACCAGTTTGCTATTTGAGGTCAGAGACCACAAATGCCATTTCCAAGCAAAGATATCCCAAAACATTAGAGATCCAAATGGTTTTTTTTCCCCATTTATGCTTTGTCCACATTACCTCAGAGAGAGTCCTCTGCCCTCCAGCAGCGTGACCTTCTCTTCACCTGGAGTCTGAGGGCTGGAGCCGCCCTGGACGTAGTGCCTATCTCCGGTCAGCTGGCAGTAGATGTCCAGAAGCCGGTCCACCACCACTGCCAGGTTTGGGTATTTGTTTAACAGGACCTGAGAGGAAGCGGACAGGGAAAAAAATATGAATGAATGAATGAAATAGAGCTAAGGTTAATTATACTCCACTAAGTCCCAAAACGTGTCTAAACCATTACTAATCGCCTCCAGTGTATAACAAGCACTTTGGACTCAAAACATGTTTTGGCTGATAGATGTGATAAGCAAAAAAATGTGCAATTCTCACCAAATTATTCTTCTAGACAAAACCGGAAAAGGGAAAAAAACAAAACAAAAAAAACCAGCAGCTTGCCTGTTTGAGTTCATCTCTGTTCATATTGCAGATCTGAAGTTTGCTCCAGTACTTGTCCAAAAGGGTGGCGTGGGTGCTCTGAGGCCGGTGCCACGCTCCGCCACTGTAGAACATCCTGTGGAATAAAAAAAGCATATAAAATCCTGCCATGTAGGTCAAAAGGACAAGCAAGCCTCAACTGACCTTAAATGTGTTTATCAGAGAAAATCATAAAAGAGAGAGGTCAAGATCATCAAGAACATGGTCCACAAGCTTACCACACATGATAGAGACAAGAAAATGTCTTCAGACTCTGCAGGGCCATGAGAGCCAAGTTTAACGCATTTGAATATTAAGGGTGAAGGTGCAAACAGGTTTAAAGGAAAGACCTAGGATTGGCTCACCTTCTTGTAGCAAAAAACTGGAAGCCAGGGGCCACCTGGATGCATTCCTCCCGTCCTGCAATGGTCAGTTTCTTGTTCTCCATCAGTGGCAGAAGTACCGATATCTGTACAGAGAACAAAGCAACACAATAAAACAGAGTTTGAGTTGGGGCTATCGCAATATTTAATGCATTGCAATTTTAAACAATGTCTGATATCTGAATACCTCAATACCTGTTGATTAATTATATGTATACACATATATGAGCAGAGTCAGATTATTACATTACAATATTTCGATGCATTGCAATCGTAAACGAGTCTAAAGTGAAAGTGAAAGTCTAATCAATTAATCAACGGGTATTGAGGTGTTTAGATATCAGACATTTTTGCAATGCATTTAAATCTTGTGATATCGCAATGTGAATTTTTATCAGGGTTACGTTACAACACATTATGGAGAATAAGCATTCCCTTAATTACGATATTTGATGCTTTGTTTAACAACCGAGTTCAGCACATCCCCACCTTCTGGCTCTAGTTTCATTTGTGAACTGTGCCAGAACTGAATACTGAATACAGTCAGAACTCAATGAATGGTGAGTTGATTGCATCATTACAGCCCTTGTGAGGAGCAGGAGTGGGGGGGGGGTCTGCACAAAAAAAAAAAATTGTACATGATTTAGAAACAAAAGATCTACTGGCTGCTCATGCTGAGGATGCTATGCCCAGATTACTGAAAATGTGATGGCTAACATAGAAACAATAAAGAAAATAAAATCTGTCTTGTGTGTGTGTGTGTGTGTGTGTGTGTGTGTGTGTGTGTGTGTGTGTGTGTGTGTATGTGACATCTGATAGGGCCCTGGTGGGGCACTGAATTCTTCTCTGATAAAGTCTTCGTCTACCAGCAGCTCTTAATCTTAAATCTAGGCTTGATAGTGCGATTGACATTTTCTTGTGGACTACAAAGCACACGCATACTCTGGATAAGAGCATTTGACAAATGCTAAAAAATCAATGTAACACAATGCGTCCTGGTAAATTCCTTATCAGTGCATTTCATTCACAGTACAGGAATTTCTGTATTACATCAACACAGGGTCAGTACTGCGATAGGAATTAGAGGATGCCTCACTCTGTAACTCTACTAAGAGTGAAAAAGTTCTACATGTATTCCATGTAATCATCCCAGAGCAGCTTAACACAGTAGTTAATATGATAAGACACTCACCACGTCCAGAGGAGCATGATCAATGTCCTCCAGGAGGATCCAATGGCCCTTAGACACTGCCTGGGTAAGAGATCCAGGCTGCCACACAAACTTGCCGGGAATATCCGTACATCGGTACATCCCCAGCAACATCTGGACATAGAAGATGACAATGTAAAGACTTTTTCATTCAGAGATATTATAGTCATATGAATAATGTGGCTTTATAATTAAACTACATTACATTTCTGAGAGGAAATGTGAAGTGTGATTGCATGTTTGAAATAAAACCACTGTTTCATTGACACACATTTTTGCCCATGACACACATTGGTTTCATGGGCAAAAACATTTCATTGACACACATTTTTGACACACATTGGTTTCATGGGCAAAAAAAGTTTGAGTTAATCAAAAAATTCTGCTCACAGATTTGTACCTAACCAGCAACACTTCTGACTTTCTTTATTGAGTACGCCATGTGTTATCACTGAACCACTAAGGGGGCATTAACTTGCTGTCTATTACCAAGCCATTTATGGTTAAGGATGGCTGAAAGCGGGTGGAGGGAACCACGCTCGCCTGAAAGCGCGACTCTTGTCTGAGAAAAGCACGGGTAGCTGAGTTCACAGGATTATTTTTAATTAAACCACAACAAATAGTGACACACGTCTTTCTCTACAACTGTCCTTAATGTCTTGACGTCTGTTTATGATTCTGCTATATAATTTGCTTCATAAGACTGATTTGTTGCGCCACATTTTTGTCGCTTTCTGACTGCCAAAGCCATACGATCACAGACTCTCTCGCCGATACATACTTTTATGGCAACTTGCCCCTCCACAACAATAATCTAATTTTTAAATGCTCAATACTGGACCCCTGATGAAACAATCAAAAATCTGAATACACACACACACCCCACCGGATTTTAACATACATTTTACCATTGGAACCATCCCATGTAGGAGAAGAAGAGGCTCCAAAATCTAGCTATACAAATAATTACAATAACAATAATAATAAAAATATTATAATAGTAATAATTAATCTTACAAAAAACAATAGTGTGACTGTGGAAGCACTAGAGCACTAAAGCCAGAGAAAGACATGAAAGCTCACCTTGCTGTCTGTCTGATCCCCCAGTTGAACCTTGAGGATGTCCGGAGCTTTGACATGTCCAGTGACAGCCGCTAGGTATTCCACCAGGGCAGTTTTGCCACAGCCGACGGGGCCTTCCAGAAGAACAGGCTTTTGGGACGCCACAGCCATGGCAAGCCGCCTGAGATTTCGACACGTTGAGTCCACCAGCACCAGGTTTTTCAAATATGTCTAGAAAATAAAGATCATAGTTTATAAACAGTTAATCAGAACGCCATTTATCATAATTTAAATGACGAAATGATTGTTGTTCCATCTTCCATCAAATTTTCCATTCAGTTTTACTCTCTAAAGCATATTTGAATTTAAGTGACCAAGGCCAAGAGCACAGGCAACACAAACAGATTAGACACAATAACACAGTAAAACAATAGAACCCAACCATCAAATTGTGAGGGTAATTACAGATATTGTGACTATGTGACTGTAATACACACACACATACAGCCATGGAAGAAGAGACCACTTTTCCTTTTTTTTCTGTTCACTGCTTGTACAGTTTGCAACTGTGTGTGTGTGTGTGTGTGTGTGTGTGTGCGAGAAAAGCACAGGTTGTTATTCTTTTCTGAACTATTGCAGTGGGAGCTGTGTAAAAAAACAAGAAACGCCTCCATATGTGTTGTGAGTGCAGTAGTGTTTGTAGAGCAGCTTTTCTATTTGATGTATTCCAGCATTTTCACTCCTGATTCAGTTTCTGATGGATGAAACAGAGTCACACATGCACACACTCTGCTCTTAACATCACTGTTTTAATTGTTGCATTGTAAAATAAATTAGGTAGAATAAATTATTAATCATGAATTAATTTAAAAAATTTTCCAAACATCTATTGTTTGCAAATTTGAACCACGTGTGGTCAATAATGTATAAAACAATTTTACACAGACACACTTCCACAAATTACAAAACCAATAACCATGACTACATGGTTTATTTTTGCCATGGTGTGCAAACAGTCTACCAAGTGCAATATGGCACAACATTCTTAATGTTAAAATATTATGTGCAAAATCTCATTTGAAGTTGTCTTACTGTATGATGTTTTCTAAACGGGAGCAGTATCACTTCATTACGTGCAACATCTCTCTCACACGTCTTATAGTCTTCATGTGCAATATCTACTTATGTCAATATTTCTTTTATTACTTATTGCAACTGATTCTCTACTAAGTGCAATAACTTTCTCCAAACTACCTTTTGTGTCGGTAGATTTAACTTAACTGTTAGATATAATACGTATATTTCTATAATATATATTATAATATATATATTATATATAGTGCTTATACCCAGCATTTCTTTATATAGCATAGTTGTTTTCTAATATAAAAATACAACTATGCTATATTCCAACAGATTTTATTATTTAGATTTTATTTAGACTGTACATTCTATAATGTTCTTGTCTGTGTCTTTGCAGTCATTACATAAGCAATTTTTTCTGATTCTTATATTTATAAATAAGGTAATAGACATGTACTTAGATTGCATCGTTAACAAGCTGTTCACTAAAACGGCATGTTAGCCTTTCATTTAAATGACAAATGATCTTCCAACAAATTTTTCATTCCATTTTCCCCTATTTAACACTGAGTGAAAATACTCAGCAAGCTCAATGCTAAATGCTAAAGACAAACTGTCTATATGGTAGACCACAGTGGTCTTCCGCCCTTCCTGCAAAGTTTAATTCTCATCAGTTATGTGTGCTCCAACTAATCAGTAGGGATGTGGACTTGGAAGGCCAATTCCAATTCCTCTACATCTGAACTGGCCAAAAGCAGACATATTAGCTCTTTCTGGACCCAGATCTAGCACTGTTGGACTAAATGAACAAATAAAACACACTCTTGCACACTTACACTACTTTCTATGAACCAAAGTCACAATATTAATAACGTTAATTGATTTTTTACACGCGAAACTGCCATTAACTTTAAATCCATGAACTGAAAACCAAAATATTTCAATAAAAAGAATGAGTGCTACAGCATACAAGAGGCTATTTAGCATGAAAAGTCATGCATAATTACACAGGTCAAGAAACCAAATTTTTTTTAACCATCAGAAACCACAACACACTTTTCTAAACCAGTTTTTCATGCTGATTTCTGATCTGCTTTCAGTTGGGGTTTTTTCAGTCTCATCAACTTTTTGAATTATGAGTAATATTAGATTTGCAATAGACTTGCATGCGGTTTTTATTAAACCACAGGCACCGATCAAGTAACTGTTTCAATATTTTCAGTGTGAAGTCAGACAGACTCACACTGTGGCATAGATATAATG
>JBBJLS010000155.1:19435469-19452572 GCA_037577275.1 Bryconaethiops microstoma | reverse complement strand
ATTGTGAGCCAGGCCTTCTCGTCCAACATCAGTGCCTGACCTCATAAATGCTCTACAGAATGAATGGGCACAAATTTCCAGAGAAACTCTCCAAAATCTTGTGGAAAGCCTTTTTAAGAAGCGTAGAAGCTGTTAAAGGGGGGGGCCAAGCCCATATTAAAGTCTGTGTGTTTGAATGCAATATCATTAAAGTATCTGTTAGTGGAATGGTCAGGCGTCCCAATACTTTTGTCCATATAGTGCAGCTAGCCTTAGCCATTTACCGAAAACACACGTGGAACGAGGGCAGGCGCCTGCCGGCACAACACGGAGAGTTCTTTATGAGATCCGAGCAGATTTATAGTGCAAGAATGAGCTGGACGGTGCGGTTTTATGGTATTTTCACTTCGTACCACCAGCTCTCAATTCGTTTAACATCTCCAGCCCTAAAGAAGCCCAGATGTAAACACAGGACCCGGGGTCTCCTCCACACACGCCACAGCACATCCCTCACACAACAAACACAACTGAAGCTTTATTAGAAAGATTCTGGGAGCTCGAGCCCTACCTGTTTACTTAAATGCTTGCTCAGCTCGGTGTGACTCTTGTCGACATGCCTGGAGATCGCGGCCAGAGAGGTGAGGCTGAGCTCCAGCTTCTCCATGCCGCGCTGCGCTCCGGGGCTCCACGGGCCGGCCACGGCAGGACTCAGCCCTCATAAATGTGTACGTGTGTTTCTGTAAACGTGTGTGTGAGTATTTGTGGGAGTGTGAGTGAAGGGGAAAAGGAGCCGCGCGGTCCCGTCACTGTTAAAGCCCTCCGTCCACATGTGAGCGAACACCACGAGCGTTTCCGGGTCGAATTGCTTACGCGCAGCTCCGCGCGACAACACAACCAGCAGACGCGTGTGTGCATTTAGATCTAAACACACACATATACATACACACACACACGTACAGCTCTAAAAACGCACACAGATATACAGATAGAGATACACACACATACAGATACATACATAAATACACACACACAGATACATATACATACATATTCAGACATACACATACAGATTTATTATATGCACATACACAATAGTTATTGCTGCTAAACGCTGTTGCTGCATTTGTTTTGCATATAAAACTTCTACTTGCATTTTTACACACAACCCTCTGCTGCAGGAATACAGTACCTGTTAAAATACTGTATTCATTCAGGCTGTAGCTGCTGTACATTGTACTAATGTTGTCTTTTGTTGTCCAGTTCTGCTGTTGCTCTTGTGTTTCTCTTGTCCTGTCTGCACCTGTGGTCTTGTAGTGTTCTGTTCTGATCTGTTCGTGTTGCACCATGGTCCTGGAGGCACGTTGTTTCGTTTCACTTTGTACTGTGTGCATGTAGTCAAAATGACAATAAAAACCTACCTGACGTGACGTGACTTGACTTGAGATACAGACACACACATGCAGATACAGACGAAGGTTATGATTTATGTTGTTTTGGGGTTTTTTCTGTGGGAATTTGTGCCCATTCATTCTTTACAGCATTTATGAGGTCAGGCACTGATGTTGGATGAGAAGGCCTGGCTCGCAATCTGCATTCCAGTTAATCCCAAAGGCGTTGGATGGTTCTGTGGTGGCCAGTCAAATTCTTTCACACTAAACTCATCCAGCCATTTCTTTATGGAGCTTGCTTTGTGCACTGGGACACAGTCATGCTGGAATAGGAAAGGTTCTTCCCCAAACTGTGTCCACAATGTTGGAAGTATGCCGTTGTCCAAAATGTCTTGGTCTGCTGAAGCATTAAGATTGCCCTTCATTGGAAGCAAGGGTCCTAGCCCAAACCTTGAAGTGTCCCAATACTATTGTCCATAGAGTGTAACTGCATTGGCCTTTTTAAATCCTTTTATATTAAACATTATATTGAGCACTTAAATAGATAGATAGATTGAGAGGTAGATAGGTTATTCTATTTTCTGTTTTTTGGATATTGCAGAAGTGATTCTACATTTAACTGCAGGTTGTTCGTGTATAAGTGTGGAAGTGAGAAATAAACATCTCTACTCATGAATGTTAAATTAGAAGCAGAGATTTGGAGTAGATGAAGAGGAGTTCGCGGGTAAATGTCGTCACTTCCTGTTTTGCCGAGAGGTTGGGTTGGCGCGCGGCTCTGTCGGACCCCGGAGGAAGAGAGACTTCAGGAGTTTAAGACCCTCACAGCGGCCAGCAGAGATAAAAACACACCGTTTTTACAGCCTCAGGTGGCTGTAGGTGCGGTTCGGTGGACACTTTACGCCCCAGAACCTCGATAAAGGCTGTCAGTGCTTCATGACTCCGTGTAGAAGTTCTCCTGCACTGTTAGCCAGCTAGCGCCTCTATAAGTGGCTAACGGTGGCTAACAGGTTGTGGTGGGTGAGCTTTGTTATTACTTAACTTTTAACCAATAACGAAAGCTTCTTACATTTTACGCCAATTTCTGCTTAGTAAATTTCCTCTCTACTGATACCTTAAACGTCTGTCTTCATGAACAGAGAGGCTAAAAGGCAAAAAACCACCAATTTAGCCTGCTAACCTTGTGTCTGTTTAAGATTACATAAGATGAACCTTTATTAGTCCCACAGGTGAGAAATGTTCATTTTTACGGTAGAAAGTGGGCAGAACAAAGTTAAGAGCAGCAAAAATAACATACTCTAACACTATACAACAAAACAGTATAGAGTAAGAAGTACACTACACAAATAATACAAAAATATAAATATGTCAAACTTTTAGTTCCACAAAATTTGCATTGTTACTCCGGAATGTGGACAGTACACAGGTAAGAGCAGTCAAAACAATAGAATAAAACCTATACAACAGCACTGTATAGTATAAAAAGTACATTATACATTTATTACGAAAATATAAATGGACATTTGTGTATGCAAATATATAAATATTTGTATATACTTGTAAAGCTATATAGGTATATGTATGTATGTTCTTTGCTGAATCACCCCCAAAAAATGTGCGTGTTGCACCAGAAATATTGCACACGAGAGATTGTACTCTGCTACGTCTTATACAGTGTCACAACATATTCCATTAAATCCTGTGGCTTTCTTTTCATCATACCAAATTTAGTTAATAGATACAAATTGGGGAGAGTTCTACAGCTGATTTAGAAGTCTGACATAAACACTGTAGCCCTCAAAATGCTTTTCTATTGCCCCTCTTCTTGATGAGGACAGTTATGATTTTGTTGTTGTTTAGGCCATACTAAATAACCTGTAGGTCTTAGTTTTACTACATTCTTTGGTTTGCTGATGACACTAAAAAAACATAACTTAAGTGTTTTTTCTTTCACTTTCAGCCAAGTTGAGCAATGTTTTGCATTTTGTGACTTGACAAAAAGCATGGAGGAGAGTGCCATGGATGAGCTCTATGGTGATTTTGGGCAAAGGCATAATGGTAAGATTGACTTTCAAGTGTCAATGATCGTTCAGGTTAGACTTGGTTTTTGAATGACCTTGTTTGGGATTGGAATGTATTTGGTTCTCTAGTAGGGCATGCACTGATTGGATCTGTATGTGCGTATGAACTCTACTCACCTTTTGATATTGTTAAAAAACCTGGGAAGGATGATAGGCGATTCTCTCAGCCATACTGGTTGTGATTTTTAAGTGATTCTTTTGGAGGTGCTGTACTTGTGGCTGCAAAGACAAATGTACAAAATATCTTTCTGTAACTTTTTGAAACATTTTTTTATTGGGCACGAATGCTAAATAACTCATCATGAGTACATAATTCATAAAACAGTGTAATCTGTATACTCTTTCCGTCAGTGCCACAATAGTCTGATTTTGTTTTATTATATATTGCATGGGTGAAATGAGGTCTGGAATTTGAATGTAGCTGCTCATTTAAAAAGGACAGACATTAATGCACTGTCTTTGTTGGGTGATCGTCTGATTATCACCACAATCAGAACACAGTGATGTAGTGTTAATGCCAAGTAGAAACTGGGCCATATTATAGCAAGTTCTATTTAATTGCTAGTCTAAAAAACACAAGTGTAACAGTGTAAACGGAAATCTTTAATATTCTTGCAAATGTATTTGTTTTAGATTCTTCACTGGTTCACGATGAAGACTCTGTGGATATTTACTTTGGGCTAGATGAGTGTCCTAAAGGTGATGGAGGCAACGGTGAGTGTATGAAGTGTAATTCATGGTATCTTCTATGAGTGTGTTGCAGTGGAATTGGTTGTGCAGCTGTTTAGGTTCCATCCCAGGGAATGTGGCATCCTCCCTTGTCTTTTGCCCCTTTTTTTCAAGTTTAAGCAGTGTTTTAACATCTCTCTTTTCCCCTCAGGTAAAGACAGCACTATCCTCTCACCAGTGAGGCTGAAAGAGTCTATGGATTTATACGAGGAACTCATCACTGAAGAACAAGAGGAGAAAGATGCCACATACAATGAGGTTGGTAGCATTCATATTTCTTTGAATAAAACTGCCTTTTTTCCTCTTATTGTGATCTGTTTAAACATATAAAATGACAAGTTAATTTAAACATTTGCATGTCTTGAGTAAATTCTTTCTTTTAAACAGCTGAAAAGTAAATATGATGCAGCACAAAACCAGGTTCAGGAATTGCATGCACAGCTGCAGCTGATACAAACAAAGGTCTGTAATTTTCTTTAAAAACAAATACGTAAATAAATCTATAAAAACTCGGCTAATTATAAGGAAGCTGGAAAAATTAAGACATTTTCGATGTATGCTGAATGATGAGTAGAGTGAAGAAGTTACTTGGAAAAAGGGTTTAATTGAATACAATGACACGGATTGATAATTCCACAATTTTTAAGGACTAGTGTAATTATTTTGGGGGTTTTATTTTTTATTAGGTTAGTTATTACAGGAAAAAAATATGTGTGATAAAACTGGGGAAAAAGAATGTTTTAAAATTACAGAACTCAAGCTTACAAAGAGAGAATACGCTACTGAAGAAAAACATCTGTGCACTTATCAAAACTGCTAGAATGGAGATTGTTAGGAAGGATGAGGAAATAAGTAAACTAAGCAACAGGTAAGTGATGCCTCTTTAAGACTTATTTGCACATAGTGTCTCTTAGTCTCCACAGCTGATGATTTATAGCTTATGTAAATTTGTCGTTTTTAATAATGTCTCTAAATTAAATATGGCTCTTGCAGACCTGTTCGGAGTAGATTCCATCAGTCTCGGATGGAAAGAAACCAAGAACTTTGTTTGAAGAGCCAGAGTAACACGGGCCCCAGTGTAAAAAGCCATGCAGGGTCTATAAATGAGTCCCTGAACAGTGAGGGAGATGAGAGATCACCAGAGGTATCGGAGCACAAGGATGGAAGTAGAATGGCCAGTCACCCTGTTCACAAAGTAACGACGACAGATGCGTCACAATCACCAGTATCCCAAAGATGCATCAGAAACAACCTGGACAGTCCTAAGTATTTTCAGGGCAAAGTCTCTGATGGAGCAGTGCAGGATTGCTCTCGTGTTCAGTCCATTCGAACATCCGATGGCAAAACAAGAGAAGGAGCATCTTCTGAGGTTGAAGTCAGGAAATCTGTTTGTAGTGAAACAGCAGGGAGGCAGCTGGAGAGCAGGTGGGAAGGTAAAGAACGTCTTGCACAACAGACTTATAATCAGAGCCCGGAGCGTAACCCACGAGAGAAGGACGTGATGTCAAAAACTCAATGTGATGTGAATAAATCTGAGAGATCACAAAAGGAGTCAGTAAAAGTAAGCTGTGCATCTAACAGAAGCCAATGTCAGGCTAAAGAGGATTCAGTAGTACTTAGGAGGTCAGTTCGTTCCAAGAGTCCACAGCACTTGTCCCCATCTGAATTTCACTCGCAAACGTCCAAAGGAGCTTCCTGGGTGACAGTAGACTCTCAGACACAGTGCTGGAAACAAGAATTCCGACGTCAAGGAGCAGACCGACACAGTAGGAGTGGAACACATTCTAGAAGCGAAATTAACAGCTCTGACAAGTCTGGTTTCTCCCTTGACCGGAAGATGGAGAAAAGAGGGTCCAGGGAACATCACAGAAAAGAGGAGAGGAGACAAGAAGATGCTGGAAGTTCAGAAAGGAGACGCACAAGGAGTGATGGCTGCAAGGACTATGAGCAAAAGAAGGCACGAGAAAGTGAAGGAAGAAATAGAGAGGAGGGAAACAGTTACAGTAGAGGAAATCGGAGAAGCACTAGATCAGAAGCCAGCAAAGAATATGAGCGACGAAATTCAAGAGAGTCTGATAGAGGCCTTACAAAGGGAGCATCTGATAAAGTTGACAAACGTGTCAAAGACCGGAGGGATGCAGGCCAAGATACTTCTCTTAATCATGACCGTGGTCATACCCGAAGAAAAGATCATGATGAGGAAATCAACAAAAGAAGAACCTGTAATAAAACAGAGGAGCAACTATCCAGGAGCAAAGCATCCGTCAGTTGTGACAATTCTAGAGATGGTAAAAACCCTCTCTTCAATGTCAGTCAGCACAACTCTGATAGGCATAATTTAAAAGAGAAAGATATTGATATTGGTTATGACAAATTAAAAAAGAAAGCTGATAAAGAAAAACGAATTAGTGCCCTGTGCGAAAAATCAGCTAATGTTATTCCTGCTGCAGATGTCACAGAGTCTGCCTCTTCTGAGAAATCTAAAAACGATGAAAATAGGCATGCTGGAGAGACTGTACAAACACAGTGTCTAGCGAATGTAAGCAAGCGGTCGCCTTTGAAGTTAACCAGCAGCTGTGATAATTCTGCCATGGCAGAAGAAAGTAGTCCCAAGAGAAAACTGTCTTTCATGGAAACACTGAACCTCACGCTGTCTCCAATTAAAAAACAAAGCAAAACTTCTGAAGCTGAAAAGCCAATTGGCCAACATCCTGAAGAGGCCAGTTCAGCTTCAATTGAGCTTGGAGAAGAATTCTGCGTAATAGATGAAATAGAAAACAGCCAGGAGTCTGTAGAAGCCATGGATGATGATTTGGCACTAGCAGCTGGCAATGCTGTGCACCTTCACCTAAGCAATTCCGATGCACAACCAAGCCAGTTTCAAGACAAAATTCCTGGTTCTAAAGAGCCAAAAACAGGCCTTCAAGAAATGGAAGTGGAAGAGAAAGAACTGGAACTTTCCAAAGGTTTTGGTGAAGCAATGTGTCACAGTGTTGCAACTCCATCTGTGAAAGTTTGTGTTAATTCAGAGACTTCTGTTACAAAAACAGATATGTCTGCCAATTCCCCTGCTAGCATTTCTGAGAAATGTGCACACAATTCCCTTTGTGCTGTAGATGAAACTGAGATTGCTGAAGTTAATTTGCTTAGTGAAGAATCTGTCTCACTTAATGATGTGTCTGGACCTTCAGTTGAAGATGTATGTAAAGATCAGAGTCCTCTGGCACCTGAAGAGGTCAGTAAAGCAAAGTCAAGTAAAGAAAGCCAAATAGACGGTGAACCAGAGCTTCCGCTGCCACCACCACCAGTTCAGATTGATACATCTCAGGAAGAAGTGTCCGCCACTGTCAAAGTGCGTCCTGTCTCTGACACTTGTTCTAATACTGACACGTCGGCATCTCTGGAAATTGTTTCTAACACTGTCAGTGTAGATGTTATCCCTCAAAGTGAAGATGGCTGTGCTGACAAACAAACAGTTACTTTAGAGGTGGAAATCACAAGAGGACTTGAGAAACCGCATTCATGTCTAAAATCATCAGAAGGGAAACAAGCTGAGGCAGTCAACACCAGCAACCCTTTGAAAGAGATGGGATCCCTGTCTGAACAAGCAAGCTCCTCTGAACCTGATTCCACAGAGAATGAACTGCAGAACTCCAGGCTGGTCGGTCCAGTAGTGGTGCCTCAGGATGAAGATTCTATGATGCTAACCCTAAGCAACATCAAAGTAATTCCCGAAGTCATTAGCCCTCTCACAAGTCCAGTCCGCCAGATTAGGATTGCTCAGCATGGCTTGGGAATGGAACCACATGTCAAGAGTCTCAGTAAAGGTTCGTATGTCATTTCTGATAATCTGTGTATTGGTGCTGATTGAAAGTATGAAACTATGTAGACAATCGTAGTAATTTGCATCATGTATTTTGCATTGCCTTCTAAAATTACACAAAATATTGCGTAGAAATAGTAATTTATTTTAAACGTTGCATGATGTGTGTATGGCTAGTGTCATAAATTTCAAAGGTTTCATCGAAATCTGTTTTCTTTATAGAATTGTCCACTGCAGCCACTGTGACTGATAAGGATGCTGTTAAGATGGACATGAACAAAGAGAATAAGCGGCCTGATTTGACAGTCAAACCCAGTGTGGTGAAAGATCAGCAGGAGGTTCTTTCTGCTACTGCTACTGAAGAGGAACTAGAAGAAGGAGAAATAGACAGCAATAGTGATGAGGAGAGTTCTTTTAAACTCCAGAGTCCACCATATGAAAAAATAAAACCTATCTCTAAAAATCCACCCAGTCCCAGATCGCCAAGGCTTGAAAAAAGAGCATCTCCAGTGACTTCCGCCATTACTTCAACACGTGAACAAGATCGAAATTTGACTGCTGCTTCTAAAGACAGCCCCACTTCCAACAAGAGGCGCTTTAAAACGATCACTGTTCCACCCAAGGCAAAAATTTCAACACCTGCTGAATTTATGAATATGTTGCTGTTTATTCGGTCAGAGCTAAGGAGAAAGTACATGAAACTTCACAAAAATGTCACCAAGTCAGCTTTTTGTTGCATTGTTGACATGTCTCAAGCCTCTTTCACAGAATTTGTTGATGGCGTTAACTTTCAGAAATTTTTCTGTCTAGGAAATGAGATCAAACCTCGGCTCAATAAGATTATCGCTTCTGTAATGGGCAAGGTCTCTAACAATGGCATTGTGAACCGCATCTTTGAGCAACGAGCGGATGATCTTAAACAAAAGCTGTGGAACTTTGTAGATGGTCAGTTTGATTTCCTTTTTAAGGAGCTAAAGGCAGCACTTAAAAGTGCATCTGCATTTTCCAACAATAAATCGTTTGATGTTAAATGTTCAAATTCCACTGTGAAAGATGGTTTAAATATAGAGGTTAATAAAATACAAGCTAAGAAACCCTTAAGCACAACTGAGCCCAGACCAAATACAAGGGACAAAGCCAAGGACCCAGAGAGCAAGCAGAAGACTATGCCTCTGCATAGCATGCCTTGTAGAATTAGAGGCATTGGCAGCAGAGGCAAAAACATAAAAGCAAGTATGGAGGAAGGAGCGCAGTCATCAGACCAACTGTCTGCTGTTTCCTCTTCAGAAAAGTCTGTCCAAGAAAATGTCCCTGTACCTGAGAATAAAACTCCTGTCTATGCCCGCCGTCTCTCACACAGTGGATCCAACCAGGACAGGACAGACTTTGAAATTCTTACAGAGCAGCAGACATCAAGTTTGACTTTTAATTTGGTTACAGATTCTCAAATGGGTGATATATTCAGGTGTCTGTTGCAAGGATCTGACCTGCTGGAAGCTAGTGTCGCAGCTGGAGACAGTCAGTCCTGGCCACTCAATACACCACGAAAGGAACGTCCTGCTGGTGAGAGTCTAATTGGGGTTGTGACGCCCAACAAGATCATAACGCCATCAAAACTCATCACGACATGGACTTCAGTTTCACCTTACAAGTTGGCCTCCCCAAACAACAAAGTCCAGATGCCTTTAAATCCTGCACTTTTTGATGAAAGCTGCTTGTTAGAAGTCCCGTCTAATGCGCTTTCAAACCATGCTGCTTCTGGCCTTACCACAACGAATTCCCAGCAGCCATTCTCCATTTTGGCTGAAGATTTGGCTGTGTCCCTTACCATTCCATCTCCCTTGAAGTCAGAAGGCCATTTGAGCTTTTTGCACCCCACAACTGAACAACCACCGTCTGCACCCAGCAGCGTTATCAGCGCCCATTTCAGTGAAGATGCCCTTCTGGATGGTGAAGACGCCACTGAACAAGATATTCACCTCTCTCTTGATACAGATAATTCCAGCTGTGGGTCAAGTACTGGTCAAACTTGGGAGGAGGGCAAACGCAAGCCAGTTTTCCATTTTAAGCCAGATTTGCCTATGCAAGCAGAGGTAATGGAGAGATCCAACGATCACTTTATTGTTCGGATTAGACACACCTCCACCTCGGCACACGAGGAGACCCAAAAGGAGCTGAAAGAAGCACCATCAGCCATAGAAGCCAGCACAGTGTGTCAAGGGAACAAGATTTCAGCTTTACACACGTCCCTGGACAATAGTTCTCCTTTAACGACACAGCCACCAGTAACTAGTATTCCAAGCAGTAGCACAGAAGCTCAAATGCCAAGAATGGAACGTGCTTTTGAAGGTGGTGTTGGAGAACACACTCCCACTAGCTTGCCAAAAATCACTGGGAACCGACCTGAGCAAGCTGCTGATCCCTCATGTGAATCAACATCCAGTGACACAACTGCAGCATTTGAAAAGAAGGAAGGTGCATCTGAGACTAATAGCACATGTGAGAGGACATCTAGAAAACGTAGGAAACAACATTCTGGACCGAAGGCAAAACGCTGTAAAACAGAGAAGCACCAGAACAGACATGAAAAACAAAGGCACAAGAAGAGATCAAGATCATGCAAGGAAAAAGGTGAGAAGACTCCTCCAAATAAGGGAAACAGGAATCTTCAGGAGTCCCCTAGTCTCTCAGCTAAGAATGTCATCAGGAAAAAAGGAGAAGTAGTTGTGACTTGGACCAGGTGAGTGTCGCCTGCCTGTTTAGGACACGAATTTTAGTGGAGTATTACCAATGCGCAAAATTAGATTTTTTGTTTGTTTGTTTTAGGGATGAAGACCGAGATATTCTTGTTGAACTTAAGATGAAAGGGCCCTCTTCTAAGACATTTGTTGCACTGTCAACAAAGCTAAAAAAGTCCCCAGCGCAGGTAATGGTCATTTTTATGGGACAGAGTCCATAGAGATGTTCTTCACCTAGAAGATAATGCATGTGCTTTCATTACAAGAATTCCATGAAGGGTGTAAGTGCACTTGTAAGTGTCTTGAGTATTTCTTCCTCCTTACAGATTGAAGAGCGATTCACTCAGCTCATGAAACTGTTGAAGAAGAAGGAGAAGATGGAAAACTGAACCAGTGAGGCTGCAGATTGTGTTTCTTGTTGGTCCACAAGCCGCCAAAGGATAAATGCCGGCAGAAGCTGTCTGTGTCCTGGGCGCAGATGTCTAAACCAGCCAAATGGTCTCATTGAAGGGAGGGTTTGCCAATTTCAATCAAAATGTTCTGTCTGAGAACATCAAAATAAGCAGTGTTAATTTGTGATGGGAATCTCTGAGGTGTTTTCGATGTCATAAGGCTTTTGAAGATGTTTGTTAAAGTATTGTTAAGTCACTATCATACTTTGAGAGAGTCAGCAGAAATTAGTATTGCATTGGTATAACCTAGATGCTGCCAAGTTTAGCACCCTTTTTATGTGCCAGGGAATCCCCACAGGAGGTCGAATCAGGTTTGGTAGATGTGCTAGAGCAGGAAAACTGTCGCTCTATAACCCTCGAGGACCGAAGTCGGGTTTTGCTTGGGTTAGACCTTGCATTGAAATATTTTGTCTAGGTGGATGTCAAGTTTACTGCATACAGAGGAACAAAACAAATGGTTCCTTAAAAACATGTCCAGATCTTCCTCTATGTACGATGAAGTAATTTCGCCTTGTATGACCTACCTCGGGGAGTTTGGTATAGACATGTATAAATAAGATCTCTTTGACAGAGGAGAACCATAAGGTGCTCTTTATGTGGTGATCGACCTGTATGTTCAAAAAAATTTTTTTTTTTTTAAAATACAAGTTGAGATTGTAGCAGTGTCCTGTCTTCATTATTGTGAGCATATCACCATAAACCATGTCAAAGCAACAATCTGCCAGGTGATGGATCTGATGCACATGTTTTGGTTGCAATCTTGACATCCTAAATCACGTGAAGACAAGCACTGAAAACTCAAAAGGCTACAAACGAACACAGAAGTGGCCTTTGATTTAGGTGTTCATAACGGTTTGTAATTGCCCAACACCTTAGATTGTTGAGTCTCCTATGTTTGTTTCATTATATATTACATTTTGAGAAGAGCAGACGTTCCCTAAACATGCTGAAAAGTGTGATTTTGGCCTCGTGTTCCCACTGTTGAGATTCAACAGATTGATTTTTTTTTTTTTTTTTTAAGCAGGCCTTGTATATATGTTGAGTGTGAATTTTTACATATCTTTCATTTGATAAGAAATTTCTATCTTGATTTATTTAAATTTTTCTTTGCCCTTAATGTTGGAAAACAACTTATACAATTTCTTATTTGAAACAAGTGTGCTGTATATATTGTAAAGTGTGGGTCTTTTCACTTTTTAAAATAAAGCTAATTTATTTCCAATATTCTGTTGGTCGGTGTGGTAATTGTAAATGCAAGCTTTTTTTTTTAAACCATATTTGGTCCATTCAGATTTATTTTTCTAACAGAGTCCAAATTCCAACAACTCACTATGTAAAATTATTATCTAGGGCCTGAGTCCACTAGAGCATACCAGTATTGCACCTACTTATCTTAGCAAGTTAAATCAGGTGAATTTGATGAGTGAGATTACTAAACTGCTGAAGTCTGCTTCTCCTGTCCTGGAGTTCCCTACCCCTGCTCTAGAGCAATGGTTCCCAACCCTGGTCCTGTAACCCTGCTAACACTTCACCTGACCCAGCTGTTTATCACATCAACGTGCCATCCCTGAACTGACTTGCGTGTGTAAGTGTTGGAAAGAACAAAACTGCAAGGCAGCTCCTGGTGCTGTTGGACAAGGCCTGGAAACCTGTGATCTGGAGCAATAGGTCATCCATTTTAACCATAATAAATTTAAAACGGAAAGATTCAAGAAAACCTTTCCCCATCTTACTATTATTGCAGAACTTGAGTGACCATTAGTGATGTAAAAACTATTGGAACTACTGTACAGTAAAAAACGTATAATGATGCCAACTTGAAAAGTCCTAATGGACTGGGTACTGCTAGCATATTTTTGGATCATCGGCGATCAACAACAGCAGAAGACAAAAATAAGCTTCAAACAAGTATGAAATCAGACATTACTCATATGGACATAAGTATTGGGACATACCTGTTTTTCAGGGTTTGAGCTAGGTCTTAATGCTTTAGCAGACCAAGGCGTTTTGGACAACGCCATGCTTCCAACTTTGTAGACAGTTTGGGGAAGAACCTTTTCTATTCCAGCATGACTGCGTAACAGTGACATGGTTAGATGAGTTCAGTGTGGAGGAACTTGACTGGCTGCACCGAGCCCTGACCTCAGCCCTATCCAGCACCTTTGGGATGAACTGGAGCAGAGATAGCGAGCCAGACCTTCTCGTCCAACATCAGTGTCTGATCTCATAAATGCTCTACAAAATGAATGGGCACAATTTCCTACAGAAACTCCAAAATCTTGTGGAAATCCTTCCAAGAAGTGTGGAAGCTGTTATAGCTGCGAAAGGGGAACCAACTTCATATTACAGTCTATTTATTTGAATGCAATATCATTAAAGTCCCTGTTGGTGTAATGGTCAGGTGTCACAGTTTGGTGTCCCAAATTGGATGTAATACCTTAAATGCACATTCATACACCTTTTATCCACCCTGAGAGTTGGCATCTGCACTGAAGTGAAGATCACTGTGATCCACTGCATGCATACAAGCGGTGACTATTGAAATGTGAACGTCATAGGTCAGAAGGTTCCTGGGATTGTCACTAACATGTGGCCCCTCCTGCCTTGATGTTGTCAGTGGTTGTGGTGTTGTAGCTGTGGCCCTCAGGGCCTTGTCCATCTGCCCATTAATCGATAGAAGCCTTGTATGAGTTCACTGTGCGGTAGTTCTGGAACTCATTTACTGAAGCTATGCTCAGAGAGAGGAGCTCACCTGCTTTAATGAAGAGGGCAGGATCCTGGGGGCGTACCGCCAGTCTACTGCAGACTCTCTTGTAATAATGCTTCAGTGCTGAAAGTCCTTGGTCATAAACGTGTAAGTCTCCTTTTTTCTTTTGTCTATCCCCCTAATCATGAGGTTACAATATCCGTTGCTGTTTGATGGCATCTAAAATTAATTACACCACCTGTCAAAAGTTGGGACAGTAAGTGAATTATAATTTAATAGTTATCTTTCCTAGATTATTATGTGAAGCACATTGAAAATTGCTGGGGGGCATCTGTACGGTATGTCATTATTAGGCTACTACTTTTGTCAGTTCTATCAGTGGTGTTCTTTTTGTTTAAAAAAAAAAAAGCTTTTTAAATATGTTTAGTTATTACCAGTAAAAACATGAGAAACTACGCTCAATAAAAACGTTTTGAAAAATTGGGTTCCCTCCAGAATATCAACTGACGGTGTACATCATTAAATCATGCTGTTCAAGAGCTTGTTTTGTTTCTTACAGGCTATGTGACACCAAACATGGGGGACTGGAACCTTTTGGGGAGTATCTTGGAGGAAGTTCACATCCACTCCACCATTGTGGGTAAAATCTGGCTGACCATCCTCTTTATTTTCCGCATGCTGGTCCTCGGAGTGGCTGCCGAGGATGTATGGGACGATGAACAGAGCGAGTTTGTGTGCAACACCGAACAGCCAGGTTGCAAGACTGTCTGCTATGACCAGGCTTTTCCCATTTCCCTCATCAGGTACTGGGTCCTGCAGATCATCTTTGTCTCCTCACCCTCCCTGGTGTACATGGGTCACGCGCTGTACCGCCTGCGTGCTCTGGAGAAAGAAAGGCACAAGAAGAAAGCCCAGCTCAAGGTGGAACTGGAGGTGACGGAAGGAGTAATGGACGAACACAAGAGAGTTGAGAGGGAGCTGCGGAAACTGGAGGAGCAAAAGAAAGTGAGGAAGGCCCCGCTGAGAGGCTCTTTACTGCGTACATATGTGTTTCATATCTTGACCAGGTCAGCGGTGGAAGTTGGTTTTATAGTAGGACAGTATGCCCTTTATGGAATAGGCCTGGCCCCGCTGTACCAGTGTGAAAGAGACCCTTGCCCCAATGTTGTGGACTGTTTCGTGTCAAGGCCAACAGAAAAAAGTATCTTCATGTTCTTCATGCTGGTCATTGCTGGGGTGTCCCTCTTCCTGAACATTTTGGAGATCTTCCATCTGGGAGTCAAGAAGATCAAGCAGAGCATCTATGGAGGCAAGCATGGAGGAGATGATGAGAGCATTTGCAGGTCAAAGAAAAACTCAATGGTGCAGCAGATATGCATACTCACCAACTCCTCGCCTCAAAAATTGATGCATGTGACCCAGACATCTTATGCAATGGTGCCTGATGGACAGGCAGAAACTTTGCCCCTCTACCCACCCCTCACTAATGTTGAGGCTCGGAAGTGCAGTGTTCCACATGATGGGTCTGAGCAGCAGTCCAGACAACCCAGCCAGCCTGAGATCCAGGCCCTCCAACAGCTGGGGGCCACAGAGCGGCGCCATACACTGGACGACCGCACGCAGTCCTGTAGCAGTGAAGAGTCTGGGCCCAAGAGTGCTGGTCCTCCGAAAAACATTGGGCAGCAGCCTCGAGCGTCCCTAAGAGCTAGTAACAATGAGATCCCGGCGGCCCTCCGGAATGCCGCGCGCAAGCAGAGCCGCGTTAGTATCTGCAAAGATGTGAGCGAGGAGAGCGAATCACCTGACAGTGACCACTACCCCACTGCCAGAAAAGCTAGCTTCATGTCCCGTGGGCTGTCTGAGGGCCCAGAGAGCTCAGAGTCTAAGAGTGGCTCGGATTCGGAAGCCAAGAGGGTGGCTCAAGGGGACAGCCCCGCCATGACTCCGCCACCTGCAGCGGGCCGGCGCATGTCAATGGTGAGTAAGGGAGTGTGTTATATAGTTAAAATATCGAGTTTTGCTTCACTTTATCTTCATTTTATTTTCAACAGCTAATAGATGGGTAGATGTTTTGATACTGAAGTCACCTTTGTCGTTTGATTTCCAAATGATGAGAGAACACGACCCTTAAATGAAGATGTTTCCCTCTTTCAGAGCATGATTCTGGAACTGTCATCCATCATGAAAAAGTGAGCTGTTAAAGGCCTGTGTATCAACCTCTCCGCCGAGCGGAGTGCCACAAGTGGGTTATTGCTTTGAGCTTCCTTAGCTTCGGTGACTGCATTCCTCACAATTATTGTTGAGTGTCATCAACTCATGTTTGTTCAGTTTGCCATGCATAGAGCTATTTACACTTTGGTCCTAAAACACAAGCAGCCTGTAAGATGTCTGAATGGAGGTTTTGCACATGAAAATGATGCTCTAAGAGCTACCATTGAATATCTATCAACTGAGATTAAAATTGTAATTCTAAAGCCAGTTTATTATTATGACTGTATTGAAGTAAAGAATTTAAAATGTCTAATTCATATTCATTCCATGTGTTCTTTATGTGGGCCAGCGTTATCACTTGGAGATGACACTGAGTCTGAGAATGTTCATTCATCTGGTGTTTTTGCCTTTGTAAATCTAATGGAAATATTCTACACGTTTTACCAATCTGTAGCTTTATAAACCCCGGTGCAGAATAAAATGCTTTTTTTTGTACTAAACACTACTTTTTCTTTATTCATGTCTCCCTCGGTGCCTTTGCATGTTGTAGGAACTGTTTAGGACATACGACTACCATGACGAGGCACATGCTTTGTAAGGTGTAGTACAACACTACCACCTAGTGGCCAATCCTATTTAACACAATAACTGGCCCTCTGACTACTTAGGCCACCAGTGTGTAACAGAGGTTGTTCCATTTAGCCAGCAGCTTTGTTATAAACTATCTGATCGAAATGTGTTGACCTAATGTGAAGCTTTATTTGTATCTGTGTTGTCTTTCTACATTAGCTTCAGTTGTCAGAGCCTGGGCACTGTACAGCATGGATCGATCTCTGTGAACTTCTGGCCTCATTAACAATTATCAATACATTCTAAGTTTAGAACCCCCATCCATTGCACACACAGACACACAGACACACACACGCACGCACACACACACACACACACACACACACACACACACACACACACAAACACACACACACACACACACACAC
>JBBJLS010000155.1:19422002-19435369 GCA_037577275.1 Bryconaethiops microstoma | reverse complement strand
ACACACACACACACACACACACACACACACACACACAGAGGCCATACCTGATAGACGGTGCTACACTGTCTCACGCGCACACTCTCTCGCGCACTCTCTTTCGCGCACTCTCTCTCGCGCACACCCCTCTAGACCAAAAAGCACAGCCTCCATAACTCAAAACACACACTGGTGTAGAAGACTGACAGGACATGTAATGTGTCTTTAGTTCGTTTATGTGTGTGTGTGTGTGTGTGTGTGTGTGTGTGTGTCTGGGTACGGGTATACGTCCTCATGCATGGCTAACCTTCACTCCCTTCTTCTCTCATGTTATTTTTATCGTGCTAATTTGCATTTACAGCAGTTTCTCTCTCAACCCCTGTCAGAACACCTACCATGCTGTTTCGTGGGGGTGTGTAGAATTACAATAAAAAATAAACAAATGACTTGTTTTCTTTGTCAGCTCGGGTTGTTTCGTTCTGTAACATTTGATCAATTCCTTATTCTAAAGGTTCTACAGGCTAGTCAGAGGCATTAGGTTTTGTATGTGTTGTGCCAATAATGCAAGCATGCGGTGAAAGAAATTGTACTTTTAATACTTAAGTATTTTTAAAAGCAAGTACTTCAGTACTTTAACTTAAGTAAAAATTTGACGCTACGACTTTCACTTGTATTATAGTAATATTTGACCAGTGGTATCTGTACTGTCACTTAAGTAATGAATGTGAGTAATGAATGTCCACCTCTGCCAATAAGCTGCCAAAGCAGGGCAAGAGCAAAACATATGAGTCAAGTTAGCGTGAGCAGTGTGACATCTGTCACAGGAAGTGTCTAGGTTAGGCTAAAATTGAACTAATTTAACTTTGGAATAATGCATTGTATAATACTGAGTTTGGCACAGGAGGCACTGTTATTCACCCTTTGTTGAGCACAGTTCCAAATGTCATCCTCGATGTCTACTCCCGTCTCATTCGACCAGTCTGCCCTAATCTTTGAGATTGTAGCAATTCTAAGAGGTTATAAAGTAATGCAATCTTGATTTCAATGCCCTCAGATTAAAGAGGGTCTCTAGGATAATGTCTATACTTGACACCGAAGGTGAATTGTGAAGTTAGGGTCATTACATTGGAGAATGTGGTGGATTTGAAAATAGAGAAATAAGCTGGACCGATGTAAGTTAAATTTCTGTGACAGTTCCTCAAAGCTTGCCAAAACTCAGCTAAAGTACATGTCTTTAAAAGCAGAGATCCCATATCTTTGCCAGATGGAGAATGCCGAATTTAGTCTTGCCGGGGGAAAAGGTGGTTATTACATACAGGAGATAAAATGAGAAACGCCTTGAACCCAAAATGCTGTCTAAATTGGAACCATATCCTGACAGTATTTGTGACCACTGGATTGTTAGTAAAGTGTGAGACTGAAAGGGGAATACTAGTGGAAATCAGGGCCAATAGGCACGTTGAAGTACAAGAACTCGATTCCAAATAACACCAACTTGTATGTGGGGCATGAAGCCAATAAAGAATCTTCTGAATGTTTGCAGCCTATTAATGTTAGCAAAAATTAGGCAGACTCAAGCCACCCTGACCCTTAGGCCTCTGCAGTAGTTCTAAACATATTCCGGGACATTAGTCATTCTATAAGAATTAAATAAAAATTTTATCAAGCGATTTAAAGAAGAATTTGGGAAGGTAGAGTGGAGTACATTGAAATAAATACAAGAATTTGGGAAGCACGTTCATTTTTATGCAGTTAACCTTTTATGCAGTTAACCTGTGTTCCTGTCCTCTTCTATAAATTCCACTTACAGATGCAATGATTTAAGTACAATGGACAAAGGTTCCACAGCTAGAGCAAATGGTAGGGGGCTGATTGGGCAACTCTGTCTTGAAAGTGCTGTGATTGTTTTCCATTTGTAATTATAGAGGCTTGGGGAGAGTTGTACAGAAGCTTGATCCATGAAATAAAATTGTGACTTCAAGAAGATTCGTTCTGTATTGTCAGTTGACAATGAATTGTACTGGGATTGGAGGTCCAACTTCTTTTTATAAAGTTCAAAAGAGGGAGCGATAGATCAACAGAAGCTATTGCTGATATGAGCTGATCCTGTTTAAATCTCTGTGCCTTATTAGACATAGAAGAATATGATATAATCTCTCCCCAAATAACAGCTTTTAGTGTTTCCCAGAGGAGTGAAGGGGAAATATTATACTTTTTGTTTAATTCCAATAATTCATAATTTTTTTGGATATAAATTCAAAATGAAAAATTCATGTTTTGTCAGCCAATAATCTTTTGTCTAAACTCTAGTAAGATCGAGTAGCACTGGGGCGTGGTCCGATTCAACTACAGCTAAATATTCAGTTCCAGTGACACACGGGAGAAGAACCCTAGCAATAAAGAAATAGTCTATTCTACTATAAGAGTGATGCACTGAAGAAAAGAAAGAAAAGCCTTAGCTTTGTGGAAACTGGGCACACCATGGGTCCACACCACCTACTTGGTTCATAAAAACTAAAAGTGATTCTGCCATTTTTGATTGATTTGTAGATTTGGGATTAGAACGGTGTAAAAGTGGATTAATTATGCAGTTCAAGTCACCTCCAAATATTAGTTGCTATGAATTCAAGTCTGGTATTAGTGAAATAATTTCCCCATGAATTTGGCATCATCCCAATTAGGGACCTAAACATTAACCAAGACCACTGGTTTATGAAAAAGAAACCCAGAGACGATAACAAAGTGACCCTGCGGGTTCGAGGAAATACTATTTGCACTAAACTGAATAATTTTATGCATCAGAATTGCGGTTCCAAAAATTTTAGAGTTCAAATTAGATTGAAACATTTGGCCCACCCAGGATTTCCTAAGTCTGACTTGCTCTTTAACCAACAGACGTGTTTCTTGCAAAAACAGAATGTCTGATTTTAAGTTCTTAAGATGATTAAATATTCTTGCTTTCTTTACCGTGCCATTAAGTCCTTCAGCATTCCAGCTAATGAATCGAATATCACCTTTCATGGCTCCCCATAGTGGTGATAGCTAAGGTATTGAAAGAAAATGATTGTAACAAAGAGCATGGCAGCAAAAAAGAATTCACTCAAACACCCAAAACAAGCAATGAAAGCCTAGAAGTGACCCAAACACACACATAACAAGAACTTGTCCCATGCTTGATCCCCTCTCTGGGGCAAGTTGCAGGCTAAACTTCTGGTGATGAATCCTCACATTAAGCAAGAAGACTCCTAGGGATCTTAACAAACTCTGAAACCTTATAACACTCTAATGTGAATAAATCATTCACAGCAAAAGTAACAGTTAAGTAGTCCAACGTGTGTAAAACAACTGTACAGCTACTGTAGACTGTGCGTTCCCTTCCTTCTAAAAAAAGGGTAACAGTTAAGTAGCAAGAGGTAAATTATATATGTAGTATAACATAAATAAACTACTCAGACCAGCATGGATACACGTTTCTATTCGTCACGGAACTTCTGTTCACAAAATTTCTGAGCTTCATCAGGTGAGTTAATGGTAAGAACTCGCGCAGCCCGGCTGGATACAGTTGCTGGAATCGGACACTCTTCTGGTACAGTGCTTGTTTTACGCTGTTAAATGTTGCTCGTTCCTTGGCTAGCGCTGGGCTGAAGTCCTGATAAATCTGTATTGTAACTTCTTAGAAGTTCAGTTTGTGGTTTCTAGCCTAACACAACACAGACGCCTTCTCCTGAAATCTGGAAAAACAGGCCAGGAACAGGCGAGGAGACTTTCTTTGGCTGGAGAAAGTAGTTGGACTCCGGTGAGTTCTCTCCAGATCAGGTGGAACAGTAAACACCTCACGCCCCAATGCCTCCTTCAGCAACTCTGACATAAACTTAATAGGTCCTCACGGCTTTCGCTGCCTTCAGGGATATTTAGTATTGTGAGGTTGGCTTCTCAAGATCATTTAGCTCGTCTAAAACAGACTGGTTTTCTCTTTGGAGCATCTTAATGATAGACTACTCTACTGACAGACATTCAAAGATATCACCTGCTGTAGATTCCACCATAATGAGTCGGATCTGAAAAGAGTTCACTGTTGCTTGTAAGGAATCCAATGAAGTTTGGAGTGGTTTTATAGATTCCCGGATCAGGAAAGAAATGTCCTCCTTTATCGAGGTTCTAATCTTCACGAGCTCTGCAGACCGTTGATCCATCATGAGAGGTGTAGTTGTTTCAGCGTCTTTGGGTGTTGTCGAACCCGTAGCAGGCCGTGGATTATCGACGCCAGATTAGTAGCGTTGCAGGAGTTTGAACACTACAACTTTGCTTATTACTCTTGGGACGGCTCATTTTTACAAACTGAGCAAAACTATGAGTTATGGAAAAGGTTTCACAAAATGGAAAAGTTAAAGTAATTAACCCGGGAGCTCTCCCGTATGCGTCCTTTCCCTACATCACAAAACCGGAAGTCCCTATTTTACCTTTTCTAATAAAATCTAGCATGAAAAGTATCTACACATGTCCCTTTGTCAAAAGATATATGTGGCCCCCACAAAGATTTAAATGCATAGATGTTCATCTGTATCTTTAATAGGCCCTTAAACGGAAATTCCACAGATTTTTCAAAATGTATCCATAGTATTGTTGATATGTAAACATTTGTTTAGAGTGGTTTTTATGTAAAATGGTACATGGTAGGGGTGAATGGGGCCAGGAGTTGCAATGTCCACAGCACAGATTAAGTCATTTTAGTTGCCAAAATAACCAGTGAACCTACATGTGTCTTCCATGTGTTTATATCGTGAAGAAGAAGAGGCAAAGCTGCCATCAGATCCCATGGATCACATGTGCATGGCTCCTCCCCTGATCAGGGACAGCTAAGGAGATTTTAAAAACTCAAACACCCTGTACCTCTTTTACACCAAAACTTTCTCAAAATTTTCATAACCATTTCATGTAATGAAATATAACCATTTCATGTAATGAGCCTTTAGAGTCAATCTTTAGACAGTCTACAATACGTGTCAGGACTTTTCTTAAGAATGGAACAATTCACATCACACGACTCTGAATGACTTTGTTAATATCTGAACCCTTGTGGTAAGTAACCAGACCGGGGAACAGTTTGAGAATCTGAGGTGTATTACATAGAAACCAATTTGAATATTGGCAATAATTCTTCAATACCCAGGAGCTGGAGATTTAAAACGTGGGTAGAAAACTGGGAACCTCCCCTTAAAAACATCTTTACCACTTAAAGATTTTTCAAATTTATTCCTGTTTCTCCAGCTGACATTACACTGAAGTTCATAATCAACTTTTTACTAGTATTTTTTGTCCTAAAATATCATTGAGTGGTTTTACCTTAACTGACCTCGCAATGCGAAAAGCGACAGCAGGACAAGAACGTAGTACATGATATGTTTCTTTATTTCATAAACAGAAATGGTGTCTAGACAAAAATCCGTCATTTATATAACACTAGCAATTGAAATGCATGAAAATGGGATCTGCACAATACCGTATTTACAATGGTTAAGTCATTAAATTCATTAGGTTCATGTAGCATTTAGAAATGAAACAAACAAAAAAAAGAGAAGTATAAACTCTACAGGGTAAGCAAAGAACAGCTATCTCAAAATCGACAATATTAACACAAAAACGGTCTAGAAAAGAAGGGCTAGAAAAAACGAACGATAGAGAGCGAGCAAGAAAACCAAAAAAAATGAAAGGGGCAATAAAAAAATAAAATAAAAATAATAAAAATAAAAAACCAAAACCTGACTACGAGGCAAAGAGCTATTACATTTAAAAACTATGCACCAAAAAACCTACTAATACAATAATCCATAGAATTTGTGTAAAAAGCATGTAGAAAAAACACCTGATGCGGTTTTGCTGATACAGTCATTGACCAGTTATGAGAGGTATGAAGGATTTCACAGGTAGATAAGAGTGAGAGAGAGAGAGTCTGCTCTGCTAGTCGAGAGATGGGGGGCCCGGAGACCCCTGCATACACACATTTTTGTTTTTTTTTTTCACGTCAAAGGTGAACTATGGCCTCTGCAAGTTCTAAGGCAAAAAAGTCGGAGGTGCACTTCTATTCATCTTTACTCTGAAACATCCCCGTCGGGCGAAAAAGACAAACTTGAGGAAACAAGCATAGTTATCAAAGGACTTTTTTCTTCTTCTTCTTAAAAACATACAAAACCCATCCCTCCCTCCGAAAAAAACAACAAAAAAGCCCCAAAAAAGTAACCTTCCAAAAAACAATACTAATACCTGTCTAATCCAAATTGAGACTCACAATTACTATGTACATGGCAAGTTCAATCCACTCGTTAAAAACGCGACACCTTGTTCTCTGTAAACATTTTTGTTTCTTAGATACTTTATTTTATTTTTATTCTTCCGTCCTCAGCCCGGACGCGGAACGTTCTATAAAGTCGAGCAAATCGTGAGGAGGGAAAAGCGAGAGCAAGTTTTTTTTTGGAGGAGCCAGTGTCGATGTTTCAGAGAAAGCAGCAACCGAATAAAACAGCCACGTTAAAAAAAAAAAGAAGCTTAAAAACGGCGTTTTTGTAGGTCTTTGTCGTTCTTTTCTAAATACTGCAAACAAACAATCAAACAAACAAAAAAAATAAAGAAGAATAGCATTTTTAGGCCTGCGGACGAAAAAGCTTAGTTCAATTTGAAAAGTAATTCTAATTTTGAAGAACATGCAGCCCTTGTCGGGTTTCCATCCAGTTTTTTTCTTCTCTGTGCATCATCGCGATTTTTAGCTTAGAAACTATGGAACAAAAAAGAGCTTTTCTTCAGATACGTTTCATTTTAAACGATTAGCTAAAAAAAAAAAAAAAGAACTTTACAAGCTAGAAGCAGAAAAACAAACGTGTTGGGAGAAAAACAATTAAAATGAAATGAAATCGAAAATAAAAAATTGTTGGCACGCACCCTGAGACAAGATACAAGAGCAACAGACTGTTTAGATGAAGGCGACCAGAGCTGGCCAGCATGGAGCTGAACGAAGAGAGAGCCAACAAGCTTATTCGACTCGTGAGGTTTTGGGTGAGCAGGCGACCACGCTGACCGTGGCTTTTAGAAGCGACAATAAAACAATCCACCGTCACGTGACAGCTAGGCCTTATACTATATACCACGTTCACGTTACACGTCGTAGGGCTCGATTCCGATTTTTAGATATTTTTTGGCTTGCATGCAGAAATGATCCGTTCTGAACTGTTATAAAAGCCATTTGCATTGCTTTTGCAGCTGTTAGCTGCTACAAGCATAACACTGAATGATAAAACATACAAATTCTGATCTGGCCACCTCTGAAGTGGTGTGGTCATTCTGCAGTCAGCACCCATATTAAGAAATACATGGTCCGGTCTTAGCTAATTTACTCCATGGGAACATTTTGGAAAATTATGCTTTTCGAAATCAATACGTTTTTTGCTATTTGCACCTTTCCCCCCAACAAACGTTGCCAGATCCTCTGTATTTAAGCAGTCAAAATACATGACCGCTCACACTGCTATGCACTGAACTGACAAAACCCCCTCGCAGGCCTTTAAGCTTTGTCTTCGGCAGTATTAGCCTGCAACCTGGTGTCACATAGTAGTGTTGAAGTGTAACTGCAGACTAGCTTTCATGCAATAACATTCC
Source organism: Bryconaethiops microstoma (assembly GCA_037577275.1). NCBI lineage: Eukaryota > Metazoa > Chordata > Actinopteri > Characiformes > Alestidae > Bryconaethiops > Bryconaethiops microstoma. Next base: position 19,427,743 of record JBBJLS010000155.1, on the reverse strand, counting down.
AATGGGCAGGAGTCTTAACTTGTAGCATCATTCACACTTGTGACCTCCTAATTCAGAAGGTTCGGAGATACCCAGGGGGACAATTATGTACAAATTGTTGGAGCTTATAGGGGCAGTTTTCGAAAACGCCGTTCATTTTTCCCATAGAGAAAAATGGCATAGACCTGGAATTCCAAATATGGGCATGATGCTGACTACACAATGAGTGACTTCAGAGGTGAATCAAGTTTATATTTATTTTCTATTTTGAACTTGTGTGATTCACCAATGACCAATCGGATCTGTGGCCCCCGGTAACATGAATGCAGCCTAAATCCTTTCATACCTACATCAGAATGTGAAACTAATGATCGGGGGCGGTCCCTCGGCTCTTAAGGCGAAGCAAGCCGAGCTGGGGAGATAGACGACTGTGTCTCTACAACACAGCAACAACTACGGCTACTATTTGTCGTTATAGCTTTGATTTTTTTTTCGTTTTTGTATTTTAAGGGGATCCCCCATCCCCCACCCCCATCCCAAAATGTCATAGATACTCAAGTGTATGACAGTGTGCTTGTCTAGTGGAACGTCACGCTTTCCACGTTTACTTAATCACTTATACAACAAGTAGTACGAAGAAAATAACAAAACAAAATAAAAAACAAAACTCATTTATAGGCATGATTTGCATATGTGTGCACAAGAAACAAAGTCCGTCTGTCCGTCCGTCTTTAGTTCCTGTTTTGTACCTGACTATCTTTTTTTTTTTTTTCCCGAAATGGCAAATACTGTTCAGAGTTTTTAGGAAGAGAGAGAATGAGGAAAGTGTAACATCTAGAGAGGAGAGCGAAAAAAAATAGCACAAAACTAGCAATCACGGAAAAGATTCCACATCCCTACGACACGGCACTGCGTCCAGTATTACTGTGGGTTAGCGTGTGTGATGTGTGATGTGTGTGTGTGTGTGTGTGTGTGTGTGTCGCGTCAACAGGGAGAAACGTGCCAAGCATTTATGCAGAGGTTCTTAAAAGCTCGCTGATTCACACGCCAACTTAAACTAAATGGGTCCAGATATCTCAACTAAACCGATATTACTCGATTTGAGTAATTCAACATCTCAATAACTCACGGATGTTAACTGGGCCTCAGAGTTTGTCTGGGAAGTGTAATGAAGCTGATTTGTCTAATTGGTGGACTTTGAGGCAGAGGGTTGCCAGGTTTGTAATCTGGTCAGAAAATGACACTTAATTGATAAAAGAACGACTGAAAGCGTCGCTGAGGACTACGCTTTCCAGAGCAACCAACGCCTGGGACAAATAGACAATTCCTATAAAATATACAGGCAGCATGCAATCCTATCACGGATGTCAAGTCTCTAACAAATATACAATTAGGGCAAATACAAACTGTTAAATACCCTTTTAAGTTAAATTGATTCAAGTTAAAATTGATATTTTTTTTGTTAAACCAGAGCTCTGATTTAGCTTATTAGACTCGTGGGTGATCGTTTGGGTGAATGGAGCACTCTCTTGTATTGCAACGCTGAATTTCTCATTTTCTAATTTGCAGTTTTGGATGTGGTCATTAGATAACGAGCATTAGAAAGTCAGATTATCTGTTGGGGGTGGGTCACTTTTAAGTGCCCACACTAAGTGCTTCAGCTTCAGATTTTTAAGGACCTGAAAGTGAAACAGACCCTTTAAGAAGTGCTAAAAATGGTAAAAGAGTGCACCAGGGTGAGAGGCCTGAAGTTCACGGAGGTCAACCAGGTCTTTCGGCCAGATTTGGCCAAAGTCTGAAGGTGGTGATTCTGGGCACTGATTTTTGTAATTCATTTTTTTCTTGTAATTCATTTCAATCTTTGGCTGGTTTATTTTTATTGTCAAGATTTAACTGCGATGTAAATAGTTGAAGTCCTATTTTGGCACTACTTTTACTAAAGATCCTGGTAACACTTTTGAGTGCAGATGTTCTGCAGATGTTCACCCTCTGTTTAATCAGCATTCAACTACAGATCTTTTAAAAGGACCTTCAGTATAATGTGTTCATTGTAATTCTATTAAATCTAGCCTTAAACACGAACCTAACCTTCAGTTCAAGCCTAAACTTAAACTTAAATCTAATCCTAATTAACTTTAGCCAGATAGTCTATAAAGAGCCACTCAAAATAAAGTGTACCCAAGATTCAGGAATCATCAAATCAGGCTAAAATTTGACAATTCAGGACGACAAAAACCTCTGATGAATGAACACTGCACGTAGAGAGGAGACCTGGCTGACCTCAGTGACCCCAGGGCAGACTATAGTAAGTGCCGGGAGAAACCGTATCATTTCTTGTTCCTGAGTTGCCAACCACTTTTCCGGTGAGAAGGTGGCAATCTTCTTCTTTTTTTTTAAAATTTGTTTTTAACTGTGATGTTTTAAAAACATAACACTGAAAAGAATTCAAAGAACATGTCCTTGGGGTCTTTGTGACACTAACACACACAGGCACAAAGCATCTTTAAATACTGATAAGAAAGAAATTTCCCTCCAAAAGTGCAAGGGGGCGGAGTCTTCGTCACATTTCGGAAGGGTTAAATGGGCCTGGGGCGTGTTTATGGGCCGAGTGTGTCTATGTGTGAAATGTATAATAGTGTGTGTGCGTGTGAGTGTGTGTGTGCGGACACACACAAAAACAGGTGCCCCAAAGGGTTCTTTGAATGATGCCATAGGAGAGCTACTCTTGGTCCCTCAGACTTGAACCTTCACATAAAAAGGATCCGTATCAATGTAAGGGTTCTTCCTAAAGTCTTTACATTGGGTAGAGATTCATTAAGGTTTTCCCCAACAATAGTTCATTAAGGAACCATCCAGTTTTTCCACTATGTAACTGCATAAAGAACCTTTTATGGGCACCTTTATTTTTGCATGAGCGTGTGTGTGTGTGTGTGTGTGTGTGTGTGTGTGCACTTAAAAAAGGTGCTACAAAGGGTTCTTTCAATGATGCCATAGCAGAACTACTTTTGATTCCTCAAGCTTGAGAAAAGATTTAGATTTGAAAAACCTAAATAAGGTTCTACAGCAGTTTAAGGGTTCGTCCTAGAACCTTTACATTGGGTGGAAGTTCATTAATCGCAAAATTGATTCTTTTAAGGAACCGTCCAGTTTTAGTCCTTACGGCCCTGCATAAAGAACCCTAGTTTGCACCTTTTTTTTTTTTTTACAAAAAATAAATGTATGTCGTATATGAATATGTGTAATACGCTGTTTTCCTGAGTTTTTTAAGCACACCCACTGTCATGGGCAATTCACTTCAGACAGGAAACAGCTAACTCTATTTTTCCCTTCGCAAACCAAAAGGTGCAGAAACGAGGGGGGAAAAAAAGCCCAGAGAGAAGAGAACACACCTACTGCACTACCTGTACAAAGTTACCAATACACTCGCCATGCTCCGCGCTAAGCCTATATACACACGTTCTGTCCAGCAAGCACTATACACGAAACCAAAAAGGAAGAAAAGAAACATCCAAATGCAATGGTATTGCTGAAGCGAGGGGGGACGTTAGCCATTGGTACTCTGAGAGTCTACAATTCCAATCCTCTTTTGGGTTCCGTCTTCCGTTTTCCATTGTTCATTCTGTCGTTTCAGTGCTGTAGAAGGCAATAGAGGAATGTTTGTTTTTTTTTCTTGTAGATACAACCGTCTGTACAAATTAAGTGTTGTGGAGACACTACAAATGTGTAACACAAAAGACATTTCATTTTTTTTTGCATATGAACATTTACAGTCTAGCTGTTGTAAAAAAAAGAATCTTTCATGTATTCTTATTTTTTTTATGAGTTACTTTATCGAACATTCAGAATATTTCCTGAGTTTGAGTTTGCTGTGACGAGGGTCACAAAGGGAGAGAGAGAGAGAGAGAGACAGAGAGAGAGAGAGAGAGAGAAAGAGAGAAAGAGAGAGAGAGAGGGAGAGAGGGGAACACAGAAAACCATCCATGTTAAATAATCACTGCGTACAATGGAACCGAACGGACCATTTTAACACTGTGGTTAAAGAGACACTCCAGCTTTTTGTCAGCCCAATCTCCATCCACTGCATTCCGTCAGTTATCTATTCAGTTATCTGGTTAGTTATCCAGTATACGGTCAGGTACCACGGACAACAATTCTGTTGCACTTACAAGTATTGAAAAGAATAGAACCCGACTAATCTCCTATTACAGAAGTCAATGATGAGTGATGTATTCTGTGCAGGGAAACTGTTGTTTGTGGTAATCAAATGTACTATATGGTTCAAATGGAGCAGAGATAGATTAGGCAGGAGTATCCCTTTAATTTAACAATTTTGCTGGGAGAGGTAGAGGGAGGAGGGGGATCTAGATGGGGAGAGAGACCTAGAGATAGAAAGACAGAGAGAGAGAGAAAGAGAAAGAGAGAGACAGAAAGAGAGCTGCTGCTAGGTCCGTGGAGGTTTGAATGTGAGATGTGATCAGAAACCCATCCCCTTTGAGTGGACTGTAATACGAAGAAGACAGCGTTTGCACTGCGGAGGTCAGTGGGGCGGGGGGGGAGGTTTAGCACCATTGCGAGAGTTCTGGGAGACGCTTCAGCCACTCTGCCATGGCCGAGCTGGAGAGAACCTGGAGTAACAGTATTGCTGCTGTTAAGACAACTGTAGTGTCGACCGTTAAAAAAAAAAGGCGACAAAACACATAAATATGTAAAAAAAAAAGAAAAAAAGAAAAGAAAAAAATATTCATAGAACACTGGCAGAGGCTGACCATCTCAACACCCCCTTAATTCTGAGGGTTTTGTCAGAAGACGTTTCTAAATTAAATAATTCAAAAAATAAACAAAAAGTCACAACATTTTTAGAAAATTAAAAAAAAAAATCATAAAAAAGTGGAGAAACCACCGTCATTAGGTACAGTCCTTCCTCGGCTGTTCGTCAGTGGTACATTTATCCGTCATTTCCTGGCAAAAGTCAACTGTCACCGTCTGATTGGACTGTTCCAGGGAAAGCCCCACCCCCTGGTAAGAGGAGGAGCCGGCCTTCGTCTCGCCCCGTTCGGCCCTGTTTCCCGCGTGTTCCACTCCATTGCCCGCAGCCCACCGGCCCGACGCAGGCGCCGGCTGACCATCCGGTTCTGGCGTGGCTGCTCCCGAGTGGGTGGTGAGGTCGATGCTGGCGGTGGGAGGGGCCTGGTTGGGCGAGGCGGGGTTGCCGGGACGCAGAACGGGGCAGTAGTGGTGAAGAGACTGGACCTGCTCGGGGCTCAGCTGGACGTCCCGACACACCTCCTGCGACAAGCAGGAGAAATTCTCCCAGAGCTCCCCCATACACGCCTTCAGCTGGTTCCGCTCCGTCAGTAGCTTCTCTTTCTCACACACCTGAGACACACACACAGAAACACGCACGTCAGGTTAGGCAGCCTGTGGCTCGTAACCGGGATGGGTTGGTGGCCAAATTCCATTGCAAGTTATTATATCGGTAACGTATATCGGTAATGTTCTTTTCAGTTATTTTGGTCCAGTTTATTTAATTTAACATATCACTCTCAGAACAAAAACTGCAAAAAGGTGAACCAGTTAAGCCGTACTATCAATGTAAGTGCCTTTTTAATTGCATTTTTAAAATGTGACTTAATTTGACAGTAGCCGCAAAATGCAATTTTTGCCTGTTTTGGAGGTCCTGTGGTTTTCTTTTATAAAGTTGAATTCAATTAAAATTGTAATGAAATCAATTTCAGTGTTAATGTATGTATGTGTATATATAT
>JBBJLS010000155.1:19397629-19408924 GCA_037577275.1 Bryconaethiops microstoma | reverse complement strand
CAAATAATATTTATACACATGTATATCTATATTGTGTATTAATATTGTATATTGTATATTATACTGATCAGTGTATTGTTTCATTGTATCTTTACATATTATTGTTGTTTTATTCTGTCGTGCTTGAGAGACACCGTCAACCGGAATCAAATTCCTTGTATGTGCTCCCTCACATACCTGGCCAATAAACGCGATTCTGTCTATCCCAGCACATATAGGACAAAAGGTAAAGAAACACCTTGGACAAGTCGCCAGTCCATCACAGCGCAGACATATAAGCAAAAACAATCACACACACACACATGCCTAGGGGTAATGTAGCATCTACCATTCACCTGACAGGCGTGTCTTTGGACTGTCTTTGGAAACAGGAACACCTGGTGGGAACCCAGCTGGAAAGAGTGAGAACATGCAAACTCCACACAGAGAGAACCTTCAGCTGACCTGGCTTGGAATCAAACCCAGGACCTTCAGGCCACCCCGTGCCTCCTTCTATGAATCAATGAATCTAAACAGTTATATTAAAGTAGGGTTTGAAGGCTTTTGTGTTAACTGTCGTTTCATCCATCTACACAGTACACTTTCCACCGCGACCATGGAGCATCACGAAGAAAAAAAGCTGAAACAACACAAGCGCGGGCAGGACAGGACTACACCGAGTGCAAAATGAAGGAACAGTTCAGGACAGGACAGCATACAGAGCCATACAGAGTATTAGTGTGAGTGAATACAGTATTATGACAAATACTGAATAAGTAATTGAATGTGCAAAATGCACATAATTATGAGGTACATAATGATATAATTAACAATGGATTTGTTTATGGGGGGAATGGCAGTTGTAGCGTGTACGTGTGTTTGTGTTTAGCGGTTCAGTACAGGAGTGTGTTTATGTGAAGATCTGATTGAGCCTTCTGCCAGATGGAAGGATAGAGAACAGGGTGTGGACGAGTGTGTGGAGTTACCCATAATGCTGGTTGCTTTGTGGATGCAGCGACTGGTGTATATGTCTGATGATCTTTCAGGCAGTTCTTGCAGACATCTGGTTCCATTCCTTTAAATTCCCCTTGAACCTTAAATCCCCCTTTACAGTGAGGGTTAGGTTAAATCATATAAGCATTAGCACTTCGCTACAGATGCCCATATGGTATTGGAAACATCTCACAAGGACAGCAACACATGTGGGGGGGTAAACTCCGAAACTGTGTGTGTGTATTTGTGCGCGTGTGTGTTCTCACGGAGCACAGATGTTGCAAGAGGTAATGTTACACTTCTTTATTTCAGTGCACACTGGTTTTTGTAGCAGCTCCATTGGTGCTTTTTCAGCCTGTTCACGTGCGAGTGTGAGTCCTTCTGTTCGGTGTTGTGATATTGCTGGTCAATACCAAACCACCACCCCTCCCCCCCCACACACACACACACACTCCCCCCAAGTCTGTGACTCAAACGGCCAAAAGTAGCTGCCTCATCTCTACAGACAGTTGTCACCATGGCAACGTGCCAGTTGCCTTCGCACTGTCCTCTTATGCTCTTTGAGGTGTAACCTCTCTCTCTCTTTTTTTCATCTCCCCTGCTTTTCTTTCACAGAAACTCTGCACTGTCTGGCCTTTTCACTCCGGAAACACGTCCCTCTCTCGAAGGGCCTGACCAGTCGTCTTGGACTTTGGCCTTTTGGCTTCGCCATCCGTCTCCACGCCTCAATTCGGCTCAGTCCAGAAAACCATGACCACAAACCACACGACACATGGAGCTTATTCATCAGAAGTGTTAATACAAGAGGGTAAATCCCTATTCTACGTGTCTGTGTGTGTGTGTGTGTGTGTGTGTGTGGTATGTGCTGATCTCCTCACAGTAAACAGCACTGAACCAGAGACTGTCTGGCCTGGTGGATTACTGCAGAATGAGAGGATTGGCTTATCCATCCATGTCAGCAAAGCGAGAGAGTGAGAGAGAGAGAAAGAGAGAGAGAGAGAGAGAGAGAGAGAGAGAGAGAGAGAGAGAGACATATATAAAGATGGACAGAAAGAGAGAGAGACAGTGAGACAGAGAGAAAGATCTTCTGCCACAAGACAAAAGACACACACACACACACACACACACACACACACACACGCACACACACACACACATCAATCAAATGTATTCCACCAAAAGTAGTCCTATAGTTTGTGAGTGCAATTTTAGACAGTTGTCTAGAGGGAAAAATTGTATTTGCCTTGGACTGTAAGCACATTTATCTGTGACCTAATCAAGATGCAGCAATTCTGCCACATAAAGGACCAAAAAAAATATACAGTTTTTGGATGACATAGACTTATATTACTAATGAGCCTCATAGCTCTGATGCATAACTTTAGACATCAGACATGTCTGATATTCTCAGGGCAAGGAGAAAATTACGAAAATTTCATTTTTGGTGAATCTGCCCTTTAAGCCGTGTATAGCCAATGCAGTTCCTGTTTTTAATTCTCAGCCATAAATATATTAAAAGAGTTGATTATACAATCAGTAGTTTTACAAGTAAGTAATGGTAAGTAATGATTAAAACCATGATTGTATTTTAGCAGACAAAAAGAAGAAATATATTAAATAATATCTAAAACATAATATTTGGGTATGAAGACAAGGCTGCATTGAATTCCAAACCTGTTGTTGAAGCTTTTGGTTGGTTTAACTGATTTAAGCAAACAAATGAGCAAAACATTTTGAGACTGGCTGGAATAAAAACACCAATTAACATATTGATGGTTATGTAAACAATGTTACTGATGCAAATGATTTTTTATTTGCATCAAATGACTTTTTATTTTTATTTGTGTGTGTGGGGGTGCATTTTTTATTTGCACCCCCCCCCCCCACACACACACCTTTAAACAAGCCCGCATGCACTCCTGAACCAGTAAACAATCATATAATCTCCAGATTATTGTTGGCATCACTATCTGGACAGATATAGAGAGATGTATAGTAGACGGGATTAATGTTTCAGTGACTGAATCTAAACATGGAGAATAAATGCTGTTGAATAAGGCCTTTACGGGTTTTTTATACGCTGATTGGCTCTCATAACTGACGAAAAAGATCACAGATGCCTTTTCTTCTATGTATATGTTTTTCTCCCACATGCTGTGATGCGCTCTGACGTCCAAAATGAAGAACCAAGACCTGGATTGGCCTCAACCAATCATGGTGCTCCGTTTGCCATCGCCCCCTCATTAAGGATGCCGTGTGTAGGCAACGTGAGCTTCATTCAGCCTCAGCTTGACTCAGTCACATGAGCAGGCAACACTCACAGTGAGCCAGTTCACTGCTGCTAATATGCTCCATTAGCTTATCACATGACATGCCTTACACGCCGCAGATAAATATCTGGCGGCTCATGGACAAGTAATGATATCGGTGTAAATCACGGCTGAGGGGGGACCCATGTACAGACACACTGATCATTATTATGTTCGTTGCCACATCATAAATTACCTACTTACCGAATCACTCTGCACAGCAAGATCCAGCGCTCGACTGTTGGAGCTAATGGGAATTCTGTAGATAAATATAGCTCTGATCAAGTGAACTGAGTTGATTGGATGCATCACTGGCTTCCGATTGACCTCAGTTATGCTGCTCTAGCTGAGTTATTGTGGCCTAGCCCTTAGAATCCACAGTTACAGTGGTAAAAAAAAAAAAAGAACGTTGATATCATTAAATAGATGAGATAAATGGAGTAATTTGGTTGAAGGTACAGATTCTAAAGGTTTAATCAGATACAGGGGGCTGGGCTGACAGGAAAAGTATGAAGAGCTGATTCCGAGGAAAGTCAGATTTCATTATTATAGCTTGGATAGCACTTATATTAACAAAGGCTATATGTACTAACTGATATGGCCAAAATCAGCACTTTTTCTTCGTTAATTTGATGGTAGTTAACACTAACACTGTCAAAAAACTATAACACCATGTCAAAAAACAGGGCACATCAAAAAAGGAAAATCCTCTAACCTGCAAGCAGAACACCAGCGGCAACCCCAAGTCAGGGTTAATAGTCACTAATGTTACCTGACAAATATGTTTGAATGTGGACATAAAAAATAATAAATATAAGCTTCTCTGCTTTTTCTCTTACAACTGATATACTAGCTGACCAGAAATTGCTTAATAGCCTTGACAGTTTCATTTACTTAACATTCGATCATAAAGCTCAGTAGCTAGTTCATAATTAGTTTATGCTAATCTAATCCATTCATACATTTGCTAAAATGTAACTTTAATAGTAAAATTGGAATACAATTTCTTCTCAATATTGCTGTGATATCTGTGATCCATTTTTCTGTAAACAGAACAAATCTTTGACAGAAAGGTGAATGTAGGACTTGAAAACAGTTTTATTTGGTCCCACATTACAGCTTTTCATTACACTGAGCTAATTGCATCACGTGCATTCTGCTTGCCACACTTTGAAATTGAATGACTTCCAACTTTTGTCGCAAGTGTTGTAACCTGCAGATCTTGAAGTCCCTGATGTTTACAGTGTAAACCAAACGAGTCACTAACGGCTACTTTACAGTCTCTCAAACACAGCTTCATGTTTTAGCAACACATGATAATAAGAGCTACAGCTTGTCTTTTTTTTTCAAAATTAATGTCATTAACAATTAGAAATGCACTGGCATTGGTAAAAAACCTTTTCAACAGTAGCCAAAAAAACCGCATTTTGTGGGCATGGGTAGGAGAATTAATTATGCAAAAATACTAAATGAAAAATAACGAGGGAAAACATACAAGATCACTTACTTCTGATCCTTGCTCTTGAACGTGGCAGGACTCGCTGTCTCCTTCAGAGAAGGAGCCAGACTCGTCACTCGAATTGGTGCCATACGCCCGCTCACACTTGATCTTGGGCCGGGCAGCACCAAACAGTGGTGCGTCGACACCCGTACCGGACTCCTGTGGGTCGGCAGGCAGGCAGCGGCTCACACTGGAACAAGGCGAGGAAGAGAACTCAAACTGGGGCAAGCTGCAGGGGGAGCCGCCACTGCCATCCTCAGCATATGAGTACGAGGAGCATGAGCTAGAGGTGCGCGTGCGGGTCTCAGAAGGCGGTGAGCGCGGGCAAACCTTGATGGGCACAGGGCAGCTAGCGTTGGGCCTCTGGCGGCACAACAAGAGTGTTGATGGTGAGTCAGCTTGGGCCGCTCCCGAAGAGGTGGAGTAGGCAGCCTGTGAGCTGGGAAGCGACTGACTGCCCCCTACCCACAAGCCCTTGGGCAGCTGCTCAGGTGGTAGCTCCTTGTCTGGCGGCGAGTTGCCGCCACCTGGGTAGGAGTGGGCAGGTGCAAAGATGACACTGCGGCGGTCCAGCTCTGCGTCCTGCTTGCAAACACCATCGCATGAAGCTGACCTCAGCGACAGGCCTGTGGAGAAGCCGTCTTTGGCGTCTTTGGGGAAGGCTGGCCTGTGGTCCTTTTTGTGCTCTCCCTGAGTGCTCGCCTTGCCCTGGGCGCAGGCCAGCTGGCCAGCCAAAAGTGGCCGGGAAGCATCGGGTGGGTCTGGGAAGCCCCGGTTGAAGAGGACACGCAGGCAAGTGGGCGACTTGCTACTGTCCAGCTCCATGTCGGCCATAGATTCATCCTTGTCCCTGCCGTCGACCTCATTGCCTGACAGGATGGGCTCGTCCTCGCCCCGCGGCTCTTGCTTGATCTGGTTCACGGCCGGCCCGCCCAGCAGTGTGCTTGGGAAACCTGAGGTACTACTGGTGTGTGAGGAGCTCTCGTTGTCGTTGCTATCGTTGTGCTTGCTGCAGGCCCACTGGTACTTCCTGTACTTGGGGCAACGGGGCAAGTCCGAGGCACCTTGCCGCCCGGTTTCAACCTGGCCATCCAGGATGTCTGGACGGTGGCACGTTCGCGGCGAGGCATCCCAGGCCGCGGTGACCACTGGCGTCTCAGCCTGCATACCCTCATCCTCCGACTGGTTGCTCTCGGACTCCACCTTGTGGCAGAGCAGGGGAACATCGTCCTCGCTCCGCAGCTGTGCCTCCAGGAAGCGGAAGCAGGAGTCCTCCAGGTTGTGCATGCGCAGAAACTCAGCGCACCGTATTACTTCCTGGATGTTGTCGCGGCTGAGCAGCAGCTTGGCTGTGTAGGCGAACTGCAACAATGGAGCGAAGCCTCTGGCAGTGACCTGCGCACACACACAAAACACAGGGGGAAATGTCAGTGTTACAATCAGCAATGCCATTGTTCTGGGCACTTGGAGTGTGCAGAGGCAACCCGACAGCTCTAATGACCATTAACAAATAGTGCAAAGTTCCAGTTAATCTTTTAGTGGGTCAGCACCGAACATTCTGTGTGGCATGAAATAAAAAAGCCAGCAGCGTCCGAGGCCAGACAGCAGGTCACAGTCGACCTCTTTCGGCCCCTGCAGCCTTTTTTATGCCTGCTGGCTGAGCAGCTGATGCCCCCTGCTTGGTGCCGGTGGTATGGCAAGACCGGGAGCAGGACACCATATGGAACTGTCTGTGACTATCTATCTCTCCAGTTCTGAAGCATGAAGCGTCTGCATAGCCTAAACAGGCTTTAAGAGCCTGGCTTATCTCTGCTATTGCCATGCTGAGCAGGATGACAGAGGGAGGGAGGGAAGCCTACCATTTGAGCCTAATGCTGGTAATTAAGTAAATGCCTGAGACAGCAGAAGTCTTGCCGTCCCACTACAGCCGTTGTACGAGTGTTTGTGAGATCGTGCACTAAAGCAGCTTCTTTCTGGTGTGTGGAATTCCCTCGGAAAAGAAATCAGAAACACCTAACGAAGACTGTAAGCCTTAACTGAACTAATTTTTCTCTCTCTTCCACGTTCTCCTTCTCTCTGCCCCTCTTTCCTACACAGACTTTCTCTTTGACTATCTCCTCATCACTCTCTCATTTTCTCTCTAACTCCCTCTCTTTGTCTCTTTGTATTTCTCTTACTGCTTCTTTCTCTCTTCTTCCTCTGCTCCCTCTGCTCCTTTGATAATGATGAGCATGATGGGCATACATATTCACAAACCATTTCTGTCGAACAGTGTGCTTTCTTTGTCATCTCTCTCTCCTTACTTTCTCCAATTTTGTTTAGTCACCTCACATAAAACTTTAAATTATAAAAAGTTTTTACAACAGAAATAAAAACACGCAATGGATATAGCAACTCACTTTCTCTCTCTCTCTCTCTGTCTGAATTATGAGTCACACTCTGGCACTGTGCTTCCGCAACTGTGTGCCACACACACACACTGCTAGGTATTCTGTCCTCAGAGGCGCTTTACAATGGCTTGACTTTGATCTGGGCCGATATTGTTCCCCTTTTCCACAATGGTCCCTCTCTTCTGCCTGAATGATGCAAAGTCTCCACCAAATGTGCCTTAAAGATGCAAAAGAAGTGGAGTAACAATGTGTTTTCAAAGAGGGGCTCTTTACTCACTGCTCGGATCTATACAGAGAGAACAGTGTAAGACAGGCCACCCTGCACTGAAATCATATCCTGGCTGCACATAATACACTTATGTTTATTTCATTCATGTCTACATCAATAACCTACACTACAAATCGTTACTATTGCCAAAGATTTGTGGAGGCCAGAGTCTTTCTTCTATGGGATTGCTACAAAGAACCCCATCCTGGCACCTGTAAATTTGAGTGTATGTAAAAAAAATAAAACATATGTGCACAAACTGTCAAATAATTATTTGTGATAAATCACACTGTTTTCAGTCATGACTGCATATGCGTTGTTATAACTGTACGAGTGGACATAATAAGCATCATCACAATATATACTCAACACTTGACTTACACCTCAGAGACCTAAGTCTTGACTCGGACTCCCACTCCAAAGGCTAGAGACTTGACTCAGGTTCACACCTTAGAAAATCAAGCCTCAAATCTGACTCCCATTCAAGAGACAAGAGACAGGAGACTTGACTTAGAGGCTCGACTTGAACTCTCAACTCGATTTGGGATTCCACCCCAGAGACTCGAACTCACACCTCAGAGACTTGAGATTCGACTCAGGCTCTCAACTCAGAGACCCAAGCCATGACTTGGACTCTGACCCCAAAGTCCCAGCCTCAAATAGGACTCCTGCCTGTACTCGGACTCCCATCCCTTATTACATAAGCCTCTACTTGGGACTCCCATACCAGAGATTAGAGACTCAATTCAGACTCCCACCCCAGAGACACAAAACTCGACTAAGACTTGCACCTCAGAGACTCAAGACTTGAGTTGGCTTAGATCCAGAGATTCAAGATTCACTTCAACTCATGCTTGAGACTCTATTATGCCTCATGCAGACGCATGAAGTGACTTGTGCAGAGCCCTGTCTTGTGCACGTCTCGATCCTCTAGTTTTCAAGACAACCCAACACTGCTTTGTGACACTTTCCTAAAGTTTTTCAAATGTTTGAAAAGAGCTGCTTCCCACACACTGTTCCCAGATCATCCACAATGGTCAATCTGTTCTTCTCCACACATCTCCCTGCGCAGCCTCACAATATTTCAATGGATTCTAAATTTTTCCTATACCTGGACAACACAAGATGCCGATCTTTGAACAAAGCTAAGGAGAGGGATTAAGGTGTGTGTGTGTGTGTGTGTGTGTGTGTGTGGGCACATGAAAGTGAGTGAGCAAGACTGGGATGATGTCAGAGTAAAGATTGAACTAGAACGTTCAGTCCTGTTTATAAATTCACTTTGGCAAGTTGTAGCGCTCTCTCCGGGGCCCCATCAGCGAGTGTGAATATTTTCCAATTTGCATGATAATTTTTACATGCACATCAGCGTTAATAAAGAGCAGTGAGAACGCCGGGGCTCTGTGGGTTCCAGCAGATAACTGCGGAGAGAAAGAGAGAGAGAGGGAGAGCGGGAGAGAGAGGGAAGAGAGACATGCAGACAGAGGGAGAACGCGCCGTCGGCAGCAGTGATCAGTCATTGTTGAGAGGAAGCTGCTGACTCGTAATCTCTGTGGGGGGATGAAGTGTGTGCATGCGCGATAGGAGCATGTATGTGTGTGTAGAAAAAGGGGGGAGGGGAGAGTCTCTGACTGGACATACATGAACATGGTGGCTTCGAGAGAGACAGAAAAAAAAGAAAGGATGACACAGAGAGGGAGAGGAGGGAATTAACAAGCATATACTGCCCTGAGCTCGCTGTCCAACCTGATTTAGCCGGCGTTCAGGTGGGATCTTTTCAAATCATCTTTCTCTTGTTGTCTTTGGAGAAACATACGGAGCAATGCAATTCACATTTTTGAACTCTTTAAGCGTTTTTAAGCTTTATGCATCATACATTATCCGAAACTGACCAATCCCAGTCGAAAAGACTATATGTCTAATCACCAAGATGGAGGGAAAGCTAACTTTGCCTCTTTGGTTTTCCCACACCTAGAGATTAGCTCCCAAATGGTGCAACTGTCTAAGCATTGGCCCTATCATCGGAAGATAAACCAAAAGGTGTGGTGGCCGTCCATGGCTTCGCTCTTTAGGGGTTGGTAGGATGGTGCTCCCTCTTCTACATGAAAATGAATGTCTTGAAAGAAACTGGTAAATTTAACTCATCCAAGGTACTAACAACATAAATGTACCCTCAAAGGTACAAAGTGGTCCCTCAGTGGCCTTTAATGAGTTTTAAAAATACACAATCTCCACCGTCCCAGGAGAAAGACGCATACTTGTTTCTTTTAACTATTTTAAATGGAAAAAATGCCTAATGGTGTACAGAGCCATTACAAATATAACTGTAATGCAATACGCTACAATTATGTTCCCTAACTAAAGGTATTGAAGACGCACCCTTGAGTGTCCCACCCAGTTGACAGTACTTGTAGCCTGAAAGGTACAGTTTCATTCTGAGATGATTTGAGTTGAGCTGAGTGGAACTGCATTTAAACTGAATTTTAATACAACTTAGCTGAACGGAACTGAATTTTAATTGAACCGAGTAGAGTTTAATTTGAGTTAAGCTGGAATGAAAACTGACTTGAACTGAACTGAGCTGAACTGAGTTAAACTGAATTTGAGGAGAGCTGAAATGAGAACTGAGTTGATTTGAATTAAACTGAATTGACTGAAGCTGTGTTGGTGAAGTTGAGTGGTTAGAGACAGAGGTTGAGAAGAGGCTTGATGAGGCTAAATGAGGCTGGAGGCAGTGGAACTCCAGGCCGAAGCTGAACAGCTCTCAGTGCTGAAGAACAGAAGTGCTGAACATCCTCTATCGGCTTTCAGCTGACATCAGCAGCTGCAGTATATACTCGTACAGCCTTTACACACACCATCTGTGAGAGCTACTGTAACACACACACACACACACACACACACACACACAGAGGGACATATGCAGACGCAGAGACAAAGGAACCGCACACCAAACAAGCATGGGTCATTAGAGAGATAGTGAGAGTGAGTGAGGGTGTAATGGATTTAGAATTTAGAGAGGAAAGGGGGGTGAGTGGAGGGACAGAGACAGAAGAGAGCGAGGCAAAGACACAAAGACCTCGACACAGCATCGATACTGTTGTACAATCGGTGTGTGTGTGTGTGGGAGGGTGGGGGGGAGGGTAAAGGAGAGGAAAACAACTAAACAAAAAGAAGGAAATGAAAGAGTTTTAGTGAAGGTAAGGGGGGAATTACAGAGAAGAGGCTCATTAAGAGAAGCGTTTTGACATATGAAGCATGGCACACACACACACACACACACACACACACACCCCTTCATTAATCAGCATGATAGATCTGGGCCATTTACTAATGGAGAGTCTCTCATTTTCTCTTTCTCTCTCATTCTCTCTCTTCTCCTTATTTCTCTGCCTTACACTGTCTGTCTGTCTCTCTCTCTTTTTCTGTTTTTTTTCTACCTCTCTTTTTGCTCTTTTCCTCAGTTATGCTGTCATTACTTTCTTTCCCTCCCCCTCTTTCCTTCTCTACCTCTCTACCGCCTGTCTGTTTTCTCTGTTTTTTTTTCTACCCTGCTCTCTTTCTTCTCTTTACCTGTCCTTACTTTTTCTCACTCACTCACTCACTCGTTCTGAATGTCCATATCATCACTGAACCCTTGATAAACCCTCATAAATTCAAGAATTCTGTCAGAGGACCACCCTTCCCCCCACCCCCATATGGTTGTCATGGAATGCTATCGGCCGCACCAATCCCTCCTCATTTGATGACTGGTGTACACACACACACACACACACACACACACGCACGCACACGGACTCCCCCAACAGTCTCTCTCTTCCTCACACAGTTGTGCTCGTCCTCTCTCTGGTCCTACAC
>JBBJLS010000155.1:19382219-19392720 GCA_037577275.1 Bryconaethiops microstoma | reverse complement strand
CAGAGTCCTGACCTCAACCCCATCCAGCACCTTTGGGATGAACTGGAACGGAGATTGTGATCCAGACCTTCTCGTCCTACATCAGTGTCTGACCTCATAAATGCTACAGAATGAATGGACACAAATTCCCACAGAAACACCAAAATCTTGTGGAAAGTCTTCCAAAAAGAGTGGAAGCTGTTATAGCAGCAAAGGGGGACCGACTCTATATTAAAGTCTGTATTTGAATGCAGTGTCATTAAAGTCCCTGTTGGTGTAATGGTCAGGCGTTCCAATACTTTTTTTATATAATATATCTGACTGAAGAAGGCAGCCAGATATGTTAGCAGCCATAAACTTTTTTAAATTGTTTCCAGTATTTATTTCCATGATAAAATAAATACTGTAAAATAAATACAGTATGTGTTTTCACACATACTGACATACAACTGGTTTTAGATACTAACTTTTGGAACAAAATGTGGCCTTTGTTATACAGACAGACATCAGGAGACATTAGCCCAGTCCAGGTCAGGGGCTCTTTTGAGTTATTTTTGCAGTGGGAGGATGCCACCCTGTGGTCAATTTGAGTACAACAGTCTCCAGTCCAAGCCCCCACCCTGCGTACCAACCGCTCATTTAAATCAGTATAGGGAAGAACATTATATTCAACCGCAATAAAAAGAACCAATATTTCATATAACATTTCAGAACACAGGTTTCTTATCTTAGTCTTTGTATAATAAGATTCCTACTGTAGCGCAATGTGCATATACACCTTCTGAAAAAGTAAGAGAGCACTGCAATTTACACTTAAGATCAACACCTGCTTTTAACAAAGTTACTGCCAGCTAAGTTACACACCTTAACAAACCCTGTCAAAAAGGGGGGAAAAAAAACAAGTCAGAGCTTAATAAACAAGTAAGGAAAAACAGTTAAGAGGGTAAGTGCCTGAGGCATTTGTTAAATATATAGGAAAAGATGTATAAGAGAGGACTGGTTAGTGCAGACAAGTAAGGAGATGCAAGTCCATTCTTGGCCTTGAAGGAATGAGGAAAAGTATAAAAACACTGCTGTAATCGACACTCTCCTCTTGCAATGAGACCAGTTGGATGGTAAAACACTACTAGAAGTACGTCAAAGGTAACTATTGCCATTTTGTTTAAGAGTGAACAAGAGATTTAAAAAAAAAATATTCATGTTCTGTAAACGCTGCATCATTTCTCTTTTGATGTTTTGTCATTTCCTTTAAAATGATGCTTTAAAGAACAATATTTTTATTGGGATATTAGGAGAAATATTCTCAGCAGTTCTTAAAAACTAAGGCGAAACTGTTCAGTTCAATACTTGCACCAGATAAAACCTGAGAAATTGAACATTTTTGCAGCGCTCTCTTATTTATATATAGTGGTCTCTTATATTAATTAAATTGAATTCATGCCAAAATGCCAGTAATGACCATAGAAGTTAACCCTCAGACAGGACAATATCTGTGTGGTTTACTCTCTCGATTTGACACCGAGTCAGTTTGCGCAACCGCTCGGAGCTCCAGTTCTCTCAATATGACGCATTCACCCACTCCAGAGGTGAGGACGAGTGCTTCAGGATTTTACCCCCCACCCCCACTTCGCACTTATGAAAGATGTCACTTTATCCTGCCGTTCTCACTCACACCTGAGTGTTGGAGTGAGGGATGAATAATTAATGAAGGATGAGATGGGAAGAGTGGATGGGCAGCGAGTTCTTTTAGTTTACACACCTCAGCTTCCTGACTAACAACAGAGCTGGCATTTGTGATGCATCTGATCGCCAGAACTTTCTCAGTTAACCCCACGTTAACCCCACGTCAGGCGTCCCATTACTTTTGTCCATATTAAGTACTAGGACAACTGAACATTACAACAACAGGGACTTTAATGAGACTGCATTCAGATAAATAGATGTTCTTATGGACTTGGTCCTCCTCTGCAGCTGCTATAATGGCTGTGCCTGCCATACTATGGACTCTGAGGGGAACTTGTTTCTCTATAACAAACTAGATAAAACGTGAATGCCCTGCAGTGTCAAATATGGGGTGGTGGAGGCCTAGTGGGTAGGACACTTTCCTCTGGACCAAGAGGTCATGGTTTCAAATCCTACCTTCAGCATCACCACTGGGTTCCCGAGCAAGACCCTTAGCCCCACATTGCTCCAGGGAGACTGTCCCCTGTAGTTAGGGAATGGAAGTCACTTTGGATAAAAGCGCTGTAAATATATATTTGATTTGATTACAGTAACGTTTCAGTTTAGATTTACAGGAATATCTGAACTGTAACTGTGTAACTGTGTTAAAGGGAACACTGCTGTTATAAAACTCCTTATTTACTTAAAGTGTTTGCAAACCAAATGTTATTGCACTTTTGTTAATTTAACAGTGCTTTAAAAATAAAAGTGCGCAATACACTACTTTGAATAATTTAATTTTGCGTATAACAATGCGATTAATCGCGATTAAACAACAACAACAAAAAAAACATGCAATTAATCGCGATTAAACATTTTAATCATTGCCCAGCATTTATATATATATATATATATATGTATATATATATATATATATATATATATATATATATGTTAGTTTCTAATATGGGCACCTGTGATCTGGGATAATATCAGCAACATTAGGATCTTCTTTCAGCTTCTGATTCTTCCACGTCGAACACAATTTCAGAAAACTTCTCTCACAAAGACTCATGACTGACATGAAGGCTGGGTTTAATGCATGTGCTGCGTGTGCTGCGTGTGTATGTGTGGGTGTGTGTGAACATGTATAGTGAGCCATGTGTCAGCGTACATATGTGACAGAAACACTTCAGCGGAAAATTGGAATCACTTCATTTGTGCATGAACTTGTAGGTGTGAGAGTGTGTTATGTGTGTGTGTGTGTGTGTGTGTGTATGTGACAGTGAGGTGATAATTGATGAAAGTAGTAACGTAATAAGTGATGATTCTTGTCTTAAAGCAAACCCTTACTGTTATAGTCGTGTATTAAGTGATGTTTATTGTAATTCCTCTAGTAATTTCTTTAGTTTTTAGCAAATCATTTCATTCATGTCAGAAATGAGGGAACAGTACGGGTCATTTTTTGCCCGCCAAAGGAAAATGTACCCTCAAAGATTCAACCCAAGTGTTACATTCACTTTCTCAAGCGAAAGGTTCAAATTCCCGGGAAAAAAGACATTCATTAAGTCCTAATGAAATCTTCACACCATAGTAAATATTAGCTGTTTTTTTTAATTCTCTAAGAAAATAAAAAGCAATGAAAAACAGAGATATGAGATTTTGTTCAGGCACTCACAATATGTTTACCATTTTTAATCATTTTTTCAAATAGAAAATAATTTGAAATGCTAAGACAGTGTATAGAGTCAATAAAAGGGGGTTAAATTATGTTCCCCAAGTAAAGATACTGAAGAGGACTACAGTGATTTTACATTCATCAATCCATTTATTTATTGGTTTGATAAAAATGTACTAATATTTCAATATCCCAAGGAATGTTTATGTTTACGTTTACAGCATTTAGAAGACACTCTTATCCAGAGCAACCTACATCAGTGCTTGTAAATGTAAATGTAGTGCACCTTTAAAACTTGTTTAGGCTACATAATTGGACCTATTGAACCATGTTGCATCTTTGAAGGTACATTTACATTACACTTTACTTTTACATTACTTTTTCCTCATGGTTTTTCCTTTCTTTCTTTCAGCTGGTGGCCTAGTGGTTAAGGCATTGCCCCTGCAATCAGAAGGTTGTAGGTTCAAATCCCAACACTGCTAGTGACACCACTGAGCTACCCTTGAGAAAGGTACCGTCTCCGCACACTGCTCCTCGAGCGAGCCTCGTTGGTGGCAGTGCACTGCCTTACTTAATGGGTTAATGGGTTAAACGCAGAGAAAGAATTTCATACCAATTACACAGTGTGTTCATGTGTGACTACAAGAGGCCACTTTACTTTACCTTTCTTCCTTTCTTTCCTTTTTTCTTTCTTTCTTTCAAAATATACACTAATCTGAAGTAACTTGCAGACATTTTTGCAACTTTTGCATCACTTTGTTTCTAGGCGTGTGTGTACAGAAAGGTCTGCTGGCTGTGTGTGTGTTTGAGGGAGACATGTCTGTGTCTGGTCTCATACCTCATCAGGCATGGTGAAGACCAGCTCCTTGTCTCCGTGTGCCACCAGGCCCTGGAGGAAGTACTCGCTGCAAGCGGCCAGCACGGCCCGGTGGGCTCGGAATTCTTTGCCCTCCACCTGCACGGTGACATCACACAGCAGGCCCTGCTGTCGCTGCTCGTTCAGGCCCAGCAGGATGTTCGTGCAGTGCACCGTCGACTCATACACGTACATTGGGGCTTCAGGCTGCTCATCCACGGACATACCGCTCTCACCCTGCGGACAGAGAAGACAAGGGACTTAATGAACAGGGGCAGCACAGCAGCGGGGTTCCAAACAAGGAATCACCGTTTAGAGTTCCGGAATCACAGATCAAAATTTGGACATTCATTCACAATCCTGGAATTATCATACAAAATTCTGGACATACCACTGACAACATCAAAATCATCATTCACAATTCTGGAATAATTCTTTGAAATTCTAGACTCACTATTTAAAATTCTGTAGTCATTGTTCAAAGGTTTTGAGTCATTGCTCAAAATTCCAGAATGACAATTCAATTTCAACTGTGGAATCGTAATTGAAAATTCTGAAATTGCTGTTTGAAAACTCTGGAATCAAAGTATCTCTGAAACCGAACCTTTATTAAAGAAAGAAATAATCTTCTGGATGTGGACTGTTCTGTAATACAACTGAAGTATGCTGTGTTACTCAGTAAATAAACTAAATTTTGAACAGTAATATTCCCACAAACACACCTGCACACACACACACAAACACACACACACACACACACACACTGATCCACTTTATCCCTGATTTAACATCTCACCATGACCACCTCCTCACAGCTTTAATCATGCAGAGAGGAAATAGATCAGACACACACACACACACACACACACACACAAACTGTGTTAAAACAAATTAATAAAAAGCAGGCATGCAGCAAACAAACAATGTTTCATGCTTACTTATCTAAGACAGCAGCTTCAACACACAGATACAGAAACACACACACAAACACACACACACACACACACATGCAGCATATTGATTTTTCATTTTCTTTTCATGCCAGTATGGGGAGGTACACATCTTACATGTGTTTGTTTTTTAACGAATGTGTGTGTTTGTTTTTAAGGAACCTAGTTGGCTTGGGAACACTCGCAGCCTTCATACAATCACACACACACACACACACACACACACACACACACACACACACACACACTGCTTCATTCTGACCTCATACATTTTTTTCCTCAAAATGATTTAATGGTTTCCACTTCAGCTGTAAATGGAAATTGTTCACTAAACATCGACTGAACATGGAGCCTAAAGCTTAATAACAAAGGACAATCTTCAGAGAGAAAGGAAACAGAGTGAGAGAGAGAGTGAGAGAGAGAACGAGCACAGAGAGATAAAGAGAGAAAGAAAGAGACTGAAGGAGAGAGAGAGAGAGAGAGAGAGAGAGAGAGAGAAGCAGGAGGTAGAGATGGACAGCAGTCACTGCAGAGCCAGAGAAGAGCCAGAGAAAGAGAGAGCGACAAAGAGGACAGAGGACGATCCAGAGAGATGAAGGCAAAAAGAAAGATAGAAGCAGGGAGAGAAAGAGATAGAAAGAGCAAGAGAGAGAGAGAGAGAGAGAGGGAGAGAGAGAGAGAGAAATTGCAGATTGAAATTCCTACTGAAGCTTAATATTCTTCACTCTCGGCCTCTGCCAGAATTTTCCACAACACACTGTGCTATTTACATCATGCGAGGCCAATTTCTGATCTTGGCTCGGCAGGATCAGTGCATGACTTAACAGTTCCTCACCCCAGAGTCCCAGCTGAGCCAGCGTTACACTTTCCATCCCAATCCCATCTGTCTTTCACAGTCGGCTCTGAGGCCCAGACTCACCCCCCAGGGCCAGAGATATACCACCCTCTGTCCTGGTCTCACAGACAGGGCTTTCTCCAGCTCAGCCCAAAGCCACAGATCCTGGAGGTCACTCACACAGTCCTGATGTCGTAACCAAACGTACACAAGATTTGGTTTCCAGTCATTTGTATCGATCCAGTCAATTTTCCGCACAAGTGAAAAACATCTCCTGTTATCAAATGATGATTTCACAACAGTCTGGAGTTGCACAACTATTAATTTACAAAGACTTATAAACTTGCACTAATGAAGTAGTTTAGGGTTGGTGTTTTGAAGAACAACTGCTTTCTAGACCCTCCCATATTCTGACTATGGCTTCTGCTGCCTACATATTTTATTTATGTCCCTCTTTAGTCAACAGCTGTCCACAGCACTAACAAATAGTCCATTGGTCCCTGATTCCGCTCTTGGGGTACCCTTATTCTGCATAAAACATCATAACACATCTGATCCAACTTGGGGCAGCTGGTGGCCTGGTGGTTAGGGAGCTGCCTGTGTGATTGAAAGGTTGTGGGTTTGAATCCCAGGACTATCACGGTTCCTTGGGTGCTGTGTTCCTGGCTGCTCGCTGCTTCCTCTGAATGGGTTAAATGCAGAGGACAATTTCACACTGTGTGCTATGGTGTGAATATACATGACAAGTGGCCATTTTACACACATAACACTTTAAAACAAGCCCTTTCCTGGTTTAAATGGGTGTATTAAACGGTAAACCCTGCTCTAACACCAAAACACATGTATCTGAGGAAAGTCAATGCTGAAGAAGTTCTTGCTACAAACCCTAGACACTTTAATTATGTCCCTGCGTGTTGGACAAGCTTTTGTCTCAGTCCTGATAGATCGGACTGCAGATTAGGCACAGAGGACCCTTTGACTGCACAGCACTGCACCGGGTCTGAGAAGGCCACAGGTTCTGCGATCTCGACCCAGTGAGAGGTGGAAAGTTATCCTGGGCCGTTGGAAACATGTGCTAATGGAAACTCCAGCGCCAAAGAAAGGAACCAGTAGGCCTGCAGCCAGTTCCTCCTCTCACATCGAGACTAACCCAAACC
Source organism: Bryconaethiops microstoma (assembly GCA_037577275.1). Taxonomy (NCBI): domain Eukaryota; kingdom Metazoa; phylum Chordata; class Actinopteri; order Characiformes; family Alestidae; genus Bryconaethiops; species Bryconaethiops microstoma. The sequence goes on along the minus strand of JBBJLS010000155.1, from coordinate 19,385,603 downwards.
ACAGAGCTGAGAGCTTGCAGGCTGCACTGTGTGGGTGTGTGTGTGTGTGTGTGTGTGTGTGTGTGCGCATATGTGGGGTGGAGGTGGGGTGGTGTGGTTATGACTGAAAAAAAAAATAGGACAAACACAAACAGAAAGCTTGCGGTAACTCTATTTGTAGCTGTGACTATGTTTCTAGAGTGTGCATGCCAAAATGCTGAGAGATATCAACCAGTCAACCCATTTCTGCTGACTAACCCACTGGCCAAACCACCTTATTTCAACATCAGCAGCTGCTCTGAAACAGAGCTGCTCCGGCTTTTCAAAGCGTTATCAGTCACGTTGCAACCATTTGTCAGCTTTCTGCACTTTCAAGATATGTCACTGATTCCATGACACCACTGCTTCTCCTAGACTTTGCCTACCACTAACGCTTTCTGACGCTACACGGTTCTGAGAAGCTATTTGGGCCCTAGACAGATTTGTTGCACAGATTTGAAGCATATTTAATTATTTTACACAGATCTATGCAGTCCACAGCCCCGATTGCCATGTTGCTATGTCTCAAAAACGTAAGGATACAGGTTCCTCAAAAATCTCCCTATACATTCAGGTTACTGAAGGAAAGTCTACAAGTTCTTGCAGGTTCAAAGCACCTGTCTGGACTCGAATAAGAATCATGTTTCAGATGTTCCTCAAGTTCCTCAGAGAACCACCGTTTGCAAAAGGTTTCCTGGAGGTTCCCCAAAGGGATGTGCCTAAATGGCAAGCTTAGGATCTGCAAAGGGAGTCTCTTACAGTATTTGTACAGTAGCAGCAGACAGACTGAAGCTTGATGTTTCCACACTTCATGGTTCGAGGCATCCAGTGTCAGAAACCACATGCAAGCATGTACGTCTGAGATCACAGGTCACAGTATGTATATGGAGAGGTAGAGCCATCATTAGGCAAAGTTAAAAGTGTCCAACACTTCAGGCATGACCTCTGCTACCTCATAAGGAGCAACTGTTTGTATGGCACAATTCACAGACAGTAACATTTTGTCATTTCCACCTTGCGCAAAACTCTGGTTATCAGTTTGAAATGATACTTCCCTGCAAACCTCCACGCACGAGGCAGTGATGTTTAACGTTCATAGCGTTAGAACATAGAGCAAAGTGCCTGTACTGAGACACAGGGATTGGATCACCAACGGGAACCGCCGCTAATCAGTGCAAGCTCTGCATCCAGACGTCCTCAGCGGTCGTCCGTCTGACCGCTGCAATTTATTGTTTTTCACTTTGTGTTTTTCTCCTCTCTGTTTCCCCCCACCCTCCGAACGTTCCTCGGCTGGCTAAGACGGATAATGACCTGTCTTCCAAGAATAATGTTTCCAGATGTGGTTGCAAGGTTCATAAGAATCCAAACACAGTATTTCAGCCTCGGAATGCATTTTTTTTTTTTCTGTGCTGGAGTGTTCCGAAGTACGGATGGCGTTTTTTCACGCTCGCACACAAACCTCGCCACAAAATGACTGGTTTGGACTGTGTTCTGATTAGAAGTGCTGAGTGTTGCAGAGCTGTCTTCTCTCTCTCTCTCTCTCTGACTCTCTCTCTGTTTCTCTCTCTTTCCCTCCCCCTCTCTTTCTCGCTCTCTCATCTCTTTTATTCTGAGGGCATTTTTCTCCTTCCCTGCCAAGCGTAGCAGCTACCCAGCTTTGTGAGCGGCGCTCCCGCATAGATCAAAGCTGGACGCTGTGATGGATTTTGTACAGCCAGTGCTGCCGTTCCGCTTCTCCAGCTCGAGGGGTTGTAGTGTTGCCACTGATTCGATACCAGCATTGTGGAGAAAAAAAAAGGTGTAACGCTGCCAAACTCTGCTGTTGGTGAGGCTCTTTTAAGCTAATTAGCACAATTCCTGATCCCGGAGTACCCCTGACTTGCACATTTCGGTGCTGCCCTTCGGTGCTATACAGCATACTGATCACCTAATTAACAAGCCCTTCCTGAGCTGAATTTGAGGAGTGAGAAGAAGGAAAACATTACAATGCATTACCAGTGCACTTATTTTGCTGCCTAGGCATAATGAAGGTTTAGATAGAGTACACTGGCCAAATGCATTCTGCCCGTCAATTCTCTGCATATAGATTCAATATATGCAGAGAATTAACGTATATGTATATATATAGTATACATTCTCCATGTAATATCTCTAATTTTGTATGCATGTATATGAATGATTGATAGCCTTGGAGCACCTGTATCATCAGCAGCTTTAATGTCTGGATGAATATTGCATTGGAATGTGGGGGGAAATGGACTGAAATTCAAAAATCCATGCAGAAGCACATGTATTTGTAGCCTAACCAATCCAGATCAAGACATGATTCACGCTAACGGTGTCAATCAAGACGTGATTGACACCTTTGACTGAACACAAAGACAATTTGTGACACTGTGTAAGTGATAATAGTCTGACAATAAATGAACTATATTCTGCTCCTATCCCAATCCAAGACATTTTTCTCAGGTTGTAGGGTGGAGTAAGAGGCTCAGGTACCTGAAAGGTACTGTAAGTTTCTACCCCACCAGTTTGCATTGTGTCAGCTGCTTGCTTCACACACTTGCCTCAAACCAAGTCAAGTTGTTCTGTGATCTCAAAGACTAGATGCGGTTTCTGACACTGTATGATACATCTTTTCTATTAAAAAAAAAAAAACGATTGGAGAGCTGATGAAATTCAGGCATCAAGATCGACTGGTAAGACATTAAGACATTAGATCTTTCGTCTAACAGCTCATGGCTCTTCAACCAACAGAACAGTGAGCCAGACAAGACATTTTCCATAAAGCTGAAGAGCTGTAGGTGTACCAGCCAACAGTAATCTCAAGAACCGCTTGAACTGCTTTGTTCCCGCAGTGCTTGTTTGAAATCAAAAGCATGTTGGGTTGAAAAAACTTCTCTGAACGTAAGAAAATGCTTTAACCCAACACTCCAGAAGCACCAGGACCAGATCTGCGTTTACTAAAAGAGGACAGTGCAGACATGCATATTTTATGAATGGACTAATGCTGTCCCTTATCGACAGACTCATGTGTCTAGTGTTGGGCCAGTACTAAAGACTGACTTGCCATTTATAGAGATTTGTATTTGATGTTTCAAGCTATTATGATGAGCGTAAGCAGCAGCAGCCATTGAGTAGTATGTCTCCTGAGGAAAGTAAGTGTGTGACAGAATAAACCTCCTTGACTTGACTAGAACCTTGACGTGCTTGGTGATAAGCATGCCCCACTCGTGAGTGTGTGACTGAGTCCAGAGTGCTACTGACAGAACAAAGCAGCTAGAGCGCGCACACACACACACACACACACACACACACACACACACACACACAAACACGCACACACACACACACACACACACACAC
>JBBJLS010000155.1:19362450-19375655 GCA_037577275.1 Bryconaethiops microstoma | reverse complement strand
GCACTTGTTGTATTAAAATACTTGTTTCCATTTTTTAAATTTTTTCTACTCAGTGTAATAAATATAAGACAGTTTGACGTATAAAATAGTACCAATAAGGTCCTGACATCATATGAAAACAAACATGAATGTTTGCGTGTGTATGTGTTCATGTGTGTGTGCGTGTGTGTGTGTGCATGTATGTGTGTGTGTGCTACACAGACACCTGTTATCTCATTGCCAGAAAGTGTGGATGACTGAGTGTGTCTATGTGTGTGCGTGTGTATGTGTGTGTGTGTGTAGGTGTGTGTGTGTGTGCTGGTGTGTGCCCTGGTCTGCCAGGCTCGGTAGAAACATATGTCAAACAGGAACTGAGTGTTTAACGTCTCCTGTGCAGCGGACTTCCTGAAGCAGGAGGCCTCTGCTTGTGTGTGCACACCGAAGTGTGTGTGTGTGTGTGTGTGTGTGTGCGCAAGGGAAAAAAATGCTGCCTCATACTTTACCTCCCCACAAACCTCTCACTGACCTACCTTCTCATAAACACACAGGCGGAGAAGCAAAAACAGGTCCTGACAAACCCAAACAACAACAGCTACTCCTGCGTAAAAGCTGCCGAGCGAGAAGCACCTGCCCTGCGCAACGTCCTCTCAGTCAGAAACACAGCGAACCCTGACCTTACACATACCTTTACAAGCAACCGTTACCACACACGGCCTGCAGAAAGAGCACTTTCTCTTTCTCTTTTTTTATCATGAGCTAAATCTGATAACTCGATATAAGTAATAAAAGAATGAAATAATTACCTTTTCCATGTTTTTATCATTTTTTACATCAAAAGTAACCTTTCAGCACACAGTGGAGATGTAATTCATTAAGTACCTATGTCACAATTATCTAATAACGTAAGTAACTGTAGGATGAACTAAATGTACCTCAACCATAGATTGCTAAAGGTTAAAACAGCAGCGGTGTGCGGTCACGGTCATTCAGTGGTTATTATTATGGAGTTAGCAGGTGTTGTCCTTGTGGGTATCTGTTCTAAATAAAACATAAGTATGCTTTGTATAGAAGTGTGTATATTTTACACCAAGTTTTATTGATTTTTTCCCAGCAAAAGATATTGTGCAGTGTAGAAAAATGCCATTTTAAAAGTGTTAAATCAGTTTGATGGAGTGTGTTCAAAATGTCACATTAGACAATAAATATACACTGTTTTTGTTATTTTTTTGATTACTTTTCTTTTTCCACCAACGCTGTACAAAGACTCATATAAACTTACATTCAGGCTCCTGAATACGTATTGAAGGGTGCATGTCCTACATTTTTTCCACACAATATACAGTATATCAATCTATTCTGACTGGCTGCCTTGCTCAAAAAGCAGCCTGGGCTGAAACACTTTCTATAACTTGTGTGAATGGGCGGGACTAAACCACAGCGTGACGAATAGATATGCAGACACACGATGCGTAAAGGCGTTGGTTTTGTGACATCGCAAAAACAGTGAATTCAAAATGGGCCGTTTTTGAGTGAGGTAAATTCCTTTATTTAAGTGAATTTCTCATTTTTAAAAAAGACAAAATTCCCCTTTTCACTAGTGAATTTTCAAAAAAGAAAAACTGATAGATGCCTTGGTGGCTGAGGTGATGGATGTTCTGCATTAACTGTACATTGGCTGTAGGTTGGTCTGGAGAAAGAACGTGTGATCTTGCATGCTAGTGTTTGGAGGGCAATCATGTGCATTACATATCTCCAGTGAACAAGTATGTAGACCTCCCACAATGTTTCCATGCACACACAAAGAAAGCAGTAGATCTGGGATGGGTTTTGGCAGGCGCTTCATGACGTGACATGTATCACAGTACGTGGCAGGACTGGCTGTACATCGGGAGATGAGCTAGCGCTTAGAAAAAAGCGCTTAGAAAAAAATGACATATCAAAGGCTCATTGCCTTAGAATGAAAGAGCCCCCTTTTTCACTGCTCTGGACTTTGGGGATACGACGAGGAGGCAAATAAAAGAATGGAGGGGTTTAATCTGAGCCGGCTGCTCTTCTTACGCTGCGCTGCGGAGAAATGAATGGCCCACGCCATGCCGTAAACAATAATGCAAAGATCCAGATAAGATAAAGGGCTAGCTCATGTCTTTAATTAACTTCAGAAAGTCTACGCTGTGGCGCCATTGCGATGCCGTAGGCTTAAGCGCTGGATTTGAAACATATAGCTGTGCTACAGGCCAAAAGCATGGAAGCAAGTCAATTTGACGTTCAAGCCTTTGATGACTACAACTATTTCCTACTTGTAATCTACTCTTCTCCTTTAAAATCAACCTGAAATCCAAACAGACCACATTTCACCAGGACAGTTCATGTAATATTAAAGGGAAAAGTCACCAAAGTTGAAAAACATAATTCATAATTCAAGTATTAAGACAAACAAAGTCAGTCACAGTGGCTTAATGCGACCCTTTCTAGTCAAAATGATTTAAGATCCAGACACTGAAAGCATTCAGTGCCTATAAAAGTGCACACCACAGGAATTTGTTCCTTTAATTGGGGACTATATACACTGCTCCATGTCTGAGACCTTGCTTTGAACCTATGTTGAACAATAATGGCAGAGAGGTAGATGCAGGACACTGGAAAGCAAAATAGTCAGGAAAAAAACGGGTTTTTATACATACATAGGATTCATTTAATTCATTTCCCGTTTGTTTTTTTACCCTCATGTGTTGTGAGTGCGATGCACTGTATGTTGCACCTATAGTCCAGGAGCTGGGATGACAATAAAGCTCTACATGACCTGACGTGATTTGATATGACTTCATTTACTGTTATTTTACCATCATCAACATCACATGTAAACAGTCTGAAGACGTGTAGATACAATAACCAGTTAGATTAGAAAGTAAATAAATGGCCATATTTGTGTTATAGACACGGCAATGTCTGGTTCTCATTATCGGCATATTAAAGACATATAAATCTATAATTTTCTCTATTATTAAGCATTTGACCACTTACCAACTGCATTCCTCTCTAAGGGTGACTCTTGTTCATTCTTAACCTCTTATCAAAAAGCTGGAATTTTTTTGATCACTTCTAAACACCTTCTGACGTTTAGCTACCTCGCCATTCACCAAAATGACATTAACCAACACTATATCATCGCTTGCCCCCACAAACTCTTCTCACTTCTCATTGGTTATCACCTCCAATGCAAGTGCCAGGGAGGTTGCAGGAGGCTGGTGGTGCAGCAGAACAGATCTGACTCAGTGTTGTTTTTCTGACTGCGCACTTTTCACGATCCCAGCAAATACCAGTGGATAAAACCATGTCCCTGCTCACATTTGCTTGCAAACCCATCAGGAAGGAAGAGAAATGCGTCCTGATGTCCACTGAGACAACTGGGACTTGTTCAAATGTGTCAGTCGGCTGCATGTGAGTAATATGTTACATCGACAAAACAGCTGTCTTTCCTGTGACCTGAATTCAGGTGAAGAATCGTGTTACTGTAACACATCATAAGGGAAAAGCCTCCTTCACACCCAGAGAGAAGGTCAAGCAATAGATTATCCTGGTTAAAGGAGGGAGAGGGGGAGGGGGCCGTGGAAGGTTTGGGGGGGTTGGTTAGATCAGTGTGTCTGATGGAAAATAAATAAATAAAGTGAAAATGAACCGTCGCTGGCAGTTCTGTTTCAGACTGCTTTTGCTTTTCATTAGTGCTTCATCTCTGCCTCTTCTGTGGATCTGGTTCTGATACAGACCAGCATGCAGATATTGTTCCATCACTTGCTTCCAGCACATGCTGAACATGACCTCAGCTCAGAGCCGAGGGCGAGAGGAGGAGGGGTCAGCCGGGGGCACAGGAGGGGAGGGGACGCCTCTCAGCCAGCAGAGTTCAGCCAATCAGACGCGAGCAGGCTGTCTCGATCGATGTGTGCGTGGTTCGAGAGGAGGGGGGTCGAGAAGAAGGAAGAAACAAGGGAGAGATTGAGAGAGAGAGAGAGAGAGAGAGTATGTGTATAAAAACATATCTTTTAGGATGTAAATCTCATAAGGATTCAATTAGATTTCGATTCTTTAAGAAATTATTCAGTGCATCAGTGAATGATTCAAATCGGTCGGGTTGAATTCGGCTTGATTCTTTTTTTATGTAATTCAGAATCCTTGTTAAAAATACACTCATTACACAAATTAATTTAAACTGGAACTCTTTACACAGCAGTGGAAAAGTTATAATGGACAAACAATTATTTCCATGTTTGATAACAGCCTGAGAATTTTACTCCAAAAAGTGCATACTTTTTTGAACTGACAGCCCTGGTCAAGTCACATGTTTAGTCGCTTATACATCCTCTGTTGAGCACCTAAATATTTTTACTGCACATCCATATTTTTTTAGTGGACAAGTTCATTTTATTTGTTGGGTTTATCATATGAAATAAAAAGTATGGGTAAAAGCACAGACCACATTTTAAATCAGTTCAAATCAGTAAATAAACAGTAACTGTGTATTGTGCTCTCTGTAAAGGATGTGGGATTCATTTACAATAATCCATCTATCTATACATCCATCCATTTATCTAACTATACATCCATCAATCCATCCATTCATCCAGCCATCTATCCATTTGTCAATACATCCATCTATACATCCATTCATCCATCCACCCGTTCTTCCATCCATCCATCCATCCATCCATCCATCCATCCATCCATCCATCCATTTCCTCTTCTGGGCAATCCAGAAATCCTTTCTCTCTCTCTCTCTTTCTTTCTCTCTCTCTCTCTCTATGAAAAAAAAAGGAGATAAAAGGTTTAGTTCTGAGAGCAACAGTGTATTTATATTTATGAGAGAGGGAGACAGAGGGAGAGAGAACAGCAGCAAGCGGACGAGGCGGAGGCCGGGCTGCTGGCGAGGAAGTCGCTGACTCAGGCACAGTTCAGTGAGTGCAGTGTGTAAATAAGTGACTACATCCAGCGCATTCCACAGCCTCTTTCCTCTCTCTTCCTCACTCCCTCACTCCCTCCCTCCTCGCTGCCTTCTACAGGGCGATCCCTGCTCTCTCTCTCTCTCTCTCTCTCTGTTTGTGTCAACATTTCCAGACTCCCTCGCTGTCTGACCACAGGCTGCTGCTATTTTATTGTCCAGCAGGACTGCCCGGCTCCAGCTAGTTCAGTGGATTTCCCTGCTTGGAAACACCTCATTCAACTCAACAGGTCGGAGGAATAAGAGGTGTTAATCTCCCAGTGATTTGATGTTTGAGTTTTTCTTGCTTTAACCCCCCCTGAGTCAGGATAAAAAGCAAGAGACAATTTGCCAATGATTTGACTCTGTTTAAAGCATAGAAAACACAAATTTGCAGAGCAGGAGGCACTGGAGCTGGAGACCAATGGTGATCACTGGAACATCACAGGAACACCCACATTCATGTTTGTCAAATATATATATATATATATGATAATATGCCTATTATCACTTTGTCCAACTTTTCAACTACAGCAAATTGCAAAAAACAGGTGCAAAGAGAGGTTGGAAGGGTCATGTAAAGATAACCTGGGGCTGTTTTTGGTATATAAACCACACAGTTGTCCTAAGTGGACCCTACTAAAAAAGTGCAAGAGAAGTGTGGGGTTAAAATGAGTTCTAATCAAAAATTTGGAAATGATACATTTTTGCATTCCGAGTAGGTGTTCCTGAGAAGGTAAATCAACAACGAGTGCTGGATTAAGGCCCTCCCAGCAAGTCATGCGAGGAGGGGGAGGGGCGGGGCCTCAACAAAAACATCCTGAAGACCAGGCTTGCTTCAGGCCTCACCACCGGAAACAAGGGAACAACACCAGACAATGTGTTCAGTGTGAAAAAAAGATATTCTCCGTCATGGCTGCTGCGCTGTTGTGGAATAGCTAGCAGCATGCTAAAGATGTCTAATTAGCAGCAGCCTGAACCGCTAGCAGAACAAAGCAAAACGAGGCTGTAGGGGCAGAATAAGTGCAGATTACAGACCCCCGAAGCTAAGAGGAGTCTCGCTGCACTGCCATCTGCCCCACCTTCCGCTAATCACCTCAAGCCAGATGGGGTTGTAGAGCTTTTTCAGAAGGTTGTTTTCTCACCCCTAACATGCCTAGCGTAGCTAAAGGACATGCAGGGTATGAAAGCATGAGCATGGATTATTTGCTTCCTTCACCTCCATAGCTTTATTCCAGGTCCTGCAATTCTGTTCTGTATCTTCGATCCCCGCACAGTCAGTGAATAATCAACTAGCTCATACACCTCAAGACTGAATGTCCAGTCGTTTGCAGGAGTGCCCGATCGATTTAGCAATACGTTTCCTCCCAGCTGAAGTTCATAACTGGCGGTGCGACTTCATCCGGTTACTGACAAATCCATGTTTTTGTGCTCATTCTCCTCCATTGTGAGTGGACGTGTGCATTGGAAGGGCACGGGGTCTTTGACTTCCAGCTTTGGAATTCAACTCACTCTCTAGTCGATAAGTCCGGGTTGAGTCATCATCGGCCAATAGCGAAGCCCTCCAGCCCTGAGGGCTAATTTAATTCCCAGAGTGAACGATCAGAAACAGGCACAGGAACATAAAAGCTCCTTTGCTCACAGAAAGCCCTTCCTTGTGACCCCAGAATAAGCGGTACGATAGTGCAGTACACAATTCAGTATACAAATCATCCTGGGTAGGCTTATTTTACATATAGTGTCCAGTTTCCTTAGGTGTTCAAACTGCTTTCCCACTGCTTTTTCAACTGTTTTCAATTTGAGAGATGCATTATTGTGCACTGGTTTTGGACGCTGCGTGCTTATTAAGTAATCAAACAGCTTACATCACGAGTTTTTTTCTGCAGCGACCAATCAGATCAAACGTAAGGAGGGCCTTCAGTGACAGCTGTTATGGATTTGTGCTTGCAGTCATTCACAGATCTAAATTATGACATAAACAAAAAGCAATTTTTGGGGGTTTTTTTTGACACCAACATTTTTTTTTCCTAAGCTGTGTAATGCCCCACACATCTTGAAGACATTTTCATCTATACCCTTGGGCTAAAATGCTTGAAGTTCTAAGACAAACTTATGACCACACTTATGACCAAACCAAAAGGTTCTATACGGTACCAAAAAAGTGCACCGATTTATAGCGGAACAATAGTGGAACCCTGTAGTGCAGTGGTCACCAACCATGGTCCTAGAGATCTACCTGCCTGAGAAGACCACTTGAAACACCTGCTCTGTCTAATGAACTTCTTCAGAAGTCCCTGATTAGCTGGAGTGTTAAGTAAGTGGGAGGGAGCAGCATGTTTAATGCAGATTGGAGATAAACATGACGGGAAAGCAGATCTCCAGGAGAAGATTTGGTGACCACTGCTGTAGTGGAATAGAAGCATTTTTATAATGTATAGAAGCATTTTTACCTGTATAAAAGCATTTTTACAAGGTTCTTGAATATGCAACCAATGGTTTTTCCGATGTCAGTTATTCCATATATAACCAATGACTTTACTAATTTTTTCTACATATCTTATTTTCTGCATATACGTTTTCTTTGGAGAGTAGTTTCCATGTACCTCCGATGAGTCACATATATGAGTGAACTTCTTAGCTGTTTTTTTTTTGCAGAATGTTGGACTTCCTCATTAGGGGGGCATGAGCTAAAACTTTAATAGATTTTTTTGTTAAAAGTAATTTCAAAATAATAGTAAGTAAGCAAAAAACGCCACCACAAGCGAAGTGTGCTTAATTACAGAAGGTCTGACAGGATCAGTGTTGGGTGAGAAATCCCCTGCGCTGCCAGTTGCCACATATAGCTGTAACCATGGCGATCCTGACTTCAGCGCCAAGACGGGAGCCATTAAAAATAAACGTACGGAACAATGCAATCTCAACATTAGTCTGAACTGCCGACGCTGAGTGTAAGAGAAAAGGGGCGCTGTGTATTCGTCACAGAAAAAATATTTTCTATCATAAAGCAGAAGGAAAGGAGAAAAAAATGTTTTCGTGTTGGTACCCAAAAGTACACAAATCAATTATAATTACAAAACCATGATGTCGTGCCATGTGAAAATCTCAATATACGTGTTTTCTTTTCTCATCCTGTCCAACTTTGTATTCCGGTCTCCTTTTCTTTTTTGTGTTATTTACATTCCCAGTCTCTTGTGGAGCTGTCTTCGCCCTTGTGTGTTGGCCCGCTCCCCAGAGGCTCCTATAGCTCCTTTCCCATGGGAATCCATCCATTCAGCCCTCGGCTTTTCAGCACGCAGCGGGGCTCGACAAAGCCCACCACAGCGTCAGCATGGACACTTCCACAGAAAACACTGTTTGGTCAAAAGCAAGACGCGCGTGCTAAACAGGGAACGGATGAGAGCACTGATGGTAAAAAGGCATTTATTGTGTCATTATAGGATATCTGTGTGTGTGTGTGTGTGTGTGTGTGTATGTGTGTGTTTGTGTGTGTAGCTATTGGCACCATTCTCACACATGGATAGATGTAATGAATTACAGTAAGACACTGATTCCTAATAATATTTATGTATTATTATATCTATATAGATAGATGGATGGATGGATGGATGAATGGATGGATGGATAGATTAATAACAACTACCATAATTTTATGAATAACTATGTATCAAAGCATATCTTTACTGAAACTACATTATATATTTATTGGTGCTACATAACATAGTTAAATATGTTATTTATTAATTACCATGTGTTCTACTGTTAAAACTATATAGGATAATATAGAGGATAGATTTAAATATAACACAATTTCGGCAATGGGTACTTTTCCACTTTTTTTCCTTTATAAAATATGAATTATGTAGAAGATATTAAATGAGAAATAATTACTGTGATGATCTATTTACATGAATGCTCTCAGCTTGTCTGGCTCGCTTGTTTTAAATAAAAAATTTTCAGTTTGACTAATACTTGTTGTGATCATTTCGAAGCATTTCTTGTTTTCCCGTTCCTGCCTGATTTCTCTGACGCGTGCTCTTGGAAATGCTCCAGCAATCTCCGTGCTCCTCACACACCCAACTGTGAAATAATTGGCAAATAAATGGCTGTTGAACGTAGCGAAAGCAGTGCTGTTCACACTTTCTGCTGAATCAAAGCGTATCTAACCGCAAACTCGATATCAGCTTTAAAGCACGATCGATATGTGGGAAATGCAGGCATGGAGCTGGAGCAGGCACCAGATCGTTACAGAAAAGGAGAAAAAAAGACAAAAAAAACAGAAGCAACAAAAAGAAAGCTGGGGGGTGGGGGGTTAAGCATGTGTAAATATGAAGAGCAAGTGTGAGAAAAGAAGGAGAAGCTAAAAGCATCTTGGTATAACCTAAGATAGAACTGTTATAATAAACTTTGCATAAAACTGAGCATAATAAACTTCGCTCTCTCTGGCTGGGTAGGATGGACCCCCTCTGTCCCATCACTCAGTACAGGTGTGTTATCTGCCTAAACAGAACTAGAGGTTAGTGTTCTCCTCCAAGCGTGCTCAACTGTCCAATCATGTTGTGTTAGCGAGGGTGACCACAGTGGTGTCGTTTCCTCTCTACAGAGTATTTATATGGTAAAGTAAAAGCAAAAATAACACTTGTTATCGATGTCATTATATTTATCAGCATTGACGTAAACACTGCAAATAAAAGCGCCCACTGATACAATCAATAATCATATAAGGCAGTTGAGCATTGTTGAATTTAAGAGATTGTTTCATTTTTGGCCATATATTTACCTTCTTTTTGTATCAAGCACAATCTTTGTAACCAAATATAAAGCATTAGCTTTTAAGTTAGGACCCTTTTCTTTATATTTTGCTTTGAGTCATCTTATTGGTGCAAAAATATGATGTCTGTCAAACTGTCACTCACCGTTTCCACTCACAGAATATATACCATAAGTGCATTGTGAAATAGGACAGAGGAACTGAGACAATCTCCACTCTGGAGGGCGGCTCTATACAGTTAAACACAAAGATCTAAATGTGTTTAGTACTTATAGTTTATCTTGTAGCAGAAATATTGGCTGTTAACTGTAGAATATCACAATAATACACGAAGAGTTAAACGTGTAGTCACACTTTCTGTCCCCTGCATGTTTATAATTTGGTTTTACCGGCTAACAGCAGCCTTTCTCTAAGGTTGGTTTTGTTTAAGGTCTACTCAACAGGTGAATACTGACGTGGGTTGATAATGAGAAGGTAGCGCAAATAGAGCAGTACTATTGAGAAAGCAGTGGTCCATTTCATTTACAGATTGAGTAAAAAGTCTCTCTTTATGATGTAGCAAAACAAACAGTCCCTGCGTTTCCTGTGGAGTGCTGCAGTCTGTCGGAATGACTATACATATCCTATTATCATTATAAACCATCTTACACCACTTCTGAAGCCAACAATGCATTGACAACAAAAATCTGACGATATTTTCCCGTAACCTTTGTTGACAAAGTTGCTCCAGTGTATATAATTCCAGAGTTCTCAAAGTGTTTCTCGTAATACTCCCAGTCAGAAGTGGTGTCTGGTTCTCCTGCGGGTTCACGGTTGCACACTGTGCATGGTGGAATGAATTTTGTTTTGTGATATGGGGCTATTTTACTCATATTTAAATTACGTAACACCAGAATGGCTCGAGCCAACTGGCTGGGGCTACGATGTGGAAAGCGAGACTAGAAATGACTCAATATCTTTTGTCTCGTCATAAAAAGAAACTTCAGACGTGGTGCATGCCAGTGACTTGTTTCTGGTTAGTTTAACTCTTATTTAAATCATTATACTCTTTTTCCCTCAACAGGATGCCTTGTTTGTAGTTCACTGGTGCAACATTATGTAAACCAAGGGTAGGAATGACTAGATATTATTGTCCCATCTCAAACATGACTCTCTTGTTTTCCAGTGACATTTCAATCACGCCTCGGCTTTCATAATGTATAGAAGGCTTGCGCCTTTATCTCCAGTTGACACAACTCTCCCATAGTTTCGCAATGCAACAATTTCTGCAAGCAGGTACAAGAAAACACTCAAGGGACTGCATTGCTGGGAATTTAAAGTTACAAAACCAATAGAAGAACAATCCACATATTTCTAAACGTCAAATGTGGGGTTGGTCCCTCTCAAGTAAATGAGTTGGAAGCTTTGAGAAATTCTTGGTTGAAAGTATTTGTTTCTAAAATTTGTTTCTTCCATAAGCGATAAGCAATCAGTATTCCTTTAGCCTACATTCCAAGGTTCTAAGAAATTAGTCCAACACTACCATCCGCTGGGTTCCCTTGATCAAATATAGACCATCCCTACCAGGCAGAAGTGGGCTGTGTGGCTCTGACCCATTTCTCCTTAACCCGCTTTCACGTGTTAATGTACCCAGAGACGAACACTTGTAGTTGCACCCGCCTGCTCACACACGCTGAGTGTCTGGGGAGCTCCCGTGCCCTTCCCAAGGACATATCCAGAAGCTAATGATCCTACTGAGTGTGTTCAGAACAGGTGCATACTGGCAATGTAATACCCTGGAGGCTGCAATCTGGCACACATGTACAGCTATTCTGAAGCCTGGACCTTTCCAGTTGTGTCTGCTTCATACACATGACCGCACAGCATTCATACAAATACACGCCAACGGAAGTAGTTTTGAAGTGGAGCATCAAAATTGGAGCAGGCTGGTTGACAATGGTTTGGAAACTCACAAAGAAACCTTTCTTGGATGATCTCGACCAGGATGGTCGCTCAGGGGGTCCCAGAGCAGGCCTAATGCCACCTCGCTAAGGGGGATCAGAACCTTCTTAGCTGAAATATTGTGCCCCCTCAGCTTTACTTCAAACCTCTGACCTCTCCAAAGTCTGATGTTCTGCCCATATTGTCTGACGTGCATTTTCCATTCCGGTGATATTCATTCCAGTTCCAGTTTAAATGTCAATCTCCCAATGTTCCATAGAGAATAGAGGTCTACCTCACACCTAACTGTGTCAGCGGTGACAGAATGCGAAACCAAACTGATAGCACACCTAACAGCCTATAAAAATGATTGGTTTGGGAGGTCTTGCCAGCCCCTCCCCAGTCAGGATATTCACATGTACGTCATTACTATGGCAGCCAATATGGATATTGTGAAGCAACGGTTGGACTGTTGCAACAATGCAGACTGCACAAATAAAATGTGGTCCCTTGTAAACTGGAATCTGAACATCCACGTCTAAAATTGAGATTTAAGAAGTAAAACCATTTTGCTCTGCAGTGTGAATGAAGCCTTACATCGAAAGTAGCAGAAACACAAATCTGGCTAGAATTGTCCTTCCACCGATTGATTTCAGTCATGCAACCGATACAAGAGATCCAAAGCACATAGAGAATGCACATATTGCATTGAATGACTCA
Organism: Bryconaethiops microstoma; assembly: GCA_037577275.1. NCBI lineage: Eukaryota > Metazoa > Chordata > Actinopteri > Characiformes > Alestidae > Bryconaethiops > Bryconaethiops microstoma. The sequence continues at coordinate 19,363,299 of JBBJLS010000155.1, read as the reverse complement.
TCTCATTATAGCACACTCAGAGTAGCTTTATTTACAGCATGGCAAAGACTCCACAGCTGGACGGAAATGTGATGCTGCGGCTCGGATGACATGAAACCATCTTAGGGGTTCTAGCCTGCCCTTGACAGAGTCGAAATATCACCTCTATGTCTGTCCGCCGGGGGGTTTTAACCTCGCAGCTAGCAGAAACGGTTAGGCTAGGCTATGCAAATGCAAGCACAGCTAAGCGCTTGGACGTTAGCATGCAGGGTTAATAGGTCAAAGTGGGGACGCACACTTGCCTCTCGGTGGCTGTGCTTTTTCAGCTCGTTCGGGCTTTGCTTTTTTGCTACGTTCCTGCTCTGCTGCGACTGCTGGACTGGTTAGGAGGGGGAGAGAGAGGGATAGAGAAAGAGAAATAGAGAGAGAGAGAGAGAGAGAGAGAGAGAGAGACAGAGAGCTGGCAGTCACCTCATCCCCTCCCATGCCCTCTGCCTGCCTGGTGTGTGTTAAAATAAATTGGGCGCGCACGTCCCTCCCCTTCACACATGCTAGACATTACCTTATACAAGACCCACTGGGCAGCATACTGCTCTCTCTCTCTCTTTCTCGTTCAGATCGGTCTCTCTGAGCTGCCCCTGGTGCCCTGACCCTCAACTCGCTCGACTCCGCCCACTCCCTTCATCTGACACCCTCTTTCTATCTCGCTCTATATCCTTCTCTCTCGCTCTCTTTCGGAATGCAGTGTGTGTACATGGGCTCACATGACTCAACAGATCTGAAAGGGGGACACAGTTCATCTCAGTCTTTCCCAGAGGGGTTATAAATATGTGTGTGTGTGTGCGTGTGTGTGTCTGTGTGTGTGTGTGT
>JBBJLS010000155.1:19346871-19360420 GCA_037577275.1 Bryconaethiops microstoma | reverse complement strand
GGTTTAGCTAGTAACAACTAAGTAGAAAATGAAAGAGAGAGAGAGGGAGAGAAAAAGAGACGGGAGTGGGGGGGGGTCTATCTAAAGTACTGGCTTGAATTACCCGCCTGTCAAACCTGATGGATTTGGCTAAAAATAAAAGAAAGTAGGGTCCTGCCATGGCTGGATGAATGAACGAACCTCCCCCAAAACAGCCAAACAGCCACTCAGAGTCCCCGGTGAACCTGCCCTTTTCTTCTTTGGCTCCCTTCTTTTTCTCATCTGCTTCCACTCTTTTGCTCCCCCTGCACCCCTCTTTTCTTCATCTGCACCCCCTCTTTTCTTCATTTTTTCCCATCAAAAACGTTCGAATGCCAAGCATGACCCAAAGGGCCGCATTCCAGAAACAAGCACTTCCATTCTCTAGAGAAAAGGGGGACGCGCAGTGAAAGGAGGAGTGAAAGGGCGCCAGAGAGATAAAGGGGGTGGGGTGGGGTGGGGGGGGGGTCTCAGCATAGAGGAAAACAACACATCCAAGGGCGGGAATCCCTCCGCTTTCACTGACTTCCTTCCTTTCCCATTCTCACACACACATGCACGCATACACACAAACACTGTGTTTAATACAGCATGGATCACATCATAACACTTTTAACAATGATCAGTGCATAAGGGTACAGACAAGACACGCAACGCTGGGATGACGACAAGTGTCAGAGAGAGAGAGACAGAGAAAGAGAAAAACAAAGAAGGGAGACCAAGAGAGATGGGAAGAGAGAGAAAAAGAGAGACAAAGAGAGGGAAAGAGAGACAAAGAGAGGGAAAGAAAGAGAACGGGGGAGAGAAACAGAAAGGGAGAAAGAGACAGGGAGGGAGAAAATATAGGGGGAGAGAGAGAAAAGAGAGAGAGAAAATGAGGGAGGGAGAAGGAAAAGGGGAGAGAGACATAGACAGAGAGAGAGAGAGAGAGAAAGAGAGAGAGAGAGAGAGAGAGAACAAGACAGAGAAAAACTGTATGAGAGAGAAATGGGAGAGAAAAAGAAAGAGGGTGAGAGAGACAGGGAGAGAGAGAGAGAAAGACACAGAACAGTATACAGTCTGTCTCTGGTGACAGTGCTTGGTCATGGTGTGAGTGTGTTTGTGTGTGTGTGTGTGTGTGTGTGGGTGTGTGTGCAGTTTCATTACAGTGAACTGTGCCCTGTGAATACAGTGAGCTGTTCCAGCGCTCCAGAGCTTCCTTAAATATTTCCTCACTGTCGCTCTTGCACTTATACTAAATATTTCCTCACTGTTCTCCAGATGTGTAGCCAGCGTGTCTGGGCTGTGTGTGCGCGTTCCACTGGCACATCTGGCCCATGTCTGTGGCTGCAGCTCCAGCTGTGCTGAAAACACCGGCCTGGGCTACACCGGCCTTTTCCACAAGCCCGTTAGAGGAGGGACGTCCTGAGCTGAGAGTGCAGCTCAAAGTGCACTCCAAACACCAAATAAGAATCCAAACAAACAGGCATGAATACGGAGAACATCCTAGAATAGCGTGAATGAAAAGAACATTGTAGAACAGTAAAAACAGTGGGAATTGTGAGAATGTTCTAGAACACTGAATTGAAGAGATCATTCTACAACAATGGGAAGTATAAGAACATCCTAGAACCATGTGAATGGGGAGAGCATTCAAGAACAGTGATAAAGGGGGAGAGCATCTATAACCATGTGAATTGGAGAGAACATTCTAGAACAACAATAACAGGGAGAACTTCTAGAACTTTCAGAAATCTAAAAGTTATGAAAATACAGTATTATTCTGACTTTTTAAAACGGTCTGTATTTAAGATCAGGTCAGTGCTGGTATCAGCTACTTTTTCATTACACCGGTCCTCTAAAAAAAAAAAAAAAACATGATTTTTAATAGGTACTGGATTAGGTTGCGGATATTAGAATTATTGGTTTAACAGTTTCCCTAGACGTTAGAGAGGAGCAGGCCTGGTCATCTTTGGTCCCAGCAGCTACCTGAGAACGTGCCGAAATATCCAGCGCTCACCTGACAAAAGATCAAAACAGCGAGAAGTGACACGTGATACAGCAGGGTCAAAAATAGAACCCCCTCCCTCCCCCAACCTTTCTCCTGCTCTCCTGGCGGATATGGCTGGTGTTTTATGGCCTCTGCACTCCGGGCTCCAGTTACGGCCCTGAAGACGACGCTGGACCCAACATGTGCTCAGAAGGGACAGAAGGTGATGTCACGTCCGTCCTCTTCTTGCAGGGCAGGAAACCAAACGCTGGTATTGGATTCATCAGTTTTAAATCCTTTAATGACAGGGCTGACCACAAATCCAGTCTGCACTTACAGAAACTCCACACTGGCATTTCTACAAATGCTTCCAGTCGCTGGAAACCAAAACATATTACCGGACCATTCTTCTTAGCTTTTCATGCAGAATATCGTCACGGTCATATACGTACAGCGACATGACACTTCTGATTGTCCTGATATTCCATGCATTCCTTTACTTCTTTTTGCTTCCTACTGTTTTCATGCTACCTGCTTTATGTTGTTGTTCTATTCCCTCCGACTGATCTACTAGTTAGCGCACTGCACTGTGCGAGATAAGGTCCTGGTGGCCTGGTGGTTAGAAAGTTGCCCCTGCGATAAGAAGGCAGTGGGTTCTAATACTAGGACTGCCAGTGGCACCACTAAGGTACCCTTGAGCAAGGTGCCATCCCCACACACTGTATGATAATAGACCACTTAAATAAACGTGATGACTTTCTAACAATTGACATAAGTGTACATTGACATTTACAGAGGCTTATTCCGACAAATATCAGTTGCCATAACACTAGCCTTTATGACTTTTGAAATTTGTTGTAAACCTCTATAAATGTGACTGCAAATTTATGTCAGTGGTCATAAAAGGCTTGTCACTGAGTCTTATGAATACCATCTTTCAATTAATTTTTATTTTATTTTATTTTTCTTAATAATTGAATTTTCCTATTTTTCGCATTTGTCTATTTTGAATTACCCTTCCAGTCTTTTCTCAACTTTGATTCCTCTCTCGCCTCTTTTGTTCTGTTCGCTGATTTGGTTTGTCTTTCTTGACTTAGACTATCTGTGTTCTACTCTTGGACTCGCTCCTTTGGTATAACAATTCGGATTTGTTTACTTGTCAGGCTGCACTTTGGTTTTAAAACATTACTAGTATCTGCTTTTGTATTCTGCTGATCCATGGAATAAATGTTGTTGCCTGTTTTACTCCACACTCTGGTCTATCTTGGTCACAACTTGACTGGCTTTTTCCAACAGCTCTCATCTATCACAACACTAGCCAAGTAGTTACTGATACTTGTTGGAAGCCTTGTCAAATAATAATGTAATTTTTTGTTAGTGGTCATTAAAAGCTTCTGAAGGTGTCATGTAAACCTTCTGAACACCACCCTTCAGCGAAGGGCTTTTATTAGTCATTTATTTACTTTATAATTAAAATGGCCAGGTACCCTTTTCACTGCATATTCATTTAGTGACATATAGATAAACACAAACTTTGAAAAATGACTTTTTTTTAAGTTTGACCATTTTTCTTAGAACAACGATGGTAAAACGCAACATGGATTTGTGTCTTTCTTTGGGACACATGCATGACTTTGCACCCTTAGAAGCTATAATATTCCACTCTGGGCGTTACATCATCATGGGCAGGGAACCCCTGAGGGCCGAGGAATCCTTCCCTGCTGGACTTTAATCGATTGATGGCCTCTGAGCCAGAAATGAAAAGGCGCCAAAAAAGGCTCCTGAATGGCGCTCATTGTGTCGTCGTAGGCGAAAGCAGAAGTCTCGAGTGAAAAAAAGAAAAAGAAGAAAAAGAAAAAAGCGGCAGGCCTGTGAATCACACTCTGGAGGTGGTCCTTCTCAGGCTCAAAAACAAGGCCCATCTGAGTCACGGCGCAGAACGGCCCCGCTGCCTCTGGGAGAAAACGAGAAGTGCCGCCAACTTCGAGAGGTCGCCGTTATGATGGACAAATCGCTTTTCCATTAGCTCCTCTCGGAGACCCCTCCCCTGTGCCCCTCGCTGCTCGATTTAATACGAACCATCTGCGGCTCTGACATGAACGGCGCTCCAGAATCACATTAGTCAAACATAATAAATAGGCAAGTGTTACGTAGCAAATGTAGCACCGAGGCGCCCCCTGAAACGAAAACAGAGTCAGCGAGTGGCTCCGATGCTTTTCTTGTCCCACAATCCGCTCATTCAAAGGCATTCCTGGGGCATGATCAGGGAAATTCAGCCCACTCAGACTTATAAGTGCATGCAACATGCCTCACTACGATATCTACAATGGCCTCCATTCACAGAGAAGCCCCTCACCCCACCCGCTGTCACTCCCGGAGCATGCTGGGAGTTAGACAGGGCAGACCACTCACACACTACACACAGAGTCCCAAGCAAGCGATGAGGCGGCTCTCACACACACACACTCACACACACACACACACGCCGAGTCACTTTTGCTTTTAAAGAGTCACATGGTTCCAGTAACATTCATATGGTGCTACTTAGGGCTTCGTCACACATAAGACACAGAAGACGCAGACTCTAAAATTACTAACGGACATTCCACAAAGTTCGTTCAAGCTGTGAAGTGTGTGTGCAATAGTGTGGGCGCCCCTGGTCGCCCCTCGGAAGGATACGCAGAATGCGCAAAATGCACAGTAATGTGGTGTTTGAGTGAGGGAGTTGGCATCCCCAGTACGCTTACCTACACCATTTTGGACTGTTAAAAGCACAAATGTTTTTACACATGTTTTCTTGCAGTTTTTTTCTGTTGCTACAGTACAGTGAACAAGTAAAGTATATTTTTTTGTGATTTTACAACTGTGTTAGGATCAGTAAGTTACTTAGTCTTTTTATGTTAGCATTTCCACCAATAACACGTTGCCCTGGTTGTCCGCTACACCTTTACTGCCATGGAAAAAATGGAACATAATGAAAACGCCACCTCCATCGACAAAACCTGCTCGCCCCCTCCATTCGACAAACTAAAATCGCTCACCAACCCTGACTCACCACACACTCCTCCACCCTCTACTTCTCCACTGACAAAAAGAAATCGTTCACCATACACTCGCCTTCGCCCCTTGGAAGCTCCCTCAACCACCTCACACCCTTCGACAAATCAGAATCATTCGAAACCCCTCCATTCGACAAACCAGATTCACTAACTATGAACTCCCTCGTCCCATTTGTCCCTCAGAAACTCGCCCCCCAATTTCACCCCACCCCCCTCGAAGTACCATCGTTTTAATTGCCTCTCTATTAAATAAAAAATAATTAATTCCAAATATGCTGACCTTCATTTTCTTCAAAGTGTCTTCCTTGGGTCTAGACAAACTCACAATTAGACAAGAAGGCTCATTTGAAATAACAGCATTCTGAAAAGCCAGATATGCTCTTTTGAGAAGGACACTTCTTGTTTCTGTCTCGTTATTTCTTGCTATTTTGACCAATTTTATTTTATGACAATATCATCTAAAAACGCTCTGTCATCTAAAAATGCTTTAAATTTGGCAGTAAACTATTACATATTTTTGCAACAATTTTGTTAACCTAATAGTTTGACAATAAAATTAAAATAACTGTTTTTAACTCATTTAGTTTGGGGACCAAACTGTTTATCAACATGCGGTTTAAGATTTAATTGTAAAATACAAAAAAAAGGAGCAAATTGTATTTTGAAATTGTAATCCTAAAATGCTTTCAAATTTTAAAGATCTTGCTCAAGAATTTTTATTTTGTGATCTAATCGTTTACTAAAAATTGATTTAAAATTTGACACATTTTGTCTTGAGTAACACCTGAAAGAGTTTCGACATTGGACAGTGAATAAATAAAAATATTTAGTTAATATTTCAAAATTATTATAAGATCATGGCATTTTTCTAAAAAAATGTTTCACCATAATTTAAAAAAATCAGACCCTCCTTATAGTGTCTCTGTGGATTGTATAGTAACACAATGCTAACACATCAACCACTGCTGGTGTATTCACTGTAGTGTAGTTCATATAAATCCACAAGTTTATCTACATCTAACTGCATCAGAACACACTTGTGCAATTACAGTATAAACTGAAGTTAATACAAGTGTATAGTCTGGTAGGAGCCTAGTGGGTAAAACACTTGTCTGCGAACCCGACGACCACAGGTTCAACCCCCCCTTCTTTCTACCATTGTGTCCTTGAGCAAGACACTTAACCCTCAGTGTCTCCAGGGCGTCTGTCCCTGTAACTAATGACTGTAAGTCGTTCTGGATGAGCGTCAGCCCCCTTTACTGACCTGAGATGCACTACTGTAATCAAGCTGTGATAGTGAACACAACACCAGTAGTTACACTGTTGTTGAATGTATGTTCAAGTGTAACTACACACTTATTAACGACACTTTATATAAAGTGGGATGAAAGTTTTCCCCATATTTGTTTTGAAACATGGTCTACCTGGAAAGAAGTAATTAACAGGAAAAATAAGTCACGAACACATGTGTCATTACATATTCACTGAAAAACAACCAAGCAATGATTGAAAAACAAGCACATCCTCCACAGAGACTGGTCTTCCACTTCTACTGTTTTTCTGTGCTGATGTTTGTTCTGGCAAGTATGCATGAACACACACACACACACACACACACACACACACACACACACACACACACACACACACACACACACATCCTCACTTGTTCTCACAGGTGGGTGACTTGGCTGGAATTGCTGCATCGACAATGTGTTCCTTGGCGTGACCTCAGTGACCCCCCGCTCTGAATGACCCCAGCCGTGTGTGTGTGTGTGTGTGTGTGTGTGTGTGTGTGTGTGTCCCATGAGGAGAGTTCTACCAGCCAGCTCTCTGGTTCCTGCCGCAGTCATGTTAACTCCTGCTTTCCCCTTCAGGTCCAGACAGCACTGAGACATAGCTGGCCTTTGTGCCAGCTCGATAATCCCGACAGGATATGAGGTCTAACTTTACGCCCACACACACACCCTCACACGCCCACTGTTTCACACTGGGATTTAAGACCCGTTTCCAAAGGATCAAAACCTTCAGCCAAACCATTTCGGCCACAATGAGTGTCCTGGAACCATAACCGTGAAAAGACTAAAATTAGACTAAGGCTCTGTCCAACTGTTCAGTTACTCTGCGGGTTAATATTTATTTGTACGAATGATATTGCAGCACCTGCAAAGGAAGTCGTGAAAAGGAAGCCCAGTTTCCTTTGTTAAACTCTTTTTTTTTTTTATGGAACTGCCTTTATTAAGCCAAAAAGCACTTTCCACAGCCAAGGCCTGTACTTTGTTTGAGCTCCACGTGTGCTTGGAAGCCCAGGTTTAAGGGCGGGAGCCGTCCCGGCCATAATTGGACCCCTGTGCCACATTTGATGAAGGTTTGCTGGCTGTGGCTGAGCTCAAGGTCTTTGTTCTCAGCTTTCTAGGGGGAGGTCACACGGCTCCTGTTAAAGATTTACCTGTCATAGGCAGACCTGTGGCCGCTTGGCTGAATCTGATATCTGACTTCCAATGCTTCCAAGCAGCCTCTCTAATAAGACCCACAGGAGACAAAAGGCCAAGATGATCTTGTGCTAACGAGCCGCCACATAGGCCCGTACCTACACAGGACCAGGTCCAATATCTTTACAATGAAATTTCATTACTATCACATAAAAACATTTTTTTTTGGCCATTTTCTTCCTTGACACTGTGCTAAAATTTCATATAAACATGATTATATATATACGGAATTATATATTAATATATTATCATAACCATGTGAACTGGCAAAAGAATATTATTATTACGTAAGTGACCAATATAAATTATGCAAAACTATCACAATCTTGGACAACGGACACAGTGGACACAATTACAATACCTCAGAAAAGAAAGCTGAGTGGCGTTTTTTTACATTTATAAAGTTATCGTCTCAGAAACAGGAGGTAGGGTTTAGAAATGTTTTTATGTGGGTCATAAACACCTTAAAAACAGTAATAAGCAGCTATAATGCATACAAATTATAAGCCTCGATCTATCAGTGCCATTAAAGCTTTTGCTGGTCACTGAACTGTCTTTTCCATCAGTCAGCATTACAGCTTTCAGCTTTATTGGATATTCATATGCTCCTAAATGTGTTTTTACGACAAAAGTAATTACCATTAATAAGCTAATTTTAAACCATTTTATTAAACTGGTATCAAGTTTATGTCAGTGGCGAATATATATGAGGCCGTAAAGGTCAAAAACTCATCCCAGTCCATCCGTCCTGTTCAGGGACGATTCGTGGACCTCTGACAACCAACAAATCTCCATGAAAAACACACGTAAGTGGGGGAAAAAAAGCAAAAGCATCCTTCATTGTCTCTAAATACAGAACAACACACGTGGCCAGAGCGATCATAATGTAGAATAAAAAGCGAAAGTAATGATCGTAACTCACAGTGGCTGCTCTGAAGGGTGCTCTGTACAACAGCTCCAGCAGCACCAGCACGTGTGAAGATGTGCCTCAGTGTCTGTGTGAGAGTGTTCATGACTGGCAACTTCTGACCTGGTCTGACCTGGCTGAGTGTCACAGGTCTTGTCTGCCAGGAAGACGTTTCTGATCTGCAGTTTGGAGTTCAAGCTCCACCTCCAACACACTCACACTTACACACAGCAACAACCCCCCCACCTCAACTCCATCTAAACCTCAATCATAACTTCCTTTCCTCCTTTAATCTATGCCCATAAACGACGCACTCGTCACCTAAATGACAGACTACAGAGATCACGCTCGACGAGTCATTCTAAACCTTCAGAATCCATGGCACGTCATAATAAAACTGACAGAGGGGGGCATTCATACCTGTCTCTACATGCAGATTCACGACCCTGTTCAATGCATTATTGTATTATTTAAAGGGATAGAAAAATCAATTCCCCATACCCTGTAAGTAGATTAGCCAAGGCACATTTGGGGTATAATTTTGCTTTATTAATCTAGAATAAGAGCTATGAGGCTAAGGTAGCTAAAAAACATCACAAGTCAATAGTCACCCAAGATCTTTTCAGGGCAATACATCCCCGAAACTTCTCTCAATACACTTAAATTGCGTCCAGCCCTTCATTACGTAGTCTGTATTTATAAACCACCTTGCAGGACCAAAAATGTAATACAATTCTACGGAAAGTAAGTAGTCGTCCTACGTTTTAGATTGTTGTGTGTCAAATATGACTCATGATTTCTGTCCATGAACATGAATTTTCTGTTTAAAAGTTTGACATTAACAATCATTTATGAAGTAACAACAGACACAACACTTCTAAACTAGTGTCTATACGGCTAAATGATGTGCTTGCACTCAAAGCGTTTGGGACAAGAAAAGATTTGGGAGACTATCGACTTCAACATTACCTCCCGGAAGAAGCACAATCTGGGGTAAGTGTGTAAGTCTGATTTAAAGAAATTACAAAATTAAAAAGACTAATGTCTTAATGCCTCATTACATCTTCAAACACATCATTTAAAACAAAATTAACCTCAACCTGGAGCTGCACTTAATGGACAGTCCACAAAAGTAAGATACAGATTCCCAGGGCAGCACTCCTGAGGCTACATGACACCAACATAAGCCTGTCATGACTCCTGACAAAAAATATTTAAGAAAGGCTTATTTCAACAAGTGTTATTTGTCCAGATTGATAAAACAGCCAAATAAACCCATACAAATGTCTTTAGTTATAAATGCTAATGTAGGTGTTGCATTATGAATGCTGTCTTTCAATAAAGTGCCACCTTTATTTATGTCATTCTGTATTCCACATTGACATAATAATGTTAAATCATAAATAATAACAATCAGTGTTATAAAGTGACATTTGGACACACACACGTACATAAACACAGAAACGTGCAAAAAGGTTATCATTCCGCAGTGTAGGAGCACTATTTGCTTTGGGAAACATAAACACAGGTGGAAAGGGTCGCCGTATTGCACGTCTGCATCAATATTAGCCAACAAACAATGCTTTCCTGTTCTCTACGACCTTTATGCACCAGCACAAATAAAGGCCTTTCCTGCAGCGGATCGTCGCCCTACACCGAAAGAAGCATTTCAAAACACACCGATCGGCCATAACATTGCAACGACCTGCCTAATATTGTGTGGGCTCCCCTCACGTAGCCAAAACAGGTCTGACCTGTTGAGGCATGGACTCCATGCACCAAGACGTTACAACAGATCCTTCAGTCCTATAAGTTGTGGGATGGGATCTCGATAGATCTGATTTGTTTGTCCAGCATGTCCCACAGATCCTCGATCGGACTGAGATCTGGGAAGTTTGGAGACCAAGTCAACACCTCTTTGTCATGTTAGCAGTGTGACAGGGCACATTATCCTGCAAAGCTTAGGTGGGTGTCAAAGTAACATCCACACGAAGGCAGAACTCCCAGCAGGACATTGCCCAGAGCATCACTCCGCCGACACCTGTGCTGACACCTTTCTATCATAGCCAACCTGAACGTTTTCAGCAGTTTGAGCAACAGTAGCTCTTCTGTGGGAGCCAGACAGTCTAGCCTTCGTACCCCATGTGCAATAATGAGCCCTGGGCACCCATTAACCATGTCACGGATTCAATGTGTTAATTAACACAAAGTGGCTGGGTTACTTACTTTTTGAAGCAGAAAGGTATTCAAGGTGAAAGTAGTTTGTATCACTCTGTTATTTATTTGTTTCCCCATATTTAAAGGGTGCCGGAAATGATCCGCTCAAAAAGACCCAAGAAAATCCTCAGTCAGGGACAGCCGTAAGCGTCAGTTGAGTGTAATGACTTGGACTCCTTGCCCTCTGAGTACTGGGACTTGTTGACAGTAGCCTGAGGTCAGAGGGACTGACTGGGGTGCGCGTCTGCACCCTCATAAATCCGCCGTAGCCTCATTATGGGTGGATGGCCTCTATTGCCAGATAAATCAGTCCTCTCTCTGAGCGATGGGCGGTCAGACAGGTTTTAAAGATCCATTCATAAAATCTTGGCCGCTTTGGCCAATGTGGTCACCGTGCTCTGTGACACACACACACACACACACACACACACACACACACACACACAATAATCTACAAACCTGAGGTCTGTGGTCCAGGCCATTAGAGTCTCAGGTTGAAGGGCCGGCACTTTACACACACACACACACACACACACACACACACACACACACACACACACACACACACACATGTTTAAGCCTCTCTCCTCCGGCAAGACAAAGCAACATTCCATATGTCAAACTCAAACGTGCTTGTGGATTCAGAGATACCGCACTCAGTGTTTTCCATCCCACAAAGCCTGCAAAACAAAATGAAGCAGCGTTTCCTTCGACCTCTCAGCACAGACCCAATTTCGATTTGTTTTCCTTTGCAGTGAATCATCCGGGAAAGAAAAAAAAAAGGAGAGCAACTAATGAGCATTAACCACAACTGACTGCTGTTGTCAACAAGCAAATAAAAGCAGGGTGAGTTTAGCTTGAAAAAAAAAAGAAGGACATGATCAAACCCTTTGTTTTCAATCATTATTTTGGTCTTTCTTCAACTCGTCTGTGGGTACATCAGATAAGCAGACATAAAAACACTGCGGCTGTATTCCAAAATGTTTGCTTTTCTTTAGAAATTATAGAATTAATTGCATCTACAAAAGTGCTACAACCCTCTGTAATGCTCGTCCAGGTAGATGAAGCCCAGATTGCATTTTATAACTGTTTATGTGTCAGTCTTTGGCAGATTTGTACTTAAAATAATCATATATGGGCTCTGGGCGCCAATTTCCACCTACTAGCTTTACAAGTCTTCATTTTTTTTGTAAATAGGATTTTTTGTAACAACTTCCATATAACAACATATAGAATATTTTTTGGGAAAAACTTAAAAATTGAAGAAACATCTGACAACCCATGGGAAATAATGTGAACGGCTGTGTATTTTATTGCCTTGTAGTGATCTCCATCCAAAATCAACGAAATGATTAGGTCTACTGGGCTAAATGTTTCAAGATCCTGACGATGCCACCTGGAAAAAAAATGACAAAACAATATTTTGGCAAAAAAGGTGCTTCGCATCAAGGAAGTGCTGGAGCTAATGCTGTGATTGATTTAACTGTGGAAGTGGAAGTGGTCATTTGATATGACGCAATTCCTGAATTTTGTGTGCGTTCAAGCTTCAAAATAAGAAAAGAACATAGATGGAACTGCAAGGACATTTGACCAACTTTCTAAGTATGTTCTTTTAGTTATAGGGTTGTTTTCTTTAGTTAAAGGGTTGTTTTCCCACTTGTGGGACTAATAAAGGTTTATCTTATCTGATCTTTATTAGGATGTTCTTGGCTGGGGGTTGGAAGAGCTTCAGACGAGTACAGACTAAATAACACCCAAAGAATGAGTAAATAGCTGTTTTATGCTTACAAAATCTTCCCATATGGAAGAAAACACACACACATACGCACACAAACCCACATACGTATTCAATTCTTTTATTACATATATATTTATTATATTTTTAGCATATGTATTTAGCAAATATATTTGAAAATATAACATATAATGTTATGCATAACATATGTACAGACATATATACATGTGTATGTGTATGTATATATACATACATATGTGTGTGTGTGTATACTGTATATGTCGTTTTCAAGTGTCATCAATAAATATATGCATTATGTTATGTGTTATGTTTGATATTTAAATATATGCCAATTAACAGACATATTGCAGTATACCTCAAACATAATAGCATTGATTTCACAGAACTTATTTTGAAAAATATTTTTATTTTGCCAACTTGACACACATTTTTTAAATATATGTAAATATGTGTCATTTGCATATTGTTTCACCTTACTACTGTTTCTAATTTCTAGTCTCTTCATTGTGAAAATAACAGTGGAAATCCAACATTACTGACATTCAAAAACGTCCCTAAATAGACTGAAAAAGTTTTATTTTCTGAACTTTTGTTAAAGGATTGCTGTGAAACTTCTTTTTGGGCCAAAGCTGTTTTAAAACCAAACATCACAATGACGGCGTCAACTCTGAGGCCCCTGTCTTTGCTCCTGAGGCCACATGGTCAGTAATACCGTCCCAAAAATGTCAGAAATTAAAGAATTGTCTTTAATGAGTTATGGAGAATTATTTCAAAGCGACAAACGAAAACAAGCACTTTTGTATTAGAAGCATTCTGAGGAGCTCAAGTGCCTGCGAAGTATGACAATAACAAGAACAAAGCAGAAGAAGACACGCTCAGCGACCCGCACCACGGTGGATCAGCCAATGGCAGCCGAGCTGAAGCAGCACTGAGAGCAAAGCTGGATCTGAGCCAAGCGACTTACTGTACTTCAGAATCAGGAAGTGGTCATGAGCCTCCATGCCTGCCTCTAACCCCTCCCCCTGCCACCTGCGCCAGTCCCACAGGATGCATGCACACACACACACACACACACACACACACACACACACACACACACACACACGCACGCACACACACACACACACACAC
>JBBJLS010000155.1:19332323-19346771 GCA_037577275.1 Bryconaethiops microstoma | reverse complement strand
GGGGGAGAGAGAGAGAGAGAGAGAGATAGAGAGAGAGAGAGAGAGAGAGAGAGAGAGAGAGAGACTTAGACAGACAGAGACAGATGCGAGTCAGCACTAACAGCACATGTTGGACTCAACTGGCCAACTGACCTCCTGCACAAACACCACAGACCTGCATGACACACACGATCCACCAGGAGCCCAACACCCTGTAACCACTAGGAGAGTATTTTTAACCATTTCTGCTATTTTCATTTTTAAATGTATGAGATGGTTGAACCTGGCTGACCTTACAGTCATTCTGTTGTAACGACAGGCTTTTCACTGCAGCAAATCATTCGTTAACAAAAGAAACAAAAAGTTAGTTATGAACAAAAATGTTGCCTGTCAATTAAAAACAGAACAGAATAAAAACAAAAAAATAAAGTTACAGACAAAAGTTTCTTATGAGTAAAAAACAAGATACAAATAAAAAATAAAAAAAGTTAGTTACAAAAACAAAACAGAACAAAAAAGTTACAAACAAAACGTTTGCCACAAACAAAAGAAACACTAAAATTAAAATAAGATACAAACAAAACAAAAAGTTACAAACAAAACAAAACTAAAAGTTACAAACAAAACAAGTCTGCTACAAACAAAAAAAAGTTTCCTACAAACAAAAAAAGTTTGCAACAAACAAAATTTGGATATAAAAAGTTATTTAAAATAAATACATTTGTCCACATAAACCAAAAGCAGAAGTATTTGCTGATATGAAAGCACATTTGAGGGAATGTTCAGTGACTCTTTTTTTTACTTTTCTTTATCTTTATTTTGCTTAACTGCTGCATAAAAACAGAAGAACCCTCGAGTGTTATCAGGGCTGTGATGATCTACAGCTGCGGTGCTATTTCCGATTACTCTCATATTCCGCTCTTTAAAAGCAGCCTGAGACGTGAAATTCTATTACACATTCAATAAAAAAACCCAACAAAATAACATTTCAGTTTTCTTTATTCCAAACTACGGATGCTTCATCCAGACACCTGTATGAGGAGCTCAGATCCAGCGGGAGAGAAAGGAAAGCAGGGAATCTGAGTCTCAGTGTCCCGGGACGAGTGGATGTGTGGAGACTTGTGCATGATGTGAAGTGCAGCCTCACTGTCATCTTTTCTGCAATTTTCCACACTTTACTTCCTCTCCAAGGCCGAGGTGTCATCATTAGGCTCCCCCTGTCATGCACTTTCAATTTTATATCACAGGAATGCCAGAATGAGTACCTTCTGAAAGGCTTCTCTCACACAGCCCAGCTGATTTTTTCAAGGAAAGTTTTAGTTATGGACAAATTCTCATCCATGACTCCAGGACTAAGAGAAGGGTCTGCATTCAGACTTAACCCAGCTTACAGCATTAGAAGGACATTATTATTTTTATTATTAATTATTAGTAGTAGTAGTAGTAGTATTGTTATTGTTGTCGTTATTATTTATCATTATCATTATTATAAGTGTTATTATTAGTAGTAGTAGAAGTAGCGTTATTAAAGGAATACTAATTGTACATAATCATTGTACTTCATTTTCCTATATGGTTTTTCTGGGGCAATTTTGAAAAAAATAAAATAAAAAGTAACCATCTCTGCATCTGTAACTGCTGACAAGCATATATTGGTGCCACAATAGCCTTGAGAATGAACTCTTCTGGTTTAAAGACTAGAAAAAACTCCATACAGATGATTCTTTTACAAAAGAGCTTTGGAGCGTTTATTGATGGCCTAACTTATGTGCATTAATGGATTCCTTTATTGCCATTTTGGTAAGGTAGATATTAAAACGTGACTAATGAGTGGTGCTAATCAGCTCAAGATCCATCGCTACGGACAGCTTACTTTAGCAATGATGTGGATTTGGCTAGAAGTTTTAATGAAAAGGTAACACATTTTAATGCATGGGTAGGAAAAATAGACAACTCTGGTAATGGTAAAATGTAATGTATCAAAAGTTTTTTTTTCTTTAAAAGTATTCAAGTGCGATAGTTCTCAAGTACAAATCTCTCAAAACAATACTTAAGTACAGTAGTGAAGTGGTACTGCTTTCATGATGCTAACTGCTGGGTATTGGTGGTTCAATACGTGATTGCTAATGTCTTAGCTATTGCTTAGCTATTTAGCTCCAGTGCAAACCTGATGACATCAAATGTCAACGCCGATCAACTGCATTTGAAGTAGTTTAGGGTGTAATGAAGGGCGTACCCCCCCAGATTGTGTAAATATGTTGTTTCACCCAACTAGTGCTTTGTTACACTTTGTTAGCACGCTAGTATTGACCACAAATCCCAGGAAAAGGTTCGAATAACCAAAAGTTCAGAGATGTTTGTCAGCAACCATCATATTATTGCAGCCCGGTGCGTTACTTCACACTGCACTGCTTTAACAGCTCACACAGCACATGTCAAATCCTGTAACTGCCGAAAGAGTTGACTCATAACACTCGGGTTCGGCGTCAAATCAAAACAGCAACCCCATCATCCCCCCCCCCCACCCACCTGAAACAAGATGAACACATCCCCGTCGGTCACGGAGTCATGCTTCAGCCGCCGATGACTCATTTCGCGGGAAGATTAATTGACGTTGCGGTCGGAGTGAAACAACATTGTGCCAAGAAAGAGGGGATACAAGCCCCGGCAGAGGCCCGAAGACGCAAAAGGCAGCGGCGGAGGCCAGAGGCTGACAGCTTGGGTTCAGGAGCCAGAGACCGTGATTACGTCAATGAGAGAAAAAAAACCCCTGAGGCCCAGAGCGCTAACCGCCATTCACAACACAGGCAACCTGCTTTAACTCAACCAGCTCGGGTTACCTATAGTACAAGTGACTGCCTTGGAGTCAGACAGGTGTGTGCGTGCACGCCTACACACACATGCACAATGCGTGGGTGCACAAAGGTGTTTCAGAAAATACTACACCCTTGTTCTTCTCACTTAAGTGACTATACAGCCCCCACTATATAGGCAGTAGGCCAAGAAGGGTTGCTTTTGATTGAAGCTACACAGGCTAATGTTGCTAACATGCTAATGGATGCTAATAACCTTGCCTCAAGCTTGGCGAAGGTGTTCGGTAATCTCAAAAAGTCTTCCTGACCCTGTGTGTCATGCATATGTTGGAATATTTGTAGACATTCCCTCGGCAGCAGTAAGGGCCTCTACTCTTCGGGGAGGGCTCTAGAAGGAGCATTGCTGTGAGTATTTGATTGCATCCTGACATGAAAGGACAGGAGAGAGAGAGCGCGAGAGAGAACGAGAGAGAGTGCGAGTGTGTGTGTGTGTGTGTGTGTGTGTGTGTGTGCTTAGCAAAACCCACTTAACACAGCAGACCATGATCCACTAAATATGAAAAAAGCGAAGATTTACTGAAATGACTATCAGGATTCATGTAGGCCTCATGCAACAGTTGGGATTGCGTACCTTGGCAGTGTGCCAAATAAGGATGCATATGGAATTATATGTGAAACTGACCAAGGCACGCCTGTGAGGTCAGGTGCTGATGTTGGATATTTACTGGATATTTACAAAAGATATTGGATGGAACTCTGATGACCTTTTATGTACAGCTGCTCCAGAGTGATCTATTCTGGCAATGCTTTTCTGTGGAGATTATACAAACTGTGTGTCACTGTCCACTGTCAGAAGTAGCCGCACCTTAAAGTACCTGGAAGACCCAAATTAGTAGGGATGTCCGGCTACTTCATAAACATGCATTCATCAGAGACCAAACAAGTATTTTTGGCATAAAGGGAAAAACAGTAGCTTGTGTGGAAAAATTCAGGGTCGTTTCTAATAAGACAGTACTCACGTTTGGCTCGAATTATCTGCCTAACTTAGAAATCCTGTTTTGTGCAATCCACCCAAGTGTCATGCCTCCGAGAAGAACCTTCAAAGCACCATAAAAATCAATCGCCTGCGTCCAAATGTAGAAACTGACAAGACATGCACTTTCTCTCAAATGCACACGCCCACACCAAGTCCCACAGGATATGCGCACCCACTTATGTACACACACAAACACTCACACTCACACTCAAAACAAGAGGTCAGAAGTTCAAACGCGTCCTTGATGACAGATGAGTTAAGTGAATGTGAGGTGATTGGAGATTTGTTGGCTTTAGCCCATCTTGCCAAAAGCTGTCATGGTGGTGAAAGAGTTTACACTGCTTTCTTACTCCTGAAGAAAAAGAAATTTTACCCCTAATGTAGTGCATCAGGCACCTATGGTGTCTGAAGTTCGCCTCTTTACTTTTGCTCCAAAGCTAATGTAGCTAGTAATGGAGGTCTAATTAGCATCCTGTAAACGGCACGCCTACATCAACAAGCACTCGCCTCAAACCACATTAATTTGTTAAGTAACGTCAAACAGACCTGCTTATGTGTTTCAAACACTGTGTGACACTATTTTCTATAAATATGGATGTAAATGAATAGCATACAATCTCCTGCGAGAATATTCAGGCTTCGAGGGCGTCTGCAACCACGGTCAGACATTGTTTTTTAACTAAAAGAAGTAAAATATGTGTCTTTTCTCAGACAGTAGCTCACTGTTAAAGAAAAGTCTAGTTACAGAAATCCAGCGAACCCATAAAGAGTTAGCCAATCTTTGTTTACTGATAAAATTTTTAAAAATGATGAGCTAAAGATGAAAGATGAGCTAAAACTATTGCTCATAAAGGGTAAGCTGATGTTGTACACTGGCTCATTGAGGACAGTTGCAGTTGCAAATCACTAATAGGTGCTTCAGCACATGATAACGTTGGCTACTTGTGAAAGCGCTTCACAGACATTAAAAGACTAATTCAATTGTGCTAATGGATGCTTGTGTTGCTAACAATAAATGGAAGCTAGCAGTCGCTAGTTAGCATAATATCTGAGTGATGCTAATCTGTGACTTCAGACTGCATTGTTAACAACATTAGCATTATTAAATAAACTTGTCCTTTAAGGTCTGATACGACTGGTGAAAAACTTGCAAGGTCATGCCTTCCTCACGTTAAATCGTCGATATGCTAATGGTCGTGGTTTTTAGTCATTTTGAAGCCGGAATTTTTCTCCCAAAATTGATGTATGGAACACTTTGGATGTAGATGGAACCGGAGAACATTGTGTAAATTACATTTTTTGCCAAGTTTTCACCATCTCCAGGTACACTGAATGTGCACACTTTTTTAAGTAAGGGCAAGAGTCCTTGTGTGTTTGGGTGGGTAAGCGGGCTAAAGAAGTGGTTTCGCAGTGCAAGCCAACGCCAAACAGGTTTTTATCTTCGCCACCCAAGAATTTGCTAGTCTTATTGTTCTGTCGTCTGCTAGCAAAGCAGCAGAGCGATGACGTTACCCAACTCACGGGCACACATTCGTATGCCGACGTGGGTGTGTGTAGGTGTGGTGTGTGTGAATTTGCACCGCTGAGCGATTTCCAAAGCCGCTACCTCACTTTGAAAGCCCTAGTCTGTGAAATCACAGTCATAACGTTAGGATTTCCATAGCCGAGCGCTAGATTTGTCTTTAAAAACAGAAGAACCTCCAACACAAGTCCCTTACCTCGACCACACACACAGTTTCCACATGAACACAATATACCGTGTCCATGCAGTTCAGAGAACAAAACGGTACGGTCTGTTCTGTTCATGTGGACGAAATGTCTACATCTGAGACCACTACATTCAATGCACCGTGTCTTTCAGTGCGTGAGCCTAAAACACTGGGTCCATCATTTACAAGCAAAAGCCTCTCACTTACAAGCAAACTCGAGCGTCTTCGAGGCCGTGGAGAGTTTATGCTGCAATAAAACCACCGTTTATAATGATTTCAAGCTTTGATTTTTTTTTCTCTGCTGAGGAAAGATCTGCTCCAAAAAAGACTTTAATCCATGTGCTTTGCTTTAAATGCGGTTAGAGTGGCTCCCTGGGCAGGTTTCTTGACTCTGAGACACCCTGAGCGGGATTAAAAGGGGATGAATTTCTGCATACGCACTCTGTAATTAGATTTCTATAGGTGGCTGCTATAGGCTAGGTGTGTGTGTGTGTGTGTGTCAGTGAGAGAGAGAGAAAGGGAAAGAGAGAAAGTGTAAAGTGTACAGGGTGTGAGAGATGACTCATCACTTTTCGGAGGTCTGTGAGGCCGGCGTGCCCGAGTCGAGTCTGAGGCTCATCCGTTTTAGCCGAGGGCCTCCTGTCATCGCAGACATACTTCAGCAATTGCCTTCACGCCCACATGCTGCCTTTTTCTCCCTCTCTCTCTCTCCCTCACACACACACAAACACATAATATGACAGCTAATGTAGCTAACGAGTAACGGATCATTCCACGCTTATCGAGTTCAGTCATCTCAAATAAACTGGTTTATGTGGTTGTTTTTACACTCTGTGACACACAGTTGCAAGCGGATGTTTGGACCCTACTTTTCAAATGACACATTTAGGTGTGAACAGAAGGTAGCAACACCTCTGTATGGACGTTAAACAGGGTATATGTTTGCAAATTTTAATGCACAATTATTACTGATTTGCTGAGGTTAACATATAAAAATGTGGCATGGAATAGAGAGTAAGAGAGAGAGAGAGAAGAGGCAGAGTGATATAAGCCCCCTTCGGCTGAAATCTTTCTCCAGACGTTTCTCGTAGCCAAATAACAGTCTTTTGAAAACTTTTTGTTGTAGTCTGGTTTAGAAATATTTGGCAAAGTAGGTAGTGCTGGAACATAAGAGACCCCCAAGATTTTCCTAGTTGCTCTTAAATGTGAAAATGGAGGCTCTTAAATGTGAAAATGTAATTTTTTAGTAAATATATAAATATAATGCCCACCACACTAAACAAGTTGTAGCTTTTAACTAGGAAATATTTCAAATTGAGCTCATTTCATCTCCATCTCACTCTTTTCCACTTCACTCTTTCCTTTTCAGCGTTCCACCTGTTTCACCCATCGGGCTCTTTCTCAGCTTCGCTCTGATCTGTCCCTCCATCACTAGCTCTCCCCATCTCCCCACTCTAGCTTTCATTTCTTTTTCCACACTCCCCTCATCTCAAGCCCTCCCTCATCTTTCTTCCCCCTCCAAGACACCTGCTCGTTCATCATTCTTTCACGCTCAATTACAATGCTCAGTGTTCTGACTTGTGGCAAAGGTGTGATTCTAAGTTGGTTTGGCTGGTGGCCTGGTGGTTAGGGAGTCACCCATGTGATCAGAATGTTGTGGGTTTGAATCCCAGGACTGCTTGTAGCACCACTGAGGTACCCTGGAGCAAAGTACCGTCCTCACGCACTGCTCCCCGGGTGCTGCATTAGTGAATGGGTTAAATGCAGAGAAGAATTTGACATTGTTCACACCGTGTGCTCTGCTTTGGTGTGTTCACGTGTGACGATAAGGGGCCACTTTACTTTAGTCTACTGCAAATGTCTTTTGGAGGAGACTGCACGATGGTGTTTTTAATTTTATACCACTGCTGGTGATGGATGTGGTCTAAAACCACAAACTCAATGGCTAGGAAGGGTGTCCGCATACTTTTGGCCATATAATATGAATCCATTCATGGCGCAAAAGTCTCGCTCCAGCAGGAGGAGACACCAGCCGCCACTTCAAGAGCACTCAGTTACTCTCTTAGAGCCGGTGCATCATTTATGAATGACAAAGGCAATAGAAGGCATGACAAACAGCGAGGTGTTCTCCAGTCACCGAGATCATCGCCCTCACCCATCCGGCTCGCACAAGACTGGCTGTGAAAGCATCCCAGCGCAAGTAAAACACCCACGTTCAACCACACACGCCTTGCGGGGGACGAGAAAGAGTTTCGCAGCTTAAACAGCTTACAGTTCACAACTTCAAACAACAAACCGAAAACAATGTACTCCTACGTCACTTGGACAGAATGAGTTAGACTGTTGGAAAGGAAAATGTGTGTGTGTGTGTGTGTGGTGGCATGTCTCAGGAAGGAAAAGAAACATTTGCTCATTCCAGAAAAGAAAACGAATGATAAATATCGAGCGACCATGTCTTTTAGTGCTGAACGTTTATGAAGTGCTTCCAGGGGACAGATTTCCACTCTTGGTGTAATAAAGAGTGACACCTCCGGCGGCACAAGCCCTTTGTCTCCTACGTTCTTTCTCTCAGGGTGTGTGTGTGTGTGTGGGAAGCCATTCATCCTGCAGATCCTCAGTAACGGCCTGCAGCCACGTTGCAACGACTGGCCGGGGATTCATTCTGATTAATGAAATAACAGATCTGGAACGTGGCGCAATTTATAGAGCGACATACAGATATTCTGACCCAAATTTTACCCATTACTAAAAACCGCTACCGTCTCCCTGCCACTGCTAGCCTATTTCCAGGCAGTTGCCATGGTTACTCGAAGAGAAAGAGAGACAAGATCCAAACACAAATTCCAAGTGAACTTTTCCTTTCTCATAAAAGAATTGGGGGGAGATAACGATGCCGACCACAATGATGAAACCGTCGAATCATATCGCGGACAATTCCGTACGACTGATTGGACCGCGGGCACAAAGCAAGACGGCCCTGTTTTCTCTGCTGCTTACACCATGGTTGCATCATACCAATCAATATGAACGTTGTTATTGCACCGCACTGGCCACTGCGGGTGTAAACACTGAAGCGCTGATCAAAAAAAGCACCACCAGCAACACAGAGGCCTAGTTATAGGCCTCATCCTTATATATACACATTACACAGCCAGTCTGTTAGAACCACCTAGTCTTCAATTAAATTTAAGTTTTATTTATATGGCGCTTTTTACAACCAGTGTTACAACCAGAATCCAGGTCCGAGCCTCTAGTGAGCAAGCCAAGAGCTTCAGAGGCGAGGAAAAAACTCCCTAAAGCTGGAGGAAGAAACTTAGGGGGGAATCCATCCTCCTCTGGTCGACCTGGAGAGATTGGCCTTCTATGGCTAACAGAGTAGGTACCAGTAAGAGTTAGTCAAGAGCTTTTGTTGGAGTTTGAGTGAGGAGTTTGAGAGTCTAGTCCACAGCAACAGGAACATCAATCTTTGCCTGAGCTTTGAACAGCAGCTGCCCTTGGATGGGGGAGGAGCACTTGGGGAGTGTCTTTGGAAATGTTATTAAAAACCACCTTTGTAGGTTTACAGTTACTGATTGTTGCCCATCTCTTGTCAGTCACCTCCTCTAACTTCGTCAGTTGCACCACTTGGGTGGTGGGACAATCCCAGCACAGCAGGGACACTGACGTACCAGGATGTTATGCACCCTAGCATTGGCAGGAGTAAAATGTTCTTTATAAGTTCGGGTGCTAGAACAATGTGACTGAATCCGAGAAATGAACAGAATATCTATTCCCCACTATGCACTTATTGATATCACTGTCCTGGTCCATTGTTCCTCCCTTAGCATCTTTGCTTTCGTTCCACAGCATTTTAAACACAATCTCTATGTGCTGCATCTGTACAATAAGGTTAAATGACCACTTTATCAAAAATGTCTTTATATTTTATACTAAAGAGGGGCTAAATATGGGCTCCTTTCACTGGGAGATTGTAAAGTTGACGCAATCTGCGGTCCAAGAAAGCATAACTGACTTCAGTGGGTAGGACCCTCAGTCTCACCTCTGTCCAATAATGCCTCGGGGTGTGATAAGGGTGAAGCATGTGTTAGACCTTACTCTCCCTCCTCACTTGTGATCTAACTAGCGGGTTGAACTGGCTGTGGCTAAATTGAGTAAAAAAAACAACCAAACTGGTACCACAATAAGTCTAAACATATACTGGTTTATAAGGGACCAATTAAAATGAGCATTAAATGTTATTAATTAGGTCATAAAAACCTAAATAACAGACTTTGAACACCAATAAAAAGGGAAAGCTTGATCAGATATCAATACGAGTAGCTTGTGAGGCTGACAAGCACATCTGAGGCTTGACAGTAACAGCAACAGGTCACCTTTTTGTGGGTTATTAATGATTCAGGGCCTATTCATAAACATCTAAAGCACTTTATAAGGACTGTAGGGGATTACATTGAAGAATACTTGCGTATCACGATGACCTCTACAGCTGTGTTGGTGGACGGTGCACCGTCAGACAAAATGCAGAGTGGGACTAACGTTTAAAGTTAGTTTGGGTGGGGGAAACCACAGAGCACAGCCAGTGTTTCCTCATTTTACAATACGACCACACAAACGCACACTTCTGAGAGAGGCCTTTCAGGCCGGATGGAGGATGACAACATCTCGTTCAAAACAATGCACACTATTCCTTCTCATCCTCCGCAGGCAGAACGGGCCACAGAAGACAATACTTCCCAAAAAGGGAGGAGGGCAGTTACATCATGGGTCCCTGAATGGGGTCTGATTCAGAACAGAGTGGCGATGACCTGCACTGTGCAGGTGAAAAGACAGCTCACGAAGTGTCGTCATTTTAGCCTGAAACAAACACACACACACACACACACACACACACACACACACACACACACTCACACTCACGCATACACACACACGCCTGGGTTTCCCCCTGTGAAATGCCAATAGGCCCAGTGCTGGTTTTTGAAACTCACGTACAGTGTATCACTGCAGGCAGGTCTGAAATGATGCACTCTACCCACAAAATGCTTAATTTCCTTGCATGATTTGATAAACAAACTGGAATTTATTGCTTGGGGAGGGAATTAACCTGAACAAGCTCTCATTCACAGACTATTAAATAAGTCTGCACTTAACTGCATTTTATAACTAGGCCCCAATTTGTTTTTGAGCATGGCACTAATTGTGGCCTTTTATAAAACTGCAGTGAACTAGTAAGACTAAATTGGGTAAAACTTTGTAATAAAAATGAAGAAATTTCAAACCACAAAACCAAAACATGGTTTACAGATGTTAAAAATTGGGGCCAGATATATAAGACATATAAAAGACTTTGTTATTTTACAAAAACAACATATTAGCAACGCAAGAATGTCGCTTGTCGTGCAAGATCGAGCTCTACCTAATAAAATAGCAAACTTTTTGGATACACAGAATTTTTGTTAATTGGATTAAAAGATGTCACATTGCTTAATGCTGCCTTGAAATCTGTTTAAAGCAAAATCAGAGACAAAAGCGGATTTCTTTGTTTGACAGCACCTGTATTTCGCCAGATTCCTATGGAGTGAGGCAGAACAGTCTCTGTCGCCCTCTAGTGGCTAAAGCAAACATTACAACTTCCAAAGCGATTTAAAAAATGGGCCTAATGCATCTGGAGGCTCGATGGCATGCACAATTTAGTGTTGCCCCTATACGTTTCAAACACCTAGTAAGAAATAAAAGCACAATAAGTGCAGATTACACATCACAAATGGCATGAATTGAGTACTTTTTTTTTTTTAAGCCCACGATCACAAAAGCCTGATGCAGTTTTTCCACATCAATAGTCCATTACAGTAATTACCTCTTAGGGCAACTGGAAGCACTGGATTTTCAGTCTGGGTCAAAGCAAAGCACATCAGAGGTTTTGCCAAAGTTGGAAGTGCGTATGAACAGCAGACGACCATGGCAAACGGTTTGACTGTCTCCCAAGTAACAACCACCATTAGGTCATTAAGGGAGGTCTGGTCAATCTTAGTACTTACTTAATTCTAACTACATACTTAATTTAAAGTGCTGCACTGAACTATTTTGGCTCGTAATCAAGAAACATAAACTATGGCCTTTTATAGCCCCCCCCCCCAGTTCAGGGTTCTCATGCAGGCATTGTTACTAGGGACCACTTGAAATCTCAAAACCCAAATCTAGGAAGAAATCTGACTTACCTTGTTGTGTAATTACAATAATAAGAGCTTGTCCATATACTCCTATCGCCATAGAAAAGCACAGACAAAAGAATGTAAACGTAAAGTCACCATGCTCAATCGCAACCAAGAGGGATATAAAGACCCCAGCTGGGCTGTGGACCATTCCCTTGAGTAAAGGAGCACGATCCAACACCACTGGGATGAGCTGGAGTCGGATTTGTGATACAATCATCCAAGATCAGTCTCTGATCTCTGTAATGTTACAGTGGCTGAGTGCAATCAAGTCGAAGAAATGGAGGGGAAGGTGTCTACAAACTTTTGGACATATAGTGTACACCATTTACAACGTAAAGCTGGTGTTGAGTGGTGCAGTTCAGTGGAAATTCCAGTAACACTCATACGAAGCCATGCAAGACAGACAGCAAAGAGCCCAATCTGCACAATGCCCACCTGTCCAATTTATTTCAGGATGCGATCTTCTGTGTAGTCCCACTCCCAATAGCTTAAGAAATCACATGTCTTATGTACAGCACATAGTACAGAAACTCATCATACAAATGGAACTCCAGGTAGACACTAAACAAAACAGCTGGCATACATTCATACCACTATGTTGCTCAATGACAAAATAATAATAATAATAATAAAAATAATAAACAGGAGGAAGAAAAAGAAAAATGTGAAAGATATGAATACATTTTTCCTGCTCATGAACCTCTCGGAGGGTGAAACTAAATCGTACTCGGTGAGGTGGGGGCAACAGGTGAACGTGCAAAACAGGGAGGGGAGCGACCTAATTTTAAATTACAAACGTGTTGTGCAACACAGACGGCATCGCAGGTGGGACCCAAATGAGGACCAGCTAAATGAAACAATACTGGGAGGAAAGACGACGGACATAATTGTGCCTCAGTGATTTCTGCAGCATATCAACATCGACTCGGCCAGATTAAATGTCTGGACGCTTTCTGGACATGGTTCAGCTTCCTGATCCTGATCCTTTGCATATGCAAGCCTTGCCAAAAGCAGAGAAAGAAGAAGAAAAAAAAATAAAATAAAAAAAATAAAAAATAAAACGGCACACCAGTTAGATATACTGTTGATTACGTTAAACTGAGTTCATCCTATTAAAACTCCTCCGTGACGCAACAAAACGAATCAAGTAAATGCAAGCAATTAAAATTCTAAGGCAACATTGTGAACTAAGAATACCCAAAATGGAGCAGGCAGGAAAGAATGCTCCCGCCTGTGTGATACTACAGCTTCTACCAATCAACACCCGTGTGGAAGTCACCGTTACGACGTTATCGGATGATAAATAAACAGACACACCTGAAAAATACAGAAGCCTGTTTGGCTTTACAACTGCGAGAGTGATACTGCAGGTATCTACTTGTTTCATTGGCTGCTCTAACTGACCTTACAGCTGGTCTGATGGGGGTTAAAAGAAAAAATGTTAAAAATGGATTAAAAGCTGAGAGACATATTGCATCTTCCTGCGAGGCTGAAGTATTTTATACAAGTAATAAGCACATCTTCCCTCATTTCCTCACAGATGCAGGGTCGACGGACAAGGCATACGCAAAATACATCCCCCTTTTAAATGACAGACATGAAAACGTCCTCCATGTCAGCAAGAATGAAAGTAATATCTTTGAAGGAAAACATAGCTCGTTTTTTGTTTTTGCATAAGGATACTACACTCAAAAAAACTCTTAAGTTTTCAAAGAAAGATCAAACACGAAGATTAAAAACAATAAAATTAGTTCTGAATCTATGTAACTTAAACCATTTTGCATTCACATTCTCAAGGATCGACAACCAATGAGAGGGCCTGAGCCGATCCTTCCTGGGGAGTCCTGGGACTTCAAAGGAGGGTTGAATATAAGCGACATCCCGGGGAATCACTGGGATGAAGACAGACATGCGTCATTGTGTTCCTTTCTGACCTCTGATTGGACACGCTTGGTGTCGCTCAAAGAAAAGAAAGAAAAAGAAAATAGGAGACCCCAACACCTTGGTCTCAAAGCGCCCCCACTTATGAGAAAGAAACTTTGGTTCGTTAGGACCATTGGGGCACTACACTGTGTACAGACGGACTGCTTTTACCCCAGAACAGGCCACAGTGACTGATCTCGCACAGCAACGGCCACTCAGAAAAGGCAATTCATTGACCCACGTGCTCCAGACCCCGTGCTGGACTCAAAAGACGCAAGAGGCAGCATGCTCGTGCACGGGGGAGAGGGGGTAAACTCCATGGGTCAACTGGAGAAGCCAGGGTGAACCTTTGATACAGAAATAATCTGGGCTCATACAGGTGAAATGGGACACAGCAGGGTTAAAAAGAGGGACAGGAAAGAAGTGTAAGAGAGGCAGTCTGTCTGTGGTGCAGTTTTGGGCCGGCTCTAAATGTGAGTGAGGATGGGAGTGGCACAATGGGGGAATTCTTGGGGCGCATCATGAGGTGCCCTGTCTCTTTTGCTGCTGCGCGCGGATCAGCTCCAGCTGCTTCTTGCACTGCTGGTAGTAGGTGGACAGGCTTTTGTTCTCTTCTAGAAGCTTCTTGTGCTCCTGGACCAGGCGAGAAGTGTTCTGCTGGTCCTTCTCGTCCTGATCGAGCTCCGCTATCAGCTCGTTCCTACACACACACACACACACACACACACACACACACACACACACACACACACACACACACACACACACACACA
>JBBJLS010000155.1:19311960-19332223 GCA_037577275.1 Bryconaethiops microstoma | reverse complement strand
ACACACACACACACACACACACACACACACACACACACACACACACACACACACACACACACACACACAGGGAGAGAAAATGGGTGTGTGTTACAAGAATACTTTGTCAAAAACTCAGATTTATACACAGCTGGTGGCCTAGTGGTTAAGGCGTTCGCCCTGCGATCAGAAAGTTGTGGGTTCGAATCCCAGGACTGCTAGTGGCACCTCTGAGGTTCCCTTGAGTAAGGTACTGTCCCCACACACACTGCTCCCCGGGCGCTGTGTTCCTGGCTGCCCGCTGCTTCACTTGGTGAATGTGTTAAATGCAGTGAAGAATTTTATGCTGTTCACACTGTGTGCTGTGGTGTGCTCACGTATGACAGAATGGTCACTTTACAAACTACATTTGTGAATCAGCACACTTGTCTCAGTGAGTTAAGTCCAAAAAGGTGGAAACCAGATGCGTCTGTGACACCCAATTACTACTCTTCCAACCTTCAGTTTCGAACAAAATTCTAAAATGTGCAGAAACGTTCTGAACATTCCTTGTATTAAGTGAAACAGTACTAGAAGTTATCTTGAATGGCCCCATATCCTATAATTTCTATGCATGTTATTTTTTCCTCTCAGGTACACATATGAAGTCTATATGATTTGCACCAAAACTAGTCATAATTTATTTTTACATAATCATTTTTCAACCTCTGAAACAATCACTTTCAGTTAAAGAGACTATTTTTGTTACTGTGCCTTTAACATGCCCATATATGTAAGTGACCTCTGTTCTGATTGGATGGCCTCTTTCATTCAAATACATCCCAGACTGTAACACTCAGTTTGAATCGGTGGGTCTAAACAACCGCAGACATCTGTAAATGTTCTTGTGACAACGTTTCAAAATACAATGTTTCTGCAGCTTTGTTTCCATATGTAGAAATTGCAATGGAGTGAGTAGAACTGCACATGACATCAGACTATGAATAAAAAAAACAAACAAAAAAACAAAACAATAGTAAATTCTGTTTCAAAAAATACCATTCATTCCCTGGTTCAGAAACTAATCTGCAAATCAGCCTCACTGAATTCGCTGTTTTCATTTAAATGCATTTACATGCATCCTCCTATTCTGCCTATAGCACTTTGTCCCCGCCCACTCACGCTGAAGTTATAAGCAGTGTTTCAGCTTGGACTGGTTTTTGAACAAGGGACAATACAGGGCAGTCAATCAGAACAGAGACCAGTTACACACATCAGTTTTAAAGGAACAGTAAGCGGGCATTTTTAGAAAAACATCGCAGGTTATAGGTTCTACACTTTTTCGTTACAAATTTTATCTACTTGCAAGAATAAAAACAAAACTAGCAAACTTCAGACAGCAAATGCTGTGTCATAATGAGTCAACTTAATCTGGAATAAGATGGAATCTGTAGAAACTGCTGCTTTAAGCTTAGCCCAACTAAACATGAACAAACATCCTTTCAGAAACAGATGATGGATGTTTATCACAATTTGCTACGTTTGCACAACTTATACAAGTAATGTGTGCTGTCAGAACTTTGAGCATGTTCCCATACATACATACACAAGTAGATTCTTTTTCAAGTCATTCTCTATAAATACAGAATGAGCTATTCAGTCTTAACTTTGCCAGCTGCTCCACTGCCAGCTGTTAGAGCTTCTTAAGACTGACGGAGACATAGATTTTTGTTTTTGTGTGTGGGTGTGTGTGTGTGTGTGTGGGGAGTGTGTAAATGTGTGTGCAATATGTGTGTTCACAGTTCCCACTTCAAATGTCATAGAGGCCATAGAGGCTTTGTTCTTATGACTCCAATAAGCCAAAGTTACTGGTGAGCAGAGCCGAGCAATAGGAAATGTATCATTTTTGTGATAAATTAAGTAACAATGTGTCACAAATCGCTAAGCAAATTGTAGATATCGTCAGTATTCCCAAGACTTTGAACCACATGTTTCATTACAAACCAAAGTGCAGTACTGTGTGTGAAATTGTGAACTGAAATCATTTGTACTCATAGCTTTTGATAGTAATTTTTACAAGAGGAACTGCTGCCTTTTTGTCTGTTACAACTGTCAGAAAAAAGATATTGTGACATTCATCATTTTTGTTGCAAGTATTGTAATATATTTTTTGCTATATTGCCCTCCCTATATATTTTAAACGTTTATTTAGTGTCACAAGAGACCATTTTGAAGAGGACCAATAGAAATGTGTCACTCAGCTTTACTGTTACTCTGATTAAAAGAATCAATAATAAACACCTACTGTTTGTTATAGATTTGTATCACTTATTGTATATACCGATAGAAAGCATGATGATACATTTTGTAAAATAATTTGACCGTGGCCAGTAAGGATGAGTATGATAGTAACTGTTAGTAACCGCAATTACTTTCCACATGGCTAACCAAATAAGAGAACATGGGCCTGGTCTCTGCCCTGGTGGCAAAACGTTTGACCAGTACTACACTATAACCCCTCTGTCATGTAGACAGAATGACCAAAACGGTAGTCAACTGCTCAAGGAGTTGTTTAACTGCATGTGTATGTTTGCAAAAGATGCTTAAGGATGAGTGTACGAAAATGTGTGCAATAAAAAGGGATGACTCACTTCCTCTGGATGAGCAGGGCAATCTCTGTCTGCACTTTTAGATACTCCTGCGCCATCTTGCAGTGCTGCTCGAACACTGCCATCGACTCCTTTGAGTTCGGGCACGGGGCAAGGGGCTGCAAATACACACACATACACACTCAAGATTACATATGCATGCACACAATCAATCAGCTTCAGAGCTTAAAGCTGGTTAGCATGCATTGCAAAATGTATTTATATCAGAGACGGTCTGCACTTTTAAAAATCCACACCGCAAATAGCAAAACTGGTGACCATTGCTACATCCAGCCATTTGCTGCTGTGTATTTATAAGAACATTCCATTATGCAAATAGCATCGTTTTCTGAGTCAGTAACAAGCCATAATCCTGACTTGATTGAATGTGAAGCCTATTTTTTTCCCCGAGCTATTGGCAATAAGAGAGAGGGTGCTTGAAGGAGACTGCACCAGGAAAGTAGCAAAGAACACTGTGGGTCGATATAAAGGTAAATTGAAAAACTTGGAGTGTTTCTAAGACACTGCGCAACATTTTTTTTTGCTATAGAACATTTCAATCAGCTCACACATAGGTCAGTAATAGGCTAAAGAGAAGGGAAAGTGCTACACTATGCAGTGTATGGGTGCCTCAAGAAATGCCTGAACAGTAAAGATGACTTTCCTGCAACTTCAAATGACTAAAGAAATAAACTAATTTGAACCACTGCTGAAAGTGGTGTTCAGTCTCGGAACAAATAAGGTGGTGATTAATACTGGTTGCAGTCAGGAGGAGGTCTAAGAATAAACAAGGCAGTGTTTGGGAATTTTGCTCAGCATGTAGTGCACACAGCAGCATACAAAAAACAAAAAAACAAAGCATTGTGTCGTTTTGGCCAAAAAGAGGTCTTTTTGCTGGTTTATGATAGAAGTTTACATCTATCTTAACAACAGAAGAAGATTCTGCTGCTCAAGAGTAGCTTTCCAATTTTCTGCATAATTTAAACACAGCAGCTATCTTTTACTTTCTGTAAAACTTTCATGATAAACAAGTCAATAGAAAAGCTCAGAATTAAAGAACGGTTTTGTCTTCTTCTGTAAAGTTTCCATGTTTGGAGGATGTTTTTTGGACAGCATTACACTACATTACATTCATTCGTAAGATGCTTTTATCCAAAGCGACTCACAATATGAGGAACCATTCAAGTTTCAGGCCAGTGTGGGAACCAGAGGAGAGTATGAAGTGCTAAATCCCCATGTAAGAGTAGTGCAAAGAGATGTATCAGGAGAGGAGATGCTCTCTGAACAGATGAGTCTTCAGGAGGCCCTTGCAATATGCAATAGCATCAATATGCTTTTTATAGCGCAGGCCATAAAGATAAGTGCATACCTGTAACTGGTGATCCAGTGTCAGATAGGCCATGGGGATGGAGTTATCAGAACCATTAGTGTCTGTAGGAGCGAAAGAGAACAAAGGTTTTAAAAATGCTAGGACTGCTCTCCTAAATGAACTGAAGCACTTAAGCAAAACAGTGAGAGAACTGAGTGTAGCTGCCTGCATTTCAGATTAGTTATTTCATTTCTCTGTCTGTATTTTATTGAAGTCTTCTATTTCTGCATCTACAGCATGTTATCTCTCCCATCCTTATGATGAAGTAGGAGCTATTTCTAGTGGGCCCAGATAATCACAGACAGTCTGTAAATAATCCAGACTCATCATTGTTAATAAGTGAGAGAGAGAGAAAAAGATGAGGCTGACATAATGTCTGCAGTGCTGCTAAACTGAAACACTCATGACACTAATTCTCTCTCCTCTCCTCTCTCTCTCTCAAGCACACACAAGAACACAAGCACGCACACACACACACACACACACACACACACACACACACACACACACACACACACACACACACACACACACACACAGCTGCGGATGCTATTCAAGGCCTCCCTGATGACTGAGTCTGAGCGGGAAAGAAGATTCTAAGGCTTTCTGTCAAAAAGTATTTCTATAGGAATTAGGGAAGACATACTATTATGCCTTTGAGGCTTATTCATAATACATTACTATCAACGCTGATGTTTGAGAAATCATCTGCAAACTTTCAAGTATTTCAGACTGTCAAGGCTGGTGTGAATGTGTGGGGATACCTGTAGGGTCATCAGGAGGGAAACTGTAGCCTCTGCCTGTCTTGTCAGACGTGATCATCCTGACGCTGGGACTGGACGACCTGCTGCTGTTCCTGCTCTCCTGTGGTCGACAAACACCCAGTGACAGATCATTAGCATGAGTCAGTCTGAGCTCCATACAATGGAAAAAAGAGGTACAAACAACAGACCACGCAATACATGATGAAACCTTTGCTATCTGCTAGTGTTCCAAGACTGCAAGCCTCTAAGTGGAGCTTGTTAATGTTGACCATCTCACTTTAGAAAGCTGAACAAAACACCTTCAACTTGAAAATACTGCTTGTCTGAAACCCTAGAAAAATCTCAAATGATCTAGCATAAAGATCTAAAAGGATCTATGACATTTTTTAGGTTCCATGAAGTTCTGGAGTCCACACAGACCGAAAGCATTTCCAGAAAGAAAGGGTCTCTCCCTGAGTGATCCTTTGGATAGACCACTTCAAACTTTCACCTTTATCTCCACACCTCAGACAGACAGTGTTTACTCTCTTTTCCCCTACTGACATTCAGCTGTCACAGCTCTGGCTAACTCAGGAGACGTCTCAGTGGCAGATGTCGTTAATTCCCCAACACAGGAGGAATACAAATGGAGATGTAATCAATTACTTTTCTGCAAAGGCACATGTCTCTGATATTGTTGTCTTTCAGGGAATTCCATTTTTCCTTGTGCTTTGAAAGCTAAACATTGCTATTTAGATCTTGGTTGCAGGTCGGTTATGATATCAGAATATAAAATGAACTGAGCATTTGATCAAACCACTGATAAAACCAGGCAACGCACCAGCACTTCACCACCATGCATTTTTCCTTTTCCCAGGAATTTATCCTAAAAGTCAGCATTTATAGTTTTTTTCTCCAAACATATATCACAACTAATAAAACACGTGTAATTTTACTAAATTTTAACTAAATACTTTTCCACTTGTTTGTGAAAGTGAAATCTGTCGAAAGTTCAGATTTTAAATCACTAAACATCATTTCAGTTTCACTAAATTGTCCCGTTTACTTGTCCTGTCACAATATGCCCACCTTTCGCCATCTTCCTGACCAGCAGACTGACCCCTTGTAGAGTGAGCCGTCCACTACAATACATCGCTTCAATACTGAAGAGGAGCGTCGCAAACCTTGATACTACCCATTGCTAGTCTTTTGCAGAAAGAAAACCATCCTTTATAGTTTTAGCACGTTTTGATCGCTTTTAGATACAAATAGACAGAAGTCCAAAGTGCACACTTACACCAATCAATACAGAATATGAACGTATTTTAAAGTAATAAATTACATTACTATGTAATTAACTATGCATTGGCCCTTAACTACACAAACCAAAAGTAGTTCTTTGAAGGTTCCTTAGTGAAGTTAACAATAATATCTGAAATCATGACGACTGAAAGAACCATTTGTATGCATAAACGGTTTTTTACCAGGTTAAATTGTGTCTAATCACCAAAAAGGGTTTCACTGTAAGTCATAGAACATTTTATGGTTACTAGACAGAAAGTTATGGGTTAATGCAACACTTCTACTTTTCACATTTGCTGAAGCTAACGTGTTAAAATGACCACGAAAAAGTACAAGTTGAAGTAGTGGGGTGGAATTTGCGAGGGTCTTACCTGGCCAGACTCCGTCCCAATAGCAGGGAGATCCTGAACTGACCTACGTCTGTGAGGCTCACAGGTAGCTAACAAGAGGAAGGGAGGAGAGAGAGAGAGAAAGAGACTTGTGAGTTGTGGAGGGGTAGTTGTAGGAGTGCGTGTGAGCGTGTGCGACGAGGGGACAGCTGCACAGAATTACAACAACCCCTGGCATGTCAACAATATGGGCACAAATGTGGTCCAAACGTGACCATGGTCCACACAGAGGTATGCAATTAAAAACACACAAACACACAGCTAAAAAAAAAATTTAAAAAAAATTCAGAGACACACACCACACCAACAGGATCACACGGGCAGTTTCACTTGCATTGACAGAACAGCTCCGGTCACATTTGACTGCAATCAATTGCTGTTAGCAGCAGATAATGTTTGCATGTGTGTAAATGGGTGAGAGGGGATATAGGGTCACAAGAGGGACTGACAGGAGCTGTACTATCAATGTGCACCCCTAAAAATGGCTTTATTTCACCAAGAAGAGACACAGGTATTACAGGTACAACACACAAGACCAGCCCCAAATGGTATTTGGAAAACTTTAGGAAATGGGGCTGCTCTAGTAATAAAATGCATACATGCTTGAACCTAAGGGGAAAAACACTCGAAATACAAGCTAATGGGTCACAAAACTATAGATCAACACATAACTCAGCTATGACTAACTTGGAGAGGACTTAATTCCAACTACTGTCTCTCATTCATTACAAAGGTGATATTTTTTTGTGAATTCAAAGCCAAGCTACTTATTTACTTCAGAAAATTTGCTACTAATATTTAGTTACAAATTTCTTTTCTACATTGGCAAGAGTATTGCATTTCACAGTTTCAAGGTTATTTTATTTTAGACAAGAAGTGCATCAAAAAAGATGAAGAGTTTACCAGCAAACACAAACTCTAGTAAAGAAAAACTAAGGAATAGAAGAGGAAAGATGTACTTTAATATTATTCCTTACTCACAATTGCTGATCTGAATATAAAGGATTGTAAAATTGTCGGCATTGGTGAACGGACTTGTGGTAAGGTGAGGTGTGTACATGTACAGGTGAGTGATGTTACTGAGAAAATGAAGCATCTTGCATGGCTTAGTACATCTCAGCAGGAGTACAACCCCCCCACCCCGCAAACGCCATCCTTCAACGTCTCCCTTTTTTCCACATTTTTTATGAAGAACAGAGATAATAATAGCAATGACCTTTCAATGTGAAATAAATGAATCAAAAGTACCTCTGTGGAGTTAATGAGAGAGAGTGTGTGTGTGTGTGTGTGTGTGTGCACCTGTGACTGGAATAGGACAAAAAGAAGGCGACCAGGCATTTGGTGCTGTATGAGAGATCAGGCCAAGAGTGCGTGTGCTGAATGTACTGTCAGCTGCATGAGCTCGGCGATGTCAGAAATTTGCACAGATGTTTTCTGTATTTTGTTAAATGCTATTTTTGTTTAAATACAATGCTATTAACTGCTTTAATATACAGCTCAGGGAAAAAAAAATAAGAGACCACTGCAAAAATGTTCAGTTTCTCAGGTTTTCTCTTTTATAAGTGCGAGTATTGAACTGAACAGCTTTGCCTTAGTTTTTAAGAACTGTTGACAATATGTCTCGTAATTTCCAAATAAACAAATTATTCTTTAAAGCGTCATTTAAAAGGCAATGACAAAACATCAAAATAAGAAAAATTATGCAGCATTTACAGAACTTGAATAATTCAAAGAAAACAAACCTCTTGTTCACTCTTAAACAAAATGGCAATAACTACCTTTGATGTACTTCTAGTAGTGTTTTACCATCCAACTGGTCTCATTTTGAGAGGACAATGTTGATTACAGCAGTGTTTTTATACTTTTCCTCATTAAATAAGATGTGATTCAGGTGATCACTAATCAGTACTTCATAAAGCAGAATGAGGTGCTTGTGTAGGAACTTAACAGACGCTGGCATGGAACGGTTGTCATACTCAGAGATGCTGATTTAAAAATAAATTGTTGTGGTCTCTTATTTTTTGTATATGTCAAAAAGTGCATTTAAATACATGCATTATAGGTGTACAGCTGTACACAAATGTACTTATTGTCAAAAAACATGCATGGGATAAAAAATATAAAACCTAAGATGCTACACAGTTACTAAGGGTTATTGCGTATGAAAGGAAATGCTCCATCATTTACATGGCAGCCATGCTAAGCTCAAGCAGAAGTGAGCAAACACGCTCATAACCATGAGAACTGGTGATGCTTTGAGACAGTCATTTATTCCTATAGCAACTTGAAACACTGCATTATGAGGACAGGAATGTCACAATTATAATTAATGAGGTGGTATCATTGAAGGGTTTAGAAGTATTTGACTAAAGACTGTACCACAATAACTTTTCCTTCCATTTCGTTCAGCTCTATATCATGGCACTGAGTGACATCACACCAAGCTTGAATTCGAAATCAGTTCTTCTCTAACGCACCTCACTCGGTTCATAAACTGCTTCACAGTCAGATGTTAGGAGCAGGGAAATGACTATGCTGTGCAGAGAAGGGACAGTCAAGGACTTGGACAGGGAAACACTCAATACCCTGATCGCCACTCATGCCCCTGAAGGCAAACGGCACTGCAGTTTAGTGCCATCTCCTTTCTCCTTTCTATGCACACTAATAATACAACGTCTGAGTCAGACAGTTACAGAATTATTCAAGTAGGCATGGAAATAGCATGCTGTTGTAGATCAGATTAAAAGACAACTAGAATATAGCTTAATATTATGGTACATTACCTTCCTCTCGTTCTTTGCATATGAGCATGACAAAAGAAACCAGGAACATTAGATTTATAAAGTAATCTACTTTCTATTTTGAAGATTTGATTTTTTGTTTTTTTTTTTACATGCAATTGTATTTTGTGAGTTATCAAGACCATCTTGAGATGAATTAGATTCACTATGGCAGCACTGAAACACCAAACTGTGTTGTGCTATGGACCTACAGGATAAGGAGTGAAGACCCACATCAAGGACCTTAGTCAAAAAGCTGTGCTAATCTCAGATCAAGTTACACTCTTTCCTTTTGGTCATTGTGAATATTAGCCCATAATCACAGACAAGGGTACATTTTTCTAATGACTGTACCTTAATTTCATTTCTCTCTCTCTTTTAAAATTTTTTAAAATCCTTCTAATTTCTGCAGCCAGAACCTTAAATCCGTCGACAGCAACAAGGGGAAAGATACCCAATCAGGACCCAGCAAAAATCTCACTTAACATGAAGGCCAAGCCATCAGAGCAACATTGAGAGGCAACTAGTCCATATGTTCATAACTGAAATGTGACGTTAAAAAGTATAGGTGAGTCACTAGGGACTGGAAGGTGAAATGCAGGAAGCCAGCAGTAAAATTCTCATATGCCACAGTCCACTACAGCCATAAAAGAGACAGAGACAGGAGATAAAGAACCAGTGGGTGTCACTCCAGGACTTACATCAGCTATCCAGTACTTAACTGTCACCATTAGAACAGACATTGCTTAATGTATGCATTACATTAAATGGAAGAAATTGCTTAAACAAGTAGTATTGATGTTACATAACTTTATAAATAAACAAATGTGCATCTTAGGTATATTGTAATTGCTCTCAGGATAATTCAGTAGAACTGACTGAAGAGGAGAGCCTCAAGTGGGTGATTCTTACTTGCTTTAAAGCGATAATTTGGGAAAAAATCTATATGTACTAATTTCCCGTTCACAACAATCAAGTGGAATCTCATATGATGTATGATGTACATTATCTTAAAAACAGACAAAGTTCAATGCGACAGATTTGTCAGCGTTACACAGTGTAAGAAACCAATATAATTCATAATTCATAAGTCATTCTGAGTGATTTGTTTTATGACAGATTTGGGAAAGTTTTGGCCTACAGCATAACATGCAGGGCATTCAGATGCATCACTTTGCCATGTATCAGTCCCAGTGGTTCATTTCAAACTATGCTGGCTTTGTTTACATCTTTGGACATAAGCTCCCTTCCTAACAAACGGATGAGATTTGAGGCAAACGTGAGATGCTTTAGGCTAACTTGTTAACTATGTAAACCTTATAGCTCCAGACACATTTTGAGTGTCTGACTAAATTTGGGGTAAGCTGCATTTTTCTGTCAACCTATTGCTTTAAATGATCAAAGCAGCTGCCTGTGTGAGGTTTTCCATTGAAGTATGTCCTGGATTGACAGCCACAGTGGGGGGCATGCCGCAGATACAGGTCCGCCCTGCTCTGATTGGCAGTCGGTAGTCAGCAACAGTCAACAGTCAGCAGTAGCAGCCAGCCAGGACAGCAGGGGCTCAGCCCTGCTTGGCCTGACCCGGCCTGCTCCAATCCGGTACCTGTGACGACGATCTTGGGAATGTCCAGAATGGTGCCGTATGACGCTGTTTTGCGGTGGCCTCGTTTATACTGCGGCCGTGCTGCAAAAACATACACACACACATAGAGCTGCGTACACAGACATGCGGACTGTACTCACATCTGCACACCCATACAGACAAAAAGGCAGGATGCTCTTGTCTGCACTTGCACAGGCAAGACATCACAATACATAATCGCATGCAAATCGCACAATACATGCATGAGAGACAAAGACATGTGAATGCACGATACACACATACAATACACATACATACATACATAGATACAAACATCTGCGTATACGCATGCAAGGCCCAGCGTAGGTGGCAGGCTGCTGTAGGTGGAAGCCACAGAGAGCAGTGCTGGATCAATGTTGAGGGCAGAAAGAGCCTGCAGGCCTCGCATGTCTCTTTCCAAGCCACGGAAACCACTCAGGTCAAGCCTGCATACTGGCCTAATATACAACTTGAGTTGTGTCTCAAGTTGTATTTCAGCATCGGGTCAGGGATCAGACGGCAGAGCACTTTGACCACTTTAATGTTTAAGAAGATATAAAGACTACAGTTTGCTGTAATAGGATGTGCTTTTAAAATGCTTAGTTAGGGGATTAAGGGATTTCTGCATCCTTTTTTCAAATTAACTTTCCCATTTCTAGCAACCCATGAGCACAAACATTACTGATGCTTCTATTACAAATGTGTACTGAGTAAACAGATTTCAGGGCATGGTAATTCCATAATACTCACTTGTAGGTCATAAGGCAACAATTAGGAACCAAAATTTCAGTCGAAAACCACATGTGGAATGTTTGAACATTTTCATCAGAAAAACAGACAAATATTTTTGATGGTAAATAAGCCTATACCGTGTCAAAATCAAATGAATAGGAGAAATGGGGATCCAAAACCAAGTTTGCTCCTTTTACATTCCACAAAGTTTTTGGTCTTAAATATTGGTTTCAGACAAGAATTTTAATGTTGGTGCATCAGCAGTAACAATACTGATTGATAATTATATTTGTTTAATCAACAACTCTATTTTAGTTTCAGGGTTACAGCTTTGCCATCGGTCAATAAAATCATGAAACATTAAAATAAAAAATGGTAAACTTACTGTTTCCTACTGAAGGTAGGAAATCAAAATTCAGATTAATTAATTCCTCTTTACTCAAGATCTAAAATGTAGAGGCTTGTTTTGGTTGTCAAAATAAACCTTAAATACCTTTTGCTTTATTTTAACTTTGACTGGGGTTCATCTTGACTTCAGTCTGTTTGTGTACATGTGAATTACCTGTAGAAAAGGGCGTCTTGTGCTCGAGTTCAGAGAGGTCGGCGCTCATTCGTTTGCTGTCGGAGGGCAGGCAGTGCGTTCTGCCTGATAGGCTCTCAACACTGCCCCCTCTGGACAGAGGGAGCCCAGGCCTCATTGGGTCAGCCTACACACACAACAGAACATAAATACACACAAAACGACAGCTTACTGCAGTACATATTCGTGTTTTAACAAGGCAATGAAACC
Organism: Bryconaethiops microstoma; assembly: GCA_037577275.1. Lineage (NCBI taxonomy): Eukaryota > Metazoa > Chordata > Actinopteri > Characiformes > Alestidae > Bryconaethiops > Bryconaethiops microstoma. The sequence continues at coordinate 19,319,891 of JBBJLS010000155.1, read as the reverse complement.
ACTACCTTTGGTTTGAACTGTGCAAACTTTGTCTCCATGGTCTTGATGGTGTCATTGCTGCCAGCAGACGTGCTGTGCTCCATGCTGCTGTCATTCTTGTTGCCAGTGCTGGTGTAATCCACAATGGAGCCTGGCCCAAAACAATGCAAACAAAGGGTTTGCACAAAGTGTGTAACAATACACCAGGCTCACGATTTCATATATTTTACAATACTGAAACAATGTGACTGTATCTACTGGGGCCATGTGTCTATGTGTACCTGTGCTGGTGGCAGAGTTACTCTGGCCTTCGTCTGAATACTGATATGGGTACTGCAGAGGCTCCTCCGATCCAGGAAAGTACTGCATATGAGACAAAGACAGAATGTGAGGAAGAGAGAGAGGGCAGAGCAGAAGGAAGGTAGAAAGAGTGTATGATAAACTCATGAGAGAAATCCATACTGTAGTTTCTCTCTATTGTCCACTTTAATATTCTTAAATCTGGTGTGCAATGCCTACTGTTGTGTGAAACTGTTATCCATATGATGATGTAAGGTGTGAGTTTATTGTGTGGTTTTCCTTTTGACAGTTACTTCAGTTGTTATCTCTGTGTTATTGTTAATTCTATGTGATAGGACCCTGAGTAAACGACAGTCATTGCAAACAAAACATATGGCTACCTTCATCAGATGCAACATGATCTTTACTATCTCTTCCATGGAGGGCCGCTGGGAGGGGTCTTTGGACCAGCAACGTGTCATCAGGCTCTCTATAGGCTTGGGCAAGTTTTTAATGAGCGGAGGACGAGTTCCTGAACAAAACATACAGTGACACAAATGATTAACAAGCACTAACACCTCCTCCTCCTCTCCTTCCTTCAGCTGCTCTAGATTATGGGTCGCCAGCCGTCTCCACTTCCTTCTGTCCTCTGCATCCTCCTCTCTCACACCAACTGCCTACATGTCCTCCCTCACCACATCCATAAACTTCCTGCTAGGTCTTCCTCTTTTCCTCTTCCCTGAAGCTCTCTTCTCCCAACAACCATGATCATATATATATATATATAAAATACACACACACACATGTATACAGTAACCCCCCGGTTTTACGCCGATCAGGAGTCGCAGATTCAGTCACACGCTGATTTTTTTCTGAGAACCTAACTGATAGTTTTACCTTGAAATCTCCACAATAATGCGGCAATATGTTTTTTACACATTTTACTTCTAAATTATTTTAAAAAATTGGTTAATTTTGTAACATAAATATGAACGTAAATTCAGCTTAATTTCCATATAAAACATAACTGTATAAAAGTTTTTGTACTGTCGTGAGAACACAAAGAAAACACTTTTGGTTAAATATGCTGTACTCAGAGCAGGGGTGGACTGGGACTGAACAACAGCCTGGACTTTCTTCCCCAGCTGGCAGAGTCTGAGTCTCGGCCGAGAAAGACAGGCCGACGGCCGCCGTGCATCAGACAGTCGTTCTTTTCCAGAACGCACAGATTGCCGGTCCCCCCCTGACTCATCTCGATTCTTTCGTTTTGTTCTTCTTAAAGCCCAGTAGTTTTATTACTGTAAATTAAATTAAAAGAGGCTGTTGAGCTCAGTCGCTGTCCAATGTCTGCTTTAACCGGCGGGACTCTACAGTACAGAACTCCTCCTGAAGAACCCTGAGTAATGATGAACAGTAAATTATTGATGTAAAAATTATTGGTGATTACCCTTACATTTTACTGTATTTTTCTTACTAAAAATTACATTAATTTATTACTGTATTTACCTGTTTATACCAAAGAAAATGAAAGCGCATACCAAAGAAAATTCCTGTATGGGCTTAACTTTATATTTTAGTTAAGAGTAATGTATTAAATGGAGTTTAATTTTATTTTAAAGTGTTTTGGGAGCATATTTGGGGCATATTTAGGGTTTACACAACAAAAATAAGCATTTTTAGGCTTTTTTAAAACAAATTTTTACCGAAACGCAACGCGTTTGTGGAACGTAACCCCGCCTCAAAATCAAGTCTATAATCTGAAATAGACTTGCTTTTGAGATTTATGATTCGAGATGACCGTTTTCAGCTGTGCAATATACTTTTTTTTTTTTTTTTAGATAACATTATCATAAACCTATTTGAAATTACTGAACATTATCATAAATATATTTGAAATTACTTACCATCACTCTTAGGACCTTCTTCTGGAACCTCTCTGGTTAACAGGCTATTGCACCACACAGGATACAAGATGTCTACAAAAGTGTTGTGGCTGATTCACCATGTATTTATATTGGCAGATTCAATGCTGGCACATTTTACATTTATGGCATTTGGCAGATGCCCTTATTGAGAGCGGCTTAGTTACTCAGTAAGGCGCAGCTGAGGGCTAAGTGTCTCGCTCAAGGACACAATGGTAGAAAACAGGGGTTTGAACCTGCAAATTTGTGGTCAGCGGGTTCACAGGCTTTACCCACTAGGCTTCTTCCACCCCAGCACTGTATATGTCAAGGTAGAGCAATTCATGACAAGGACTTTGAGGTAAAACAAACAGAGTTGTTTTAATGAGGCTTAATCTGTTATTTCAGTTCTGCTCCATTTAAGGCGTCTGAGGAAAGGGCTATTAGCACTGTTTGGACAGCGTCTGTCTTCTTGTGTCCACTTTCATGTTTCCCGTTTAAGTGCTATACCTAGACTGTCTGCTCTTGCCAAGCTCCACTCTTTCACCCATGGCAGCTCCATGACTGATTAGATCCTTCAGCTAACACGAGAGTGCCCCGTGTGCTGTGCCTGACGTAGATGCCCATATTGGATTGTGTCTGCTGAAAGTCCACAGAGAAAACGGGTTTCGCACATGCCTTGGTGATGGATACTGATTGGAGTTTGAGGAGCAGACCAGGGTGGACCTGGAGGGTCCAGGCGGAGAGAGATGGATGAAGGATATGGGCTGCTGGCTCAATACGTATATAGACATGTGCCAGTAGGATTGCAACTAATAATTACTTCTATAATCTGTTATTTTTTTAATAGCCATCTTTGGTTAGTATAGTGGAACCCATTACCTTCCAAGCAGGTGAGTGGGGTTCAATTCCTGGGTGACCTACCACACTACACCAATAAGAGTCCTTGGGGAAGACTCCTAACACTACATTCCCCTACATCTGCGGAAAAAATACTGTTGCTTTGGATAAAAGCATCTGCCAAATGTAAGGGTCCCCCTTTCATTACCACCAACATTCAATGGTCCATCTGTTCTAAGATGCAATCTTTTATGGTGCAGTGAAACAGAAGGTATATTGCCCTCTATGCTTCCTGTGGTGTATTGCAGTCTGTCAGAGTGGCTGCGTGTATCGTACAACTAAGAGACTTTCAATTTTTTTGTAAATAACCCATTCACAATTTTTTAATGGACACCATTGTGAAGTAATCCTTAATAGCAGAGAGCCATCACCGTTTTTCATTTACATAAAAAAAAAAATTAAGCGTTGTCAAAACTTCAATAACTTGAGTCATGTTTGTGTACTTAATCACATGGGTGTTGCTAGATCAAATCTGAGACTAAAGAAATATTTCCTTTATTAAAAAGTACGTATTTATGAACGCAGTAGCATAACCTTAACAAAAGGCACTTTTTGTTTCTTCATTTTCATAACAGATGTCCAGCAAGTGCAAGAGTGAACGCATGTTCCGACTTGTCAGACACCCACACCCACAGTCACAGAGGCTTCATCTAATCTGTGACTGTAGACTACTGGTCTTATTATACAGTTTATGGAATATTGTTACACTGTTGGCTCTCAGGGTTACTACTTATTTTATTAATTTCTACATAAATTACATAAATGGTGCTTGAGAAAATGAGTTCGTTGATCGTTTTTTGTATTTATTTGTCACGTTTATTTTGACTGCCCAATTATTTGCAGATAACCCTAACCCTAACCCTAACTCTCTTAATGGAGCTAAATCTAAGTTTTACCTTGTAACAGTCCTCATAAATTAGCATATTTTAACGAGATTTTCCCATCCTAAATGACAGTCACCAGTTGACCTTACTGCAGCTCCTATGACTCTTCATGGAACTTACCTAATGAGGTACCAGGCAGTCTGACGTATAGAGAGTTCAGAAGATAGCTGTATGAAGTGTCTGTCATTAAAGGTCATAATTTAATGAGCTATTTAGCCCCCGAATCTGTCTTTTGTTGGAGCTGTCATATGAAGTGGAAGAATTTGAAGAAGGCATGAAACACTACAAAGGATTTGACCAAATTGCTGTGAAATATCTATTTATTATTAAAAAGTAAATGCAGGTTCATGCCTTAAACCTGAGGAGAAAGTGCAGATAGCGTCACTCAATTATTTGGGTTATGGATCTTCTTGGCAGCGTTATTGTATCATAGCAGGCCACTTGCAAATCCTTATCTGAGGCTGCCAAACGCCAGCGGCTGAAAGCTAATGCATTATCACCCTGTTTAATCTGAAATTGGAAAATGTGCAGTTCACGACCTTGTCTAATTTCAAAAGTGGTTCATTACCTGCTTATGAAAGAGATCAGTTTTGATCTTCTGAAATGTGTAATTCTTCATGAACATCATGAAAGTGTTCTTAATCTCTTCTGGAAGAATCTATTGTGGAAACGTTCCTGCAGAGTGTTTAATGTTGCTGTAAGCCGAGTGAGTGATAGTGGTGATCTTGTAACTTTATTGTAGGAGATGATGATGATGATGATGATGATGATAAAATCTCAGTCAGATTGCTATTGTTTTTGTTTTGACTGTTTTCACATAATGGAGGAAAATGACCACATTCGTGGGTTGTCCCACCCACCTTTAGTAAGTCAATTGCTCTTCAGCCTTTCTACTATTGGTAGGATTTTTAACCCCATGCTCTTCTCCTATTGGTGATTCTTTAGCCCCATGCTGTTCATTTTGTTGGATTTTTAGTCCTGTGGTGTTCTGTCTGTAAATGAAAAGGATTAACTATATCAAGTCCACAGGTACAAGTTTACAAGTTGGTCCTTTATTACAAAGGGATGGTGATATTGACACAAACAAACAAACTAACACTGCTCCAGCATTAATGATACTGGCCATATAGTTTATCACAGCGGTCCCCAACCTATTTTGCGCCACATACCAGTTTCATGTAAAACAAAATTTTCACGGACTGGCATAGATCCAACTAAAACAAAGCGTGTAAAAATGCGAAAAAGCTCCACAAAGATGTTTGTTTTTCGCGTATTTTTGCAGGCTTGTGTGCTAAATATCACGTGACCAAGAAGATCGTTTTTTCAAAATAAAAGATCTTTCAGAATCTGTGTGGCCCGGTACCAAATAACTCACAGACCGACACTGGACCTTGGCACGGTGGTTGGGGAACTCTGGTTTATCGGGTTAGTTCTAACTCGGTCATACAGAAACGTTTCACTCACAATAACACGTGTTCAATTCATAGTGACACACACGTTATTTCATACTCCAACACTGCAAACGTACCAATAAAAGGTGCACACTTCAAATGTATGCCAGTATGACTCTGTAAAACCCCCGTTGGCCAGCAAGCAGTGATGATGGATAAAACAAAAAAAAAAGAGAAATCAAAGTTAGTCCGCCCAAATAATAACTACTAATGAAAAGAAACGATACAATTCATAAAAGAGCAGCGGCAGACTATAACAAGACAAAGCCACATTAGCGTATACAAACTCCTGTGCTGCAAACATTAAAATAACTTAATACATACCGTTTACAATAAATCTTTATTTGATTCAACAGGCACACATGGCAATTCATACCAAAAATAGACAATGACCACTTGAGTAAAATGAACCGTTAAAAATATTTCTTATCTGTAAAGATAATGCTTACCAATGGACTCGGGCGTGCTCACATATTAGGCTGTCACCGTTTTCACCGTTTACCTGGCCGTACAATTGGTTCCTGGTGCTTTTATTCATCCACGCCTACACACACCCACACATGCCAACATGACGGACCCGATCACTTACACCGTCCCATGGGGTACATGGGTTTTATGTGCAAGCAGACCCTTATATTTACACATCAAATGACTGATTCTGTGACCAGTTTTCTTGTGTGCGAAAGGTACGTAATTGTAGCTCAGCAATTGCATGTTAAAGGGCCCACATTTCACATATTTCTTGTATGCAGAACATGCCTTAAAAATGGCCTGTGGATTTCCTGTATATCAGTCAAATTGTGATCTATTGACTGTGCCAGTTCATCGGGAACATACATTTTACTTAATTTTTAAAACTGAGTAATGTATTGTAATTGAGTATTCATGACGGTTCTATTATGAATACATTAAATGATTTAGATGTCGGTTTCCAATCACCCCTGCTTTGAACATTACTTTTCAAATGGAGTGTCTCACTTCAAACCATTATAAATAACTTTTTACATCTATATTGAATTTATTTATTTTTTTTCTCCAGTGAAATTCCCTTTCAACTAAGAGCCACAAAATGTGCAATTTCTGCCTGTGAAAGCATCATCTCAACAAAGAAACTGCATTTTCCTTTAGCCATTTATTTATATCTCTGCTGGGTCACCACTGCAATGGTGTATCTTTCTCACATTTCACATCTAATGGCCTCCATTTCTTGGGCGCCAAGTCATCAGTTGGTTTTAGGTTTTCTTTCACTAGCACCAATTTGCTCTTCAGAGCTAAACACTTTCACTGCAACCTCTCCCAGTCGGAGAACTGAGTCATAGTCGCCAAATAGAAGACTTGTTCGTGTTTTTACTTGGAGGCACCATCTCTCCTGTGGGGATAGTGGTGATGGTTGTTGTTGCTGCTACTGTTGTGGTTGCTGCTGTTGTTGATGCTTCTCTCTTTCTGATCTCCACAATAAAAGTACGTTGGGGTCGGTGCCTCTGTGTTTTCAAGAGATTAGCGCTCACTGCAGCTTTTTTGAGGGCGGCTGATCCAGTCCCCAGTGCTTAACTGTCGTAAGTTAAGCACTGTTTGCAAAGGAAGCACTGAATAAATGATGGTTATTACTATAATTGCATTTTTGTAAAATCCAAATGAATGATCTGTGTGTTTGGAGGAATTGCCATTGTACTGCTATCCAGTAGAGGTTTAAATTTAGCCTCCCATGGCACTGTGCCTCTTAAATACAGTCTTGTCTAGCCTGCCTGGCTGGGATTGAAGTTGTGCTTCAATGGTTGTGGCTCACCACAGTGCCAACCAACTGCCTTCTAGTACTTAGAGGTTTTCAGTGTTTTTATCCCTCCATTTATAGTATAAACGGGATTTGCTTCAGTCAAGGAACAGGCAATATGCGAGATTATTGTGAGAAATTATATAATACTGTTTGCTAAGTGTATATAATAGTGTTCAAACTTTGTGTGGGGACAAGTGGGCTGCAAGAAGGTTGTATGAGTTCATTTCCTCTTTTCCCACAAGATAAAAGTGCAATGGTTCACCCTTTTTACAATTCTTTCGGTTTGTGAACCATGGCTCGGTCTGCATCATGGTTCAGCTTGGATAAATGTAGCCAATTTTAACCTCCTTATTTTTTTATTCAACGTAAGTTGTACAAAACATAAACCAGGTATTTAAAAAAAAAAGAGAGAGAAAATTTAATCAAAAACCTTAATCGGAATCCTGTCTTGACCTCCTTCCTGTGGATGGAGCACATTTAACAACAATTGGAATCTCAAAGAGAGCACAAGAACCAATACATATATGGGCAAATATACAGTCAGGTCCATAAATACTGGGACATCAACACAATTCTAATCTTTTTGGCTTTATACACCACCACAATGGATTTGAAAAAGATGTGCTTTCAGCTTTAATTTGAGGGAATTTACATGCAAATCAGCTGAACGGTGTAGGAATTACAACAGTTTACATTTACATTTACGGCATTTATCAGACGCTTTTATCCAAAGCGACTTCCATTCCCTAACTACAGGGGACAG
>JBBJLS010000155.1:19282407-19301618 GCA_037577275.1 Bryconaethiops microstoma | reverse complement strand
GACACACAATGCCATCCATGAGTTTAATTGAAAACCAAAAAATCAAATTTTTGTGACACTTAAATAGAATTTGCATAGTAATTTGGAACAGGCTGTATATCCTAATATATACATTCAGAGTGTGTTATTTGTTTACAGTCACATTTATTCTATGTCTGTGTGTAAAAGGCGGTGTTTTGTGTATTTTGGATGTTGTGTTTTTTTAGCGTGAGTATCTAAATTACAGGTACACTATTTGGACAGTCATGCTGTAATAGCCTTTTCTGAACTGTGTCCACAAAGTTGGAAGCATGTCTTGGTATTCCAAAGCATTAAGATTGCCCTTCACCGGAAGTAAGTCGCCTGAAAAACAGCTGTCCATATAGTGTATAGTGAGGTATGAACCAGATCGGTAACTACAGCTTCAGGTGTGGTTTTATTTTAGCCATATCAGGTCATTGCTTATGTCAGAACTGTCATACAATGTTGATTCCTAAAGTACAGTTTAGTATATATATATATACACTAATACAGAAACCAACATTACAGCATCACTAAGACTGAAACTGGTGAACTCTGGACTATCAGTCAGTTTATATTTGCTTTTACATTCATGGCATTTACCAGAAGCTCTTATCTAGAGTGACTTCCTTCCTTTCACAGAGTGGATCCAAAGTCAATAATACAACAGGTCAGAATAAAAAAAAACAAAACTCAGCTCAGATAATAGTAGAATAAGACTCAATGTGGATACCTAGAGAATATAATATTATACACAGTACAACAAAAAGGCAAAAAGTGCACAAATATGACATTTCAAAGTGCTAGGGCAGTTCTTATAGCTTAATTGCAATACAAGACGTTTCAACAAGTGCTGGATTGGTGCTCGTTTAAACGCCTCGCAAAGAGGTGGGTCTTTAGTCGACGTTCAGATCAGACATCTAGTCCTGTTAACACTACAAAGTAAATTCCCCTTGATGTATCCTAACACATACACAAACGCACACACACTGAAAGAGAGAAAATAAATGTGAGTGTAAACAAGTGACGCTTTAAATGTAGGTATTTTGTGATACTGAGTCATTTCTCATTATGCTGAATGGGATTTTCACAAGTGTCCAGTACACAGCCGTCATTTCTGGGAGTTCAGGAGTGTATAGTCGGCCTCATTCTCTGTGTGTGCAGGCCTGACCTCACTCAAACCCCATCATCAAGTTTTGAACCTGAAACTGACCCCGAGCTCAACTACATTCTGACCCGAACTGAAGCGCTATAAAAAAATAAAACCTGATATGTCTAATGATAGCGCCGTGTAGCAACAATTATAGCCATCGCTACATCAGTATTACATAAAGTGATACATAATTATGCCCTATTCGAGTAGTACTCAGGTAGGCAATGTTTTAAAATAATGTTACAACAAGTTTTGTCTGGATTACCTTTCTAGCTGTGCCATTTTCATGCTGTGCTAGGCTCTCTTCAACGGGATTCCCAAAAAGCAGCTCCAGCTCATTCAAAATGCTGCTGCTAGAGTTCTATCTAAAACCAATCACATCACTCCAATTCTCAGGTCTATGCACTGGCTCCCAGTTCAGTACAGAACTGATTTCAAAGCTTAACTCATTTTGTACAAGTTACTCAATGGTTTGGGCCTTAAATGCATCTCTGATATGTTTGAGGTATATAATTTAGTGTAGCGCCACCTAGAATTGCTCGGACACAGACAGTTGACAACCAGCCGGGTCAGTGAATAGTGCAGATTTATTCACAAACTGAAGAGAGAGTGAGGTGCTGTAATGTGCTCGGGGATGTGGTGCACAGCGTTGACTGTGGGGTCCCAGAGGGTACCGGCATCTGGGTCAGGAGCAGGGTGAGTCCTCTGGGCTGGAATCTGCGAAAGGCAGCAGACTGGATAACCGTTAATCGAGAGTCTAGACTGGAAGATCCTTGCCCCTCTCTCCCTTCTCATCTGTGGCCCCTTATATAGGGCACACTCTTCTTGTTGATGGGAGCCACTAAGTGGCTGCTGCTGGTCCAAAACAGTGGTGTATGCTAGAGCCCTGCATCCTGCGGATCCCACGCGACCCAATGCAAATCTCGCGGGATTGGGCGGGTTTTAGGTTGCCGTGGGCGGGAGCGGGAGGGATCAACAGAGACAGCGGGCGGGAACAGGTGGGATAAAAATAGACAGCAGGTCCCAAAATTGTTAGCAGGATGGATGATGCAGCTGAAGTTATCAATATATAAAACAAATTTGAAGATTGCGATATGGAAAAACTTTAAAATTGTAACAGACAAAGAAGGTAAAGCTGGACTGGTGTGTTGTGCGAAGTGTGGCAAAGCACTAAAATTCTATGAATTTGTTTTTATTTATTCTGTTCTTGTTCTACTGAAATAAAACATGCAGCGCATATAAACTTATTGCATTGTGCGATGTATCAGTTAATAGGCGGAGAACGCATTTAACCTTTGATCTTTTGTGTTTCCTCTGTGAAAGAGCCAGTGCACACCACTAACATAAAATAACAGCACATGGATCGTTTTTGTTTTACTTCACAAATAGATTTTCATACATTTTTTCACTTCATAAATGTATTTTCCGGGAGCACTTCTATTGCACTTTCAGTTTTATTTTATCTATATACTAACTTTATTCTGTCTGTTTTTTTTGTCTTCTTCTTTCATCCTGGTCTTTTATTTTTATTTTGTATTCTGAAGCACATTGAATGACCTTTTTGTGTATGATAATGTGCTATATAAATAAACTTGACTTGATTTGACATGGCTGAGATAGCGAGATGTTAGCCTTTGCCTGTTTAATTCTAAATCTCCAGTCCTATATATGTATCGTCTGAGGTGTTTAAGTATTGACCCTTCCATCAGGAGGCTGCAAGTTTGATTCTCTTTGAAGCCACAGTCATGCCTGATGTACTGTCTGGACAAGGGTAGGTGCAAGACATGTTTGATTTACTAAAACTGCACTAACTCATCATGCTAACTGTGTGGCCACGCCCACTGCATACTCGCCCCTGAGGCTCAGGGTTTAAAAGGCACAGTGAAATAATAGAGTCATCAAGAAGCTCAAGACTAAACAGAAAACGACTGCTTGCTGTCTGAATATAACCGTTTTGTTACCTCAAATGGGTAACGCTGTCGCCTTACACCTCTAGGTTTGGGGGTTTGAATCTGGGTCCTGATCTTGTATGCATGGAGTTTGCATGTTCTCCTTGTGGTGGTTTGGGTTTGCTCTGGGGTCTCTGGTTTCTCCCAAAGTCCAAAGACATGCGTGTCAGGTGAATTAGTGATTCTAAATTGACTGTATGTGTCTGTTTTTTCGAGAATGGTGTGTGTGCCCTGCGGTGGGCTGGCCCCCATTCAGAAAATGAATGAATTAATATTTTGGGGACCTACAACTCCAAACTTTGACCATTTGCTGTGAATCAGACTCTGCTGGTTAGTGAAATTCGTTCTGTATTCATCTCTCTCTCTCTTTCTCTCTCTCTCTCTCTCTCTCTCTCTCTCTCACACACACACACACACACACACAGAAGCATATACATGTGTATCTATAGGCCTGCGAATTCTTGCATTGTTCAACACAGACATTTTTAATAAGAGATCACTCGTCTCTGTGAACTCATTATTATTTTACTGCTTAAGCAACAAGATGTGAATCCTATCGAAGCTCCTCTAAAGTGGATTAAATTGCTCTGCTTGTCTCTTTTCTTTAATAAGAGCTCTTCTTTAATGTGTGGCAGGCTTTATCCTTCACTTTGTAGAATAGCGTCTTTTTTCCCTGTGTATTTCCCTCTGCACACAGCTGAAGATTAATGAGCTTGATGTGTAGTTTTGCAACAAAACAAGAACACAAAAACATGCTGCTGTTTTTCCCTGAGCTCTGCTGCGTAAACATACCGCTCTGAAATCCCACTGGATTAATCTATGGTGAAAAATGTTTCCAGCCTTTAGACAAGACTCGTTTTTGAAGTTTTGTCTTACTTTTGTAAACCTTTTATAAACTCTTAAACGTCTGGAGACGTGGAGTGCTTATTAGTGATTATTAGCTGTTATAGGTACACTAAAGAATGTTATTTTTTTCCATCCACTGCATCACCATGAGAACCCTCTGGAATAGCACATAGCAACACTCTAGCTGCCACCTAGGACACATTAGCAACCATCTAGCCACTGAGCACCCACTTTGAATACCATTTGAACTTTATTGACAATGCCTTTACAACCACCTGGCACACTGTAGCAACCACCTAGAAACCCACTGGGAAAAAATAGCAACCACTCCTTGGCAACCACCTGGAACATCGTAGCAACCATCTAGCAATACCATAGCAACACAACTGCTTTTGCTGCTCAAATTGCTTAAGCCGTAGTTTCTTAAGGGAAAACACTCTTTCCTAGTTGTCTGTTGCTATACTGACATGTATGTATTTGTTGCTATATATTTACACAATTAAGTATATTAACTAGGGCTGGGCAAGTTAACGCATTTTTATGGGGGTGCACACAGCGCTCAACGTCTCGGCTGTCGTCCAGGAGGAAAAAAGTGGGTGACGCATGTCCCTCCCTGCTATAATGGTTCTGCTCCCCAAGCTCTGGACTCTAAGGGTAACTTGATTTTCTATAACAAACTAGATAAACTGTGAATGCCCTGCAGTGGCAAACAGCTTTGGTTTTATTTTTGATTTGATTGCATTAAGTGGAGATTGTCATGCTCGGGCTTGGCTCGCCCAGTCAGAAGGCACAGACGCAGACTTCTTCCATGTCTTTTTCTTTATTTCGAAAAACAGAGGGAAAACAAAGGGCGCGATGGCCAAAAACATGAACACAAAGAAGCCTGAACGAAACCAAAACTTACGAGTATCGTGAGGGAGAACAGACAAAGAACTAACACAAAAACCAGGCTTATGTACCCAAACACAAAACAGCTGATACAGATATGGTCTCATTCCTTGCAGCTGAGCAACCTCACTGCCGGAGAAGAGACCACACCCCCAATGAACATAAAGCCCCTTAGTGCAGGGCAGCAGCGGCCTCTAGTGGCCGCTGACAGGGGGTGTAACAGCGATTTACAAGAAATATTTTAACTGCAACTGTGTTAAAGGGAATACTGGTGTTAAAAAGCACCTTATTTGTAAGTGTTTGCAAATCAAATGTTATTACACTTTTGTTCATATATCAGTACTTTTATGATAAAAGTGAGCAATACACTACTTTTGAATTAATTACTGAATTTTGCATTTATCAATGCAAACTCATCCAGCACGTCTTTATGGAGCTTTGTTTGTGCACTGGGACGCAGTCATGCTGGAATAGTTCTTCCCCAAACTGTGTCCACAAAGTTGGAAGCATGGTGTTGTCCAAAATGTCTTGGTCTGCTGAAGTATTAAGATTGTCCTTCATTGGAAGTAAGCGGCCTAGCCCGAACCCTAAATAACATGTGTGAGCTCATAATCAATCAATCAATCAATCAATCAATCAATCAATCAATCAATCAATCAGAATCTTTAAAGATCTTCAAATACATTAATTTAAAGATCTTCTAAATTTCTAAAATGTTTTTAAATTTAATTTCTGAATTTACTAATTTAAAGCAAAGTGCTTCAGCCTAGATGTATTCCTTGTTTCAGAGGTCTAATGACATGCCTTCCCTTTTAGTGTAATTGATGCATAATAATAATAATAATAATAATAATAATAGTAGTAGTAGTAGCAGTAGTAGTATATTTTTTTTATTATGTCACCTCAAGGTTTAAAGGTAATAAAAATACATTGTGTCATGTAAAATGTCCAGAAACTGAGCTTGACATTTTGTGGCAGTATTTCAGGCAAATGCTATATAATCATTGTAGAAAAATATTTTAAGATTTTTCCGTATATATTTTGTAATATATTTTTGTAAAATATTCTTTCACATAGTAAGGAAGCACAGGGGTTAAAGGGCATTTCCACCCATGGTCCAAAATGTACATAATTAAGTAAGTAAGATACACACAGAGTGATTTGGTTCAGAGCGATTTGATGGAGTGTTCACAGTGGTGGTGACAGGAATCAAATATGAATATGCTTCCTGATGCCAGAGACATTGTTATAGGATAGTTCTGAGCCTAAAATGTATTTTTAAAACCCTTAATCTAACGGAATTACATTTCATTCAAACTAATGTAATTAAATTAAAGGGACAAAATCCTACATTTTTCTTATATTTTATTTTTCCCTCTTCATATTTAAAATTATGTCATAAAAACAATGAATTGTAAACTATTTTTATGTGGAGTGTATGGGCAGGGGAGAGAATGGTATGTGGTTTTACAAACCACAACAAAATAATTTTTTTTTAAAAAGTACGGAAAATGTATTTTCCATCATATGGGCCCTTTAATGGCTGGTACATGCAATTGTAAGGCATTGTAAAGCAAAATAGTCCCTAAAGAAAGCATTTTTTTTTTCTTCAGAATTTGGACTAGTTTCTCATTTTCGACATTAAACTCAGAAGCAGGTGTAGGTTCAGTGGTCATTTTGGATAATAACTCAAATGCCTCTGTTTGCACTGTAGACATCCTGACGCCGGTGCCAGTCTAGTAATTGCTCTGTTTAACATCACTTAAATCACACCACTATAAATGACTTTATTTGCATGTCAGCTATTAAATTATGCAGAAATGTTACATTTGGTGTCCTTTAGCCACTCTGTCCCATAGCCTGAAGGGTTCACAGCCTGGCCATATAGACTTGACTGTCCATTTATGAGAGGTTTTTGGTTATACATTCTATTTGTTCATTCATTATGTTGGGTGTGAGGTGGGACGACCTTGCGCACTGCGACCTCGGGTGATGGGAAAATGATCAACAAATTGCGTTTGGCGAGTAACATGAACACATGACCTCAGGGCTCTAAAAATAAACTCCGGGGTTCAACCATCATTTGGTGACAGCTGAATATGATCCCTATTAATCACCACTGCTGGAAAAACTCAAACAGCAGTTGCTGATATTCAGACCAGGCCGCATCTCCCCTCTGCTTCGTGTACAGACCTAAAACTGGCTTTACTGTTGTATCAGGTAGCATTCTGTAGTCCAGCACTATATCCTTCAGCCTCAATATACAGAACTGACCGTTTTGTGTTCATTTTTTTGTTCATTTGTGTCTTTTCACAATAATCAGCATACACTGTGCAAAAATATCTTATAACCAATGGGCATCCCTGTGGTGTCAACCCAACCTGACTGCTATCCTAGCCACCAGCTGTAGGCCCTGTGTATACCTGCTATTAACATGAGTTTTAGGTGGTCTGGGGTGGGTCTAGCCTAGTAGGTCAAATATTTGCTTGTGAACCCAATGACCACAAAGTCGCAGGTTCGAACCCTCACTTTCTACCATTGTGTCCTTGAGCAAAAACACTTGACCCTCAGTGTCTCCAGGGGGACTGTCCCTGTAACTAATGATCGTAAGTCACTCTGGATGAGGGTGCCGGCCAAATGCCATAAATGTAAATGTAAAATCATTAGTGGCCAACATTAAGTACACGTATAGACGAAGTACACAACTCAAACCAACTTTGGTGGTGGTCAGGGATGCATATGACCACATAACATTTGTAATGTGAATGCTAAAGTGTATTCACATTACAACCCTTATTAACCATGTCAATTGCAAGAATGTTTGGAAACCGGGTTAAGCAGTTTAGGCTAATGGAATCTGAGCGAGGACATTTCAGTCCTCAAAACAAACACAGCAGGAGGGTGTGTGCACCGTGCTCCTCCTCCAGTGGAAATTAAGAGAGAAACATAATCACAGCTGGCTACTGGAGATGCTTTCAAAATGCCAAGTGTTAACGGCTATACATTTTTTATTGTACTTTGTAGTCATATCACGCAAGGCGCATGGTAATGCCAGGTATGAAGCGGGCCATAGGGCAATAAAGGCAACCAACTTAGCATTAATGTGACTCTTACCTCAGTAATCAAACAAAATCATAAAGAAACCAGTCATTTTATCTTTATAGCACTAAATGGAGTCCAGTAAATCAAATTTAAAACAGCCCACCTCAAAAATGAACCCTTGAAGCTTGTAGTTTCTCAAAAACTCATCCCACCTTCAAGATACATCATCAGAGAAGGGGTGTTTCCTCGTGTTTAAACCATTATATCTCACTCTAGAGACTACTAGACACCACTGTAGCATGCAAGTTAGGACACTAACAGCAGATGTTATAACAGTTAAACTTTTTTTTGGTCGAAGTGTTCCTTTAAGGTCTGAGTAACGTCTATTACACAGCCAAAAGCATTTTCATTGACAGTGGTCATAAGAATCAGAAATCTTTATCGATCTCAGAGGAAACTGTTGCACAGTCGTATAAACATACAGAGACAAGAACAATATAAAATATAATGTCTAAAATAAAAGTAAAAAATTGTGTATGAAATACACAATGATATATACCAGTTATATTCCGCAACATTTCCTCATACCATCCTGGTCAGTCATTTTAAGGAAGATGCAATTCTTCTCATTGGCCTGATTTTCCACAGCCTCCATTCATAGCTCTTTCTCTAAGCTCAAACAGAGCATTGCAGAACTGATTAAAAATCTTTTTTTAATCTTGTACCTCCAAGCAGTAGGAGTTACAACGGTGCAGTGGTAATAACTGTTATAGATTGAACTGTGTGCATGCAGGTACGGCTAAACTCCCTTTGCAATAATTTGATCTAATGACTGAGCTGAATGGCTCATTAAAATGTTCTTCCATGACTGTTTGCGAGGAACAGGACTGCACGGGCATATGGTGAGGGACCCGTGTTCCAGGCCGATGATGCCTGTTTACCTTCTGTTGCTGGCTTATCTTCATCAAAGACGGCCCCCACACCTAATTTCCCTGTCTGTGTTTACTTTGAGTCGACGTTCAAACCTAAGCAGCCAGTCGCTTTGTCAAAACATATTTGTCTGATTGCATTACATACTGAGTCTCCCTGGCGGGTGAGTAAGTTAACAACATTGCACCAGAAATGAGAAGAAACTCCTCTAAAATCTTGCATTTGCATTAAGACAGATCTCAGTCAATGCATCCCAAGCTGCCGCCTCTCCTCGAAGCTTCTTGCATCCTGCACTTCCCACCACATGGTGGTGGTGGTGTCCTTCCATCGTCACAGTGACCTCCCAAGCTTCCCTCGAGACGCCAAAGCGCTCTGCTTACCTTCGCCGTGATTGAGTGTTTGGCCGAAATGAGCAGGACGTGTCTCGGGTACATACGCATCGCTTATGCAATTAGAATAAATTCATTAATATCTTTATGCCAGTATCAGCACTCTCCTGAAGGGGAAATAATCCCGCACCCCTGAGATTGATGGTGTATTACACTCTCGCAGCTGACAAACATTTGTCTTGCGTTTATTGCTTTTTAGGTGCCACTAGCTCTTAAGTCGACGTTATGAATATCCATGTCCTGGATAATACCAGAGCTGTTTAATTGGAGTGGGGGGGTTGAGGGGGGGCTTGAGAAAAGTCCGCTGTTTGCGAATGCTCAGCGTAATCTTTTTATGGAGCCTAAGTAGAGCAATTCCCTCTGCTGCACCAGAGACAAGCAAACAGAGTAGGTATCGGGGGACAGTCGCTTTGTTAAATCATTTTAACTTTATCTAAATGCGCCCATTCATTCACTCTGAATTTATACAACAGACAAAATAAATCAGTTGAAAAAGAGCGCCCAGCTAGGTAGTTAGTATAAGTTCCTTTTGCAGTGCTTGGACGCGCATAAATAGTCCTGCGAGGGAGTGCTAGGCCCCTTTGAACGTGGCACTTCTTGTAAAAGGTTCTCAGTGGAACCCGGCCCACCTCAGATCCTCAGTGATCTGGGCTGATGTGGCTTTTGGAGCAGCAACGGGACATTTCCTTCGAAAACGCCGCATTTACGACATGTTTGTTTACAGCCTTGGCTGGCGTTCTGCCTCATAATGCGCGTGGATGAAAAATGGCCTACTATCATAGGGAACAATAAATAATGACTTTGGAAGGTGAGTTTACATGTGTTTTACTGTGTGGCCAAAAATGGCTTTAAGATGGAGTGCTGGAGGCTGACAAACAGCCTCTTTTGCATGTATTTATCGTTCAGCGCTCACAAATTTGCATTAGGAATTTTGCTCACACGATGCCCTTCAATTGTAGTGTTGGCATCTTGTTCTTCACACTGTCCTCTTCATCTGAGTGTGGACGCCCCACCGAACGCTTGGGTGACAGAGCTGCTGTTGCTGCTCTCAGCTGGAGGCAGGCTGCAGTGGCGTACATGCCGACTGCTGAGCACGGCGACCAGCTGTGACTGACCTTTCCCGATCGTCCAGGCTGGGAGACATCACACTTGATAAGTGGCACTGGGCAAGAGGGGGGCCTAGTGAAGCAAGACTTTAGCTTAGACCACACAGATGCCTTGCGATAAGACCTCCATTGTCTCTCTCCTGTGATAATTTGTCAGACAGAGCTTAAGGACGATTGAGACGAGTGAAAGGAGTGACCTTTTCCGCTCAGAAGCGTCTGCCGAGCCACCCTTTTTGGGAGCCGCGGGGCCTTTCATCCTTAGCGTCAGACACTCACGCTCATTATTAACGCACTGAATGATGCATACTGAAGATGCAGGCAGTAACACTCACTTCTTTTGTGGACATCTGAAACCTTTTCAGTCGCAAATTTCAAGTAAATGCCTCAGTGAAGGGCAAAGGATAAATTAGAGCAATAGTTTTCTTACTTCGCTGTAGTTTGGAAGTGACAGAAAACAATACTGCATAACTTAACCAGTATTGTTCTCCAACTCTAAACAGCATCTGTGAGCGGCAGGGTCCTTTAGAGGTTTTAGAGCCTGTTTTGCAGAAAAAACAGAGGTTACCACCAGATAAGCTGCACCACCAGGCTAAACTGAACCCCTTTAACCTTCTTAAACTGTGCCTGTAGTAGAGGTCTTCCAGTACCCCAGCTGGAATTCTTCCAAAAGTATCAGTTTTGTCCTAACCTTTCCACCAGCTGGCCACAAGTTAGCATGTAACGTGACAAACAAACCGTGTAAAACATGCCAATTTTAGTCATGTAGCTGAATGGCTGGATCATCAGAGTAGATCAGCAGTCCCTCAACCAATTCTTACTGTCTTTCTAGGTGTATATCTTACACTTTCTAGGTGTCTTTTCAACAACCACTAACACAACCTCATTTAAAACTCAACACACTTGGAAGTGTTTTGACTACTTATTCACATAATTCAATGATTTTTGGATCAGAAAAATACCGGCTAATCTTTAAACATTAAATATTTATACCCCTCTGTATTCGTTTGTCCCTGTGACCTTTTGTCTACATAGTACAACCCTAGAAGTGACTGAAGTCTTAAGATTAATACCTGAACAGAAAGCCTGCAGTTCAAGGGGTTAACCCTGGCACCATTCAGGCTGTAATTACCAGCCATCCGATTTTCACACAGCGTCTGATTGGATGCATAGCAGGATTCCTTTTTTCAACGGAACTGCTGTAACCAGACTACACAGTATCAGCATCTGTTAGGTCACAGTCTGGAATCATTTTTTTTTTCTCAAAAAACATTTTCTACAGACGATCAGAAGCTCTGAAAAGTTAGCAGACTGCAGATTGCCAGGTTCTGGGATTCTATACATTGAAAAGCAAAATTGCTGTGGAAACACCCCTGCTGGCCTCAAGCACTCAAGAAGTCTCTTCCATCTCTTTCAGAAACTACCTTGAAAGAAATGATATAGTGCATAGTTGATCAAAACAAAACATGACAAAAAAAAAAGTTTTTCTCATGCCTAAGTGGTCTACCTGACTTTAAGCACTGATCCAGTGTCATGTCATATAGTGCTCTAAAATGCAAACTGTTAATTAATTAAATTAAAGGATTAAACCTAGGATTGTTCTAAGTGGAAGTGCTAATAATAATTCATTATAGGAAATTCTTCACTCTGGGTTTTAGATTAATCTGAGTTTACGAAACTGGCCCACAGACTCTGCATCCCGAAGAGTTACACCAGAGGTTTACACCAAATATTTCTGCATGTTATCGTATGCAGAAATGTCTGTTACCTGGACATGGATAAAAAATATTTTGTCTGTAATGCCAATGATGATCTCCTCAACCCAAAAAATAAAAAATAAAAATATATATATACACACAGTAAAACCGCTTATTCGCGATTCAGCCATCGTGGATTCAGTCACTTGCGGATTTTTTCTGAGAACCGGACTAATAATTGTTCGTTCTTCAGACATCCTCTGCATTTTTTTGATTTTGTGACGTCCGGGCCTCGTCCCTCACGCCCCCTCATCCTCGTGCTGGTTGTTTATGTTTGGGCAAGGTTAGCAAGGCAACCTCATACTGTGCATGAATTACAGTATAGTCTGTACAGGGGTAACATCTGTATTTTACATTCTAACTGTACAGTACAAATACAGGTTTAACTTTACATTTTCTTTAAGGGTAATGTATTAAACTGAGTTTAAAATGAAATTAAACTGTTTTGGGAGCATATTTGGGGGCATATTTAGGGTTTACACTATAAAAATAGGCATTTTTATTAATTTTTTTAATACCTCACCACTATACTCGGGCGCTCTTGGAACGTAACCCCCGCAATTGTCGGGGGTTTACTGTATATATATAAATAGCTCTGGGAAAAAATAAGACACCACTGCAATCTCTTTTAATATCAGCATCTCTATGAGTATGACAACCATTCCATGCCAGTATCTATTAAATTCCTACAAAAGCACCTCATTCTGCTTTATGAGGTACTGATTAGTGATCACCTGAATCACATCTTATTTAATGAGGAAAAGTATAAAAACACTGCTGTAATCAACACTCTCCTCTCACAATGTGACCAGTTGGATGGTAAAACACTACTAGAAGTACCTCAAAGGTAATTATTGATATTTTGTTTAAGAGTGAACAAGTTCTGTGAACACTGCATAATTTCTCTTATTTTGATGTATTGATATTTCATTTAAAATTATGCTTTAAAGAACAATATTTTTATTGGGAAATTAGGAACGATATTGTCAGCAGTTCTTAAAAACTAAGGCAAAGCTGTTCAGTTCAATACTTGCACTTACAAAATACAAAGCCTGAGAAACTGAGCATTTTTGCAGTGGTCTCTTATTTTTTTCCAGAGCTGTGTAGTCCCAAAACTAAAGCTGTGTTTGTGTATGATTAAACCTCCTGATCTCTTCTTCCCTCAAAACTACCTTCTCTAATAGTGAGAAGAATCCTTGAGGGCCAACTTAAATTGCTTATCTGACAAAAACAAGACCTAATTTGGGAACCTTGTTTATTTCAAAATAGGCCTACTGAGCAACTTTGATGTTCATTATAGGTCCCCATATGTCCAAATATTTGTAGACCCCTGCTGATCCAGCATTTCCTCTAAAGAGTTTTAAAAAGAGTTTGTACCTGCTTCTGGAAAGGTGTTCCACTAGATGTTCGAGAACTGCTGTGAGAATTTGATTGTATTCAGCCACAAGAGCATTAGCAAGGTATTGAATGGAACTCCATCATCCCAGAGAAAACTATTACACTGCTCCAGAGTTTAGTGCTGGCCAATGCTGGACTGGCCATCGGGTAATTTTGGGCCGGCCAGGTAACTTTGGACCGGCGCGGAATCCCGTCAGCACAAGCCAAACCCCGCCCCCCCCCCAAACGGATGACGGCGAGAGGGCCAGTGTAGGCTAAAAATGCCCGGGCCGATTTATTTGTCCCAGTCCAGCGCTGGTGGTCTGGGCCTACCTCTCTTGCCTATGATTAGCATTAGGCATGGTCACCTTGGGCTGATGTGGGGCTGCTCAACAGTATTTCATTCTATTGACTTTGCTTCTCTATGAAGATTATAGCTGCTGGTTTGCTAGAAGTGGCGTCTGGACATTGAGTATGAATTTGAATGGCCAGGACCCACAGCAAGTCCACGTAACTATGAAAAAGTACTATTTTTAGGGGTTAATCGAAAATGGTTATGTTCAGTTAAAAGTGTCATTCAGGTATTATTCTTTTTCTTGCCAATAGAATTGACGCAGGCCCTGTAACAGTGTATTCATAATGATGCGATAGGGGAACCATCTGAGCCTGTGAATATGGGCCGGAATCACAGAGGACAAGAGGAATGTGTGGTAATGACTTTTGGGGGCCTGAGTATCATCATTATCAGGCTTGGAGAAGAAACAGACATGCTGGACCACTCTCGCTCAGGGGGTTCTGCTCTTTATGACATGCCCGGCCTGTTTTCTTTATTTATCCTACTGCATTTGTTATGCAGCCCTATATCTCATTTCAAAGAGAATCAATCATTTTTAAAGGTGATTTATGCCAGGCGGAAGCTGACCAGAGTAGTAGATTAGACCTCTAAAACCGTCCTTGGAGATTTGGCGTGGTAAACAGTTGCTTTATCCACAGCCTGGAGGTCGACCACTTTCTTTTGTTGGGGGTCACACCATCTCTTAGACAAATGAGTCACTGCGGCTGTAATGTGGAAACCGCTGTAGTGGGTAGCTGTGAATGGGACCCGTTCCAAACCCGCAGTCCCACATTGTTTAAAGGGCCTCTGCTAGTTCAAAATGCATAATTCAATTAGTATATAACTCATCAACCATAAAATACACCCTACAGGGTACAATTTTGATGTGGTAAAACCCATGAGAGACAGTTATGTGTTTATTAACATGGAGCAAAAGGGCTTGACTGCAATAGTGTCCCACTAACGGACTGGTATTGAGTTTAGCTCCGGCTGCAGAGTTTTATTGCTGCTCTAATTAGACCCCGGTTTTCTCCATTCAGATGCTCCTAAAGGCTCATTGAACTGAATTAGGTGTTAACCCCTTACATTCCTACACTTATTACATCCCAAAGTCCTATTCAGGCAGGATTAGTTTTACATGGAGAGGTGAGGTAATGTAATTATTAAAGGAGTATTCTAGTGATTTTACTCCCAGCCAAATCTCATGTCAGTTCATTCTGGTGGCTTTTACCTGTTATAAAACGAACTGGAGCAATAACCCTAGGTTATATTAATCCTGCAATGTCAGTAAATATTCCACAATGTAGAAAAAGACTTTTTGGGAGGCCATCAAGGAAGCTACCTGCAACCCAAATCAAGCTTAATATGTTTTGTCCTACCACTATTTCCAAATGTTATAACACATAAAGCAGATTTTATTTGGTGTAATTGACTGTTTGGCTGTAAATTCCTAAACGTATGAGAGTACATTAGGCGAAACGGCTATCATCAATTGAAAAGTCTGGATGTTGGGGCCTGAGAGGAGCTTTACAATTTATTACAGTAACCTAAATATTCAACCACAGTGAAGTGGACACTGAGGTTTACAGTGGAAAAGTGAATAGGGTGGTCAGTCTTGAGTCAGTGGCTTAATACTGTTCTTTTTAAAATGAAAAAAAAAAACCCATAAGAATGAATACAGTTGCTTGCTTTCAACCTTTACATCTCCCACCTAGTGGGTGTATAAGTGTTGAATCCCAATGTGTGACGATGGTCGTGATACAATGTGCCATATACGTCAGCAATCTGACACACACACACACACACACACACACATATGTATATATATGTATATATATATATATATATATATATATATATATACATACATACACACACACACATATATATATATATCTATATATATATAATTGATAATAATTTTACATTATGTCAACTTGTACAACACCTTGTATACTACATATACCCCTGTAAATCCCATGCTCCCGAATCTCTAGCCTGTAGCATGGAGGACATAGACCTAACAGAGTGGAAATGTGCTTGGTGAGATGGCAGCAGGCTAACATCTTCATCTGGCCAAAAGGTTCAGTGTTGTTACAATGTAATAGCACAAAGCGATCCAGACATTGCTGTGGCTTTCCGGCCAACCTTAGTGTCACTCTAGCACTCTCATTACCGCATGCGTCTAAGCCAGGGCATGGACAAGTCTGAGTGCCCTGAAGAAAGAAAAAAACAGGTTGCTCCTGCCAAGCCCTCTCATTTCCCGGTCATTGGCACCACGTCCAGGCACGAGGCCATTTCTGTGATGAGGAGGGAGAGCAGTGAGTGGTAATGAACATACAGGCACTCAATGAAGAAAACGGAGAAGGTAAAGAAGAAAGGGAGAAACAGAGGGTCACATTGGGTCTGGCTAGCCAGGATAAGAGTGAGGCTGTCGGGCTAACGTCTGTATCTGCAGAAGCCTCCTCCACACTCCAGACAGACATGGATCAAGGACATTCTTGTTATTTGTGATAATTCCTCTGGCTAGCCCCACGCCCCCCTCTCTCTCTCCTTTGAGACAGAGAGAGAGAGAGAGAGAGAGAGAGAGAGAGCGAGAAAGAGAGATAAAAAGGAGTAGAAAAAAAGAGAGACAAGTCTTAAGATAGCTTTCAGCTGTGCAGGATCCAGCTGAAGAAATTTTCACAGACGAAGGAACTCATTTCCTTTCAATGCCACCTGGTCAGGTGTTGAGGCTACAGGCGGATTTGGCAGGATTATGGCCACCCTGTTAGTGGCGGCACTACACTGCTGACTGCCGGAGCCGATGCCAGCGGTTGGGGTTAAATCCCCAGATTTTGCTCCTGGACCTGCAGAGGGCACGTGGGGCACTGTAGGGGCACCCAGGGTGCAGAAATGCATCAGTACATTCTGATGGTGCCAATTCAACTGCCATTTTGAATGTCTTTGTAAATGATTGTAAAACAAATTAAACAAAGCTTCAAATGAAATTCTCTGACATTGTCTTGCACAAATAACATTGTAGGATGGACAAAATTTTCATTCGATTTCTGAAAATAGTACTTGTTTTCTTGAATTGATGAATGAATGCAAGGAATGTGACACAGGCCGCTAGATAAGAGTGTGTGATGGAGGGATCTGCTCCACTATTAAGAGCAGTATCCAAATACTTTAGTGATACTCTGGTAAGAAAGTGGAGGAGAAACCTTACTTTTACAGAAGCCTTGTACTCAAAAGTCTGTCAGAGACTGAAGAGAAGCACAGCTCAGGGCTTACAGTGATTGTGCAATGAACTGAATCAGATGAATCAGATCTGTTTAATTATCCATTGATAAGGAAGAGTGTTGTTAGGAGATTATGAGTTTGATCCTTGGTGCTGCCACAGGCATCCTCGACCAAGAGATATTGAGTACTGTGTCGTTCTGTAGCTGACATTATGACCTTATTTGTAGTCTAAACTGAAATATAGATAGATAGCATTATCCTTGCAGTATGATGAGCTGTCCACTGCCATTGTGTTAGTGGCAGTTTAAAAAGATGTGGTGGCACTTTACATGTCTTACAACAAGCAGGTGCTAGTCTTCCCCCTTCCAGCTTGTTAACATTGTGGTGTGTGGGGAGACCTATCTAGCAATTGGGATGGGAAACAACTAATTTAGAGAGAAAACTTCTGTGCACACAGTATGTAATAATTGTTTATAATAATCGTCAAATAACATTGCATGATATTCATTCATCATGGATAAAGGACTCCAAAAAATGTTCAGGTATTTCAGATGGTTATGTCATGTGTAACATTTGCATACGCGAGGAGACGGATGCAAACAAGGATGCAAACAAGGAATTTATTTACAGAAAATGGGAAACAAGGCACTAAACGAGAAATAAATAACACGGAACTGACATGGGGCATAACTAGGAGTAAAGTAAAATAAAGTGAAACAAAATAAAGCAGAACAGAGATTAACAAGACTGAACCAGTAGTGAACGGAGACAAATAGGGATGACTTAAACAGAACTGGGCAGAACAGTACAAGACAGGCCAAACATGGGGAAAGCAAACAGGAATCCTGAAACAAACTGAAAACAAAAACTCAGGTGAAAAACTATGGCAAAACACAGAGAACCAACAAACATGCACACAAACACAGGGGCAAATATACAGACTAGACCAGACCTAATTCAACTAGCGGCCCGCGGGCCGAATACGGCCTTTTTGAAATCTTTTATGGCCCGCGAGACTGCCAGTAAATCACAGTGTGTTATTCGTGTGATATAATAAAATTTGGGGTTTTGGATTGGCTGGTAGTCCCCCACTACTTTTCCTAAGATTGGTCAATTAGCCAATCCGAGCACAGAAGCCCCCATACTATTTGCCAATCGCAGCCAAAAGAGGCGGGATTTGTCAGAAAATGGGTGTGTTAAAAAAAGCAGAGCGTAAAAGGTTGGCAGTAACGGAAGACGGAGGAGAACCGTAAAACTGCCGAAAAGGTGAGAGCATGAAAAAGGTCTGTTTATCCTCTGAAGAACTTGACGTTTAGAAGTAATGGTGTCTGTGCTTTAACCTGAGACGAGAAGAGAATCCAGTCACACACACAACGAGGGGAAAACCTTTGTAGTTTTAGCTCGGTGATGTATCTACTCTAACGACTTTAATGGTCGGAGTTCTCGTTTAGAACCCAACACCATTAAAACGGCTATTTCTGTCGGTTAAAGCGGCACTGACATAAAGTCCATAAACAAAAAAGATGAAGATAAATCTAATCCAGCTGCTACTCCCACTTCACAGGAGGGGTAGGGGCTTATGCGGGCCCAAAATGTGTTGAATGTAGCAAAATATAAATATGGAACTTGGTTAAAAAGCTCCTTATGTGAAAGTATTAAAGTTAAAGAAAATGGACATGTGTCATTTGTTCATACTAATATAGTATCTATTATCATCAAGAGTAATTTTTTAGCCATTAGTGGCCCACGAAAATTCTGTGTGGCCCACGAACCCCCAGTGATTTTCATATTTGGCCACTTGCTATTGAAGTTGAATAGCCCCGGACTACACAGTGGGAAACACCTGGGCAGGGGAGGAGACAGGAACCTTTCAACCTTTCAGAGTCATGACATTTCAATGTTCTCGTGGGCCGTAAAAGCTTTTGAGATGTGTGGGCCACCGGTTGCAAAAGTTTGGAAGCCCCTGGTGTATATCATATAGATTATAGCAAATCCAACAAAAAAGCTTCATGTACGTTTTTTTTTTCTGACAATGTGTGTGAATAGTTCCTCTCATCACATGTTTGTTTTCAGTGTATACATTCAGATAATGGAGTCAAACCTAGTCAAGTGAAAGAGACATCTGTGATTTCACAGTAAACAGTTCAAAGTTCAAGTTCAAAGCGTTTATTGTCATATGTACGGAGAAAACAAAAGTGACATTTTCTCTGTGCAATGA
>JBBJLS010000155.1:19268461-19282307 GCA_037577275.1 Bryconaethiops microstoma | reverse complement strand
TATCATATAGATTATAGCAAATCCAACAAAAAAGATTCATGTACGTTTTTTTTTTCTGACAATGTGTGTGAATAGTTCCTCTCATCACATGTTTGTTTTCAGTGTATAAATTCAGATAATGGAGTCAAACCTAGTCAAGTGAAAGAGACATCTGTGATTTCACAGTAAACAGAATCGTTTCCCTACAACCATTGTGAAGTTGAAGATTTAGCCTGGAGGGGCCACAGTTGTCCAAGTCAGCTTCTATTTTTTGGGGAAAAGTAGAGGACTGTCAGGGGCTCGGGTGGCACTGAATATGAGCCAGCTAGGTTGTAATATGCAAGAATCTGTCCAACAAGTTTCTCTCTTAGTCAGCCAAATATTCGGCGTGCTTTGCCAACATATTATCATATTATTCAGCAGAGGCAGGCAGAGGGCAGAAATGTTGACTAAAAAGGTTGTCAAGCTTAATATAGCCTCACGTATTGAGCTCGAGCTCTGCAACGCCGTGCATGGGGCATTTTAAATGTTGCAGGGTCAGAAATGAGGACAAGGCAATTAGTTGGCTGTCCCCCAACTTCCCATTTACATTCCATATAATGTACGTCCTCTGACCACCTTGGACACCCACCAGTTTGGCCTGCTTAAGAGTTTCTTTGCAGGGTCTATTGTGTTCTGCTGTTTACTCCAACTACTCCAAGAACATAATTCAAAGACCTGGTTTGATGCAAAGTTAAACTGACATGATTATCCCCGTCCTGAAGTATAATTGATCAGCCAAGACAAGGTTTCTTCTTTAGTTATGGACCAGTGCTTTGAGGCTAATATAGCTAGCAAGTAATGGAAGCTTATATGACTTTGACTGACTTTTAACATTCGTTGTTGACTTAATTTTCCTCCATGTGATTCTCTCAAGGTTTCTTTCTCATGCTCTTAGGCAGTTTTCAGCCTTGGTTCCTTTTGGTATTTCTAGGTAATACTATTTGGTATTTTCTACTTTGGAACCTTGGTTCCTCTCGATGTTTCCTTCTCATGCTCTGATACCACTTTTCGGCCAATAGTAAACGGATTCTTTAACGGTTTCCATTCAGAGATCTTTGAACCCTGGTGCCACTAGTTTGGAGCAGAACCATTGTAATCAAGGATGGGAAATACAGCTGAAGTCGTTTTTCATTTGTATACTCAATATTCACTTATTGGGTATACAAATGAAAACACTGGTCCGTTCCTAACTACAAAAACCACTGTTGACCATTAATTAGATGGTGAACCATTCCAACCTCAGTTACACTGACATACTAGTGGCTAATATGCAAGTTGCTAGTAAAATGATATCAGGAATATCTGGGGTTTTAGATTGAGTGTGGTCCAACACTTATAAAATCACACCCAGGAGCAGCTCTGTTGCCCATTGAAGGGCTTGAGAAGATCTAACCCTGTTTGTGTATCATCAGATGTCCTACAGGTAGATGTTTCTAATAAGGTGGCCGTGAGTTATTTTTCCATGATGCTGTTTACAGTATGTATCCCATTATCTCAGGTTATCTGTAAACCACAGTCTTTAGCCCGCAGTCAGAAGTGCAGAGAGATGCTCAGAGACTACTTAGCGCTGGCTGCTTTGTCTCTGAGAAACACTATCTTTTTCTCCCCTTATAATAACAGCGGCAGGAGATATTTGGCTAGTTTGTGAGCGGCGGAGGCTGGCCCTGGAGGGGGAGGGGAACTGACTATTATTCGGTGTTTACCTGTGCTGCTCCCTGCTGAGGGAGAGACGGCAGCTGTATGTTTTTGCCCTTAACCTGGGATGGGCTGATGAACTGTGACAGCTGACGTCTGAGCAGCCAGTCAAAGAAAGTGCCTGTAATGAGGAATCTGGCTGCTTGAGAGAAACATGTCATCATATCTCAAACAAAGTTATTCTTCTCTCTCGCTCCCTTTCTCTCTCTCTCTCTCTCTCTCTCTCTCTCTCTCTCTCTCTCTCATCCAACAATTGCTTTCTCTTTACCTTCATTTCTATGTCTCTCCCCTCTTTCTTTCTAGGTCACATTTCGACTATGCTTAGATGCCACAGGTTGACGCAGAGGAAGGTTGTTTTCTTCTCCTGTTTGTTTATGTGCTGAGGCCACCATGAAATCACTGAATTAACATGCTGGTCAGGGAGGCATACATAAGGCAGGTAGCTGGTTTAGCACCAGGTGCTCAAAAAAATGGAAATGCAGGATGATGGGACATGCATTTTAAAGCAGGTGTACAGTGTGTGGAGACATATACTCACATAACTATGGTAGTGATATCGGCCACAGCTTCTTTTTTAGCATCTTCTGTTGGTTTTCATAAAGGACAAGGAACTGTATTGTATTACAGATGTATATTACAGCAGTTCAAAGGAATGCCAACACTCCGCATTATTATTTTATTATTATTATAATACCTTTATTTAACCAGGCAAAAACAGATTAAGAACAGATTTCTTATTTACGACTGTAGCCTGGCAAAAGGCAAGGCCTTTTGGCGGGAAAAAGGGGGAAGAAACAAAGACAAAAAATAAAAATAACATAAATTAGACATTAAACAAAATTACAACATTTACAAAAATGCAGAACACACACAAAAAGTGAAATGGAGCAGCCATGGATAATGAGCAGTTACTCTAAGTGACAGCAGCATATCTCTTTAAAATGATCCATGATCTGAGCTCGAAAAGCTGCCCTTGAGATGAGAATGTCCAGCTTTAGGGGTTTCTGTAAGTCATTACAGTCTCTGCCAGCAACATTATTTTTAATGTATTTGCCATAATTTTTAATATAATATAGTATATTAAAAAGTTCTGATGGTTTTGGTACATATCACTTATATTAAATATATATCAGGGTATATATCATTGCTAAAACAAGCATTGATAATTGTAAATATGGGGACTATTGGCATATATTACTAATACATTATTTCCAGTGTTATTGTAACATGTAGTTATAATTGTATGCGGGAAATTCTCATAATGGATTGGGATTGAACATGGTCATCGGTTGGCTGTTGGTGAAAATACAAGCATTCGAATCAGATCTATCAGACCAAAGCACATGTGCATGTGCTGACGCCTGCAGAACTACTTGGCTGTGTTCAAAAAGTGTCTCGCAGACGATCAGCGTAACCTTGTCCATTCTTATGTAAGTCACTACCTGTAAAGGAAAAATAATCAATATATAGTATGACTGAAGGATGCATGGTGAATATGGCCCCTTGCCTTTAGACAGTTCTCAGGCTCTGGTACGGTGGAGCTATTCAGCTTTTTTAGAGGTACAGTCAACGCTGCCCACCTGGGTGTTAAAAACATTACCCGCATAATAGGCCTTCTACTGTACCCAGCAAAAATGCCTGCGGAGGACCCCTTCGGAACAAATTTGTAGTGACATGGAAAATTAATAAAGGAAATTGAGATTCATTTATACATGCTGGCACCGGCTCACACATCAGCAAAACTGCCAAGCAAAGGTCAAGAAAGGAGAGTCAAACATCCGGGGGTGGGGGTGAAGGGGGGGTTGGTGTCTGTGTGGGTGTGTAGAGGGTGTGGGTGGGTTTGCCATGTCTAGTCCTGCTTATTTTCCCTCCACCTGAATCTTTCTCTTCATATTTAGCTGTGATGGTGTAAATCCTCACCCCCATCCCCACTTTCTCCATACAAAAGGGCATAAATCAGGCTGTTTAGGGGGGCTGTCGGCCCTGGTGTTTGTAGGAAAGTCAATACAGCGCTGATGGAATCACACATCCCTGTCAAGGAACACGGAGGTAAGCGTGAAGTGAAGACTAAATCGATGGAACATTGTCTCTTACTGAGTTCTCGCCTTCACTAAACATGTGATGTGTTTTTTGGTGGATCATCACAGCTTAAATTAAAAAAAAAGACTTAGTCATGCTCGTTGCATGTTTAACTTTCACTAAACTTTCCATCATAACAGAAGCTTTAACATGACATTTCCTGAGCGTTATGTAAATGATTTAAAGGTGAAAACCATGTCCATTTTTAAAATGTTTCTATATCATTTCAACAGAAGCTGCTCTTTACATTGTGTAAACGTTTCCTCATGAATGACCTAATGGAAATGTTCTGAACTTACTTTGGAATGAAAATGTTCTTGCCTTCTCATGGGATGGTACCCTTTTGGAAACACTTTTTTTTTTCTTTGGCCTGTAATGGTATGTACGTGTTAATGAATGCATAAATGAATTTCTGAATTTAAAATAAAAGACGAAATGATGAGAATGAATGCATAACATCCAGAGAAGTTACCAGGCTGCCAGCATCAATGCCTGTTTTCTTGATGAATTTTCAAATAATCTAACTGGTGCCCAAAATCAGCTGGACTATTTGATGAGATCAATGGCGAGGATGGGAAAAGTCAGAGCCAAAATACCAGCAAGCCCAAGACAAGCCAGATACCATGGGAAAATTTGCTTAAGGTTGGCCTCAAGAGCTATTGCCCTGCAATATGGTAGACCAAGTTGCCACCAGTCCAACTCGAATGATATAAAAACTGTCTAAGTGATAAATTTACCAGTTGTTGATGGTCATCTGAAATGGTCGTTGTGGAAATGAGACAACTTTACCAGCTGATGGAAAGCATTTGAACAAGACATTCCTTGGCTGGTGAAGCTGAGTCCTGGTAGAAGGCAGAGAAGGTGGTGTAGATGAGGTTGTAAGAGTCTGGGTTTTGGAAACTCAATAGTGTAGTGCAGTCTGCTAACTGGAGTGTACAATTACCCAGACCAATATCCTTAAGTCCCTCATTTTTACTTTCATATCTTCCTAGGCAATTTAATTGGACTGGATTCCCCATTACACCCAGGTTCAATCACATTCCCTGAACCTTGCGAGCAACTAATTGATTTGGAGAGTGCAGGTAGCAGAGCTGCTGATAGAAGATTCTTGAGATTGTCTTGAGATTGGATCAGTGAAATTTGGTCAAAAGGCTGTTTTTGCATTAGATTAGGCCAATGAATCTCCTTTAGAACCAGAGGTGTTTTACTGTGTGGCTCCCTAGGGTCCTCTGTGTGTGTGTGTGTGTGTGTGTGTGTGTGTGTGTGTGTGCACATCCTACAAGAAGACGATGCAGCAGCAAGATGGCCCCTTTGTCAGCACACTGTCTTGCCCTGCTGCTTGTGCAAAATATATGTCAATTAGATGCTAGCACAGATGGTAGCCCAACGCCTCGTCTTGAATTTTACTCAGCTGCACTATTGATTGCTTCATACATCCACGCTGAAACTGCAATCGCAGTACTTGTTTGTGCTTATGTCAAAATGAGGGGTGTTGAGCCAAATAAATTCAGTAGCAATTAGTTCATCTTTAAAGTACCTCTCAAGTTCCAGTGGAGGCAGCTGGTAAATGAAACTCTTTGTGAGATCTGCGAGGAGAGGCCTGTAGCTTTTAAAACTTCTAGCTTTTAAAGATGCTTTGCTCAGCTAAACAACAGTACATGCTCCCAACTACAGGGGTTTATCACACTACAGCGCAGCACTTTCTGGATGAACAGAATGGAAATGTCAAGTCTGAACATCATGTCAACATGTAAACAAACTAAAGACTTATCGACTCATTTCTGTGTGTGTGTGTGTGTGTGTGTGTGTGTGTGTGTGAATTTTCTATTTCAAAGAATGGTGTGGCCAATAATTTAATTTACACCATTTTTCCATTTACCCCAAGTGTACCAATTTTCCACGTACCCCAAGCACGGGAGCTGTGAAGCTAATGTAGCTAACACTAAAAGTCAATAGTCTCACAAGTGCTTTCTGTAAAATACACCACCAAAACGCCTCTCACCCTCCCAAACCAGCTAAGAGCAGAGTTGGCGTTGGACACAGTATGACTTACTGTGAGCCAAAAAATGAACAAAGCTACTCCGGTTCAAGCTGAAGAAGCAAAATTTTGACTCCCAACATTTATCCCCAATGTATGTGTGCTTTTCCTGTGGAGTAAAAACACAAATATAAAACGAATATTAAATTGGTCCCCATGTCGGGAGAAAAATTAGGCCAGATCCGTCTCTCTCTTGACCATCCCCTTTTCCAAAAAACAGCTTAGACGACGCAGAGGCAGCCGATAGATGGGGAAGGGGGCTAGCAGGGATTATATGAAATATGGCTGAAAGAAGAACTGTGCTTCAAATTTAAATCTAAAAGCATAATCCGATCCCTTTCCTAGTGCAGATAGGAGGAGAAAGGGGACCGGCCACTTTTTGTTTGTCACATCTCAGATTTTCAAAGTGCCGAGGCTCTTCTCATTATTCCGACACAAAAGGAATGACAGCATGAGGGAGAAGAAGAGGAGAAAGCCGACGGGTCTAAGCCAGGCTTTGGGCTGCATGAAACTGACAATAACAGGAGCGGATTCATTTTCAAGGTGGTCATATGGGGACGACCTGAAGTCACTCAAGACCGGTGCAATTTGGCTCGTCTTTAACGAGGGTGTTAGAAGATCCCCACCAGCTTAGCCAACTCTTTTCTCTCTCTCTCTCTCTCTCTCACACACACACACACACACACACACACACACACACACACACACACACACACATTCTTCTTTCAACAAACAATCAGCCTGGAGGATTTCTGTAGTGCACTGAAGTGCAGCACCAGGCCAACTTTTTTTCTTGTCTTTTTTTATTCTTCCTAAACGTCACAGTTCAGGGCGCAGCCAATCCCCATGAATAAAATGATCTGCTTTGTCATCTTATCGCTCCACATGTGCACATCCTTCTTGTGCGCTGCCATGATGCGAAGAAGCAGCAACAAAAGGATAAAGATATGTCTGGGGTCACTCTTGCCATGCTAAACATCGCTTGGTCCCGCAGACAAAAGGCAGCGGCTCAGTAAGCCCAAAAAGCCTTCAGGGGCAGCCACCATTTATGCGTGCTTTTTATCACACCAGCATCTGTTTACATAGCCTAGCATTTAAAAAGCTTAATCCTATGTTTTTTCTTGAGATAGCTAGACGTCTGAGCCTCGCTAGGTGCTGAATCTCTCCTTTTCTTTTCTTTCTCTCTCCTTTTCCTCTTGCATGAATCACTTTTAGCATCTCTTGGTTTCATTAAAAACCCTATAATCTATAAACAGCACTACTTGAATGTCTGTAGTGCTCTAGCACAAGAATTTTCCAGTGAATGTAGCATCTAGAGTTCATGCTAACAGGTTAATGTTTATGCTAATGTTTCAAGTTCAAGTTTCAAGTTTATTTATTTATATAGCACATTATCACACACAAAATGGCAATGTTTAATGTGCTTTACAGAAATAGAATATAAAATAAAATAGAATAAGAAAATGGAAGAGATAAAAGAAATCAAAGAATACATAAAAGAAGATTAAAAGTGCAATAGAAGTTCAAATGTTTAAAAGAAGGCAGTGAAGAATAGCCCAGTTTTTAGGAGCTTTTTGACGCCATTTCACCATGTTTAGTTTTGGCTCTTTTTACCACTAGCTTTGTGCTACATTGTTATTTATTGTTAATTTTTGTCCAGTTCCAAGAAAAATGGGTTGTAACTTGTTCACTGTGGCAAGGCTAATGATATGTTATTTTAATTTAGCACTAACTCTCTAAAGGATATAAAGGCCAGGCTAACATAGAAACTCTTTTCTAGCTAATGCTAAAACCTGAGCTTTGTGCAAAATGCTAAACCTACAGACTAGAGTCAGACTAGACAGTTCACATCACCTCATGTAATGGCCGTTGTCTGGAAAACTGGCTGCAAAAAGAAATCCTTCATGTTGGTGCATTTAGCAAGCTAGCTAATTCACTAACCACAAACAGAAATTATTATTTCTGTTCCAGTTATTATTACATAATTATTTAAAGATATTTATTTATATTTAAGACTACAGTGATCTGTGCCAAAACACAGAAAATTGAGCTGCTGTTTATTGACCTCTAGCCTATACTGTAATACAATAATAGGACAATACAGATGTCTCTCCATATTTATTGTAGATTAGTCTTGGAATTTCAGTGTGATCTACATTTCACCATGTCATCATTTAAAGGATCCTATTCTTTCATTTACATTTTTATTCTTTCCACATTAATTTTAAACCTGGCCTATCTCATTTTCATTATATTACTGTGCACCAGTATGCAGATAAAAATAATATATAAACCAGTCCCCCCTCCCCATCATACCATGCCACTTATTTTCAAGAGAAAATGCTCAACTAGCTCTGACACTTCCTTCTATTGTGATCCACTTAGAAACGTGATATGGAAGGAAAAAGCGTATTGATGGATGCAATATACCCAGGACTTTAATTTTTGGCCTTTTGCTATTTTGCCTTTTGCTATTAATTCAACCAAAAATGTATTCATTTTTTATTTAAAAGTATTTTAATGAAAGTAAAATAGAGGCATTTTGATGTTATGTACTTGCAGACCACTGCTTTAACCTGTCTCCATCTCTTTCCCCCCGCTTTTCCTTTCCTCAGGACTGAAGTAGGCCACATATTGTAATTAATTTGGCTCCAAGGGGGAATGGCACATGTTGTCATGGGCCCAAGACTCAAAGGGACCATAGGAGCAGGGAAGCTGGGGATGCTGGGAAGCCCTATACTGCATGCAATATTTAATTAAAAGACACTGGCTAGGGCAGAGACTGGTGTGGGTGTGTGTGTGTGTGTGTGTGTGTATGTATGTGTGTGTGTGTATGTGTGTGAGAGAGAGAGTCAGAGAGAGAGAGAGAGAGAGAGAGAGAGAGAGAATCATTTGCACCTTTACTACCAACTAGGCCTGGCATGAGAAGCAATTAGGCAATTTCTAACACTTATTTGGAATTAATTACCAGTTGATTTGCATGGGTGGAATGTTAAGTAGAAGCGGGGCAGGACCAGGTGCAGCAGAAGAGAGGAGTCGCTCCCCTTTTATTGATATTGATGATTAAAGTGGGCAACTGGGCGCTAATCGCTAAGGTTTTTTTTTGATATGACACATTCACTGGGTCTCATTACAGGATGAAATATGGTCCGTTGCCCGCCTCCTCGTGAGAGGCTTTTGAGAACGTTGCTCGGAGTGCCGTTAACTGGACTAGTTCAAAAACAGCAAGTCTTAATGTGACAGGGAGAAAAGAATGATCGTAGCAAAGGGCAGATGGAAAAAATCGAGGGATGGGAGATTATCTTCTCGCCATTCTAGAAATATGGTCAGTGTACTCGTGCCTATTAAAAGACTAAAATAAAGAAATTAGCCTACAGTACTAGTCTCTGTTGTGAGGCTGGTGATCTTGAAGGTGGAAGGGGCACTTCAGGATGGATTTTTGGGGGTGGGCTGTATTATACGTCTTTTTCTTTGTTAGATGGTGGACTCCTGATGTTACTGCTAGCAAACTGAAAATCTTTTGAATAATTGTCTTTACATATGATGTGGAATTTTTTTACAACTGACCTCTGTTGGCAGGAAAGGTAAAAAAAAAGATTTACGATTTTGTTCAACAACTGAAGTAAGACTTAAATTAATGCTAGACTGGTTGCTTTCTTAGCTTAGAGTTCAATAGCTAGGCCATCAGTCAGGGTTGGGTGACACCGCAGGGATTCCCAATGGTTAAATGATGTATTTGCATGGTGAATGCTGGGTATTGTAGTCCAGTTATGAGATACTGCATGCTGCGCTAAAGGATACTCAAGATCTAGGCCGGGATCTTTCTTTAAGACCGCTCGCATGCATACATACAGAGCAGACTGAGAAAGACTCGCTCATACCACAGAAAGCCTTCCATGCATAAGAATTTGGAAGGAAATTGTTACGGTTTGCCAGTCTCATTACCAGCCAGAGAAACAAGCGTGTGTAATCTAGCGGGGAGAACAACACAGTCATCGAATCACATTCCTTCCATTTGGATTGCTGTCACGGCAAAGCGGCTCAAGGTAAAACACAGCTATTGCAGGTGCTGAGACCATGGGCCATAAAAATCCCCAAAAAACAGGCAGCGTACGCAATGACCCCTATACTCTACAAAGGACGACGCGCATCAGATCTTTTCCAGCCCACTCGTTCTGAGGTGCACTTTCTGGCTGAGAAATGACTTGTTTCTATGTACCCGAATTTGTTTCCCTCTTAAAGTGTAAAAGTGGTTGCTATGAATGCATTAGATGAGCTGAACACACAGCGTGATTTGTTATGAGGCCTACTTGCTTATGGTATGTATCATATTTTGCAAATGATGCGGCCTCACCGTTTCATTTTGGTTAATATATCATTTTTTTTAAGAAAAAAAAAGGTCTAGCATAACATCGAACATTTGTTTCCTGGCTAAACCTCCAGGACTAAGACAATTTATACTTCCTATTTTTCTTTTTTACTTTTGCAAATTTATACTGAGGATGAAACTTTTCCATAAAAAGTAACAATTCAGTGCATGCTGATCTTATAGTGCCCTTTTAATGCTTTTATTAAGCCTTATCAAACTAAAAGCTGGTAATTAACTAGGTGGTCATTACTACTTTAGTGATGAATCACAAGACTTAAGTATTAAGTATTTCCCAGAGTATTATTTATCAAGTCAATTCAAGTAGGTTTTATTGTTATTTCAGCCATATACACACAATTCACAGTGAAATGAAACAACGTGCCTCCAGGACTAAGGTGCAACACAAGAACAGAACAGAACAGAACTCCACAAGAACACAAGTGCAGACAGGATGAGTAAGGGTGCAAGAATAGACGCATTACAACCGGACAAGACAACAGTTAGTACAATTGGCAATTGATACAGTACTGAATGACTACAGTGTTATGACAAATACTGCATTCTAGCAGCACAGAGCTGTGTGTGCAAAAATGCAGATAGACAGCAATAAATATAATTATGCAAATATAGAGGCTGCAGGACAGAGAATGTGCAGTGTAATAAATAGAAGGGTATTTACAGAAGTAATTAAAGTCTGAGTTGTTTGAGTTGTTTGTTTAAGGTAGAATGTATATACAGTGTGTATGTATTGTGTTAGGAGGAGATGAAGTTCAGGGGAGGGGTGTGTTGATGGCGTGTGTTTTGGGGGTGCAGTTTATGTTTCAGCTCTTATTAAGGAGTTTGATGGCCTGAGAGAAGGAAATGTTCCCCATTCTGGCAGTGGAGGCCCGTATGCTGCAGAACGTTATTCCAGTTGGGATGAGGGAAAAGAGAGTGTGTGAGGGGTGTGTTGGGTCATCCACAATGCAGAGTGTGATGTAAATGTCAGAGGGGTCCTCACTAACCTCTGTAGGGTCTTGTGACCCGAAATGTTACATATCCCATACCAGGCTGTGATGCAGCTACAGAGAATGCTCTCTATGGTCCCTCTGTAGTACATGTTGAGGATTGTGGTTGGAAGGTGTGCTCTCTTTAGAGCTGCTGGGCTTTCTTGGTGATGGAGCTGGTGTTGAGGGTCAATGTGAGGTTCTCTGTGAACGCCAAGGAAATTTATGAATTACACATCATAACCTTCTGCACAGCATTCATCAATTTGACAGCAACAAGTTAGTGCTTTGGTATCACAGTCTGATGAGACAAATGCTTGAAAAGAGGCGGGGCATGTTTCTTATGGAGTGGGTTAATGCTTTATACACCTCTTGTTGTTGAAAACAGCCAAAATGAGCCTTTCCTCTATGGTTTTAAAGCATGCAGCAATCTTGCAGAGGCCAGTGAAGGCTGTTTCAGTTGCTGTGCTTGTTGTTCTACAGACTACAATCAAAATGAGCTCAACTTAATAAGCATCATCTCAACACCCCATTATTTAGCGCAGTTCATTAAGACCCCACGTTCAAAAAAAGTTTCTCATGTATTTTATACATTATTACCTTATAGACGTTCTATCTACCTTCTTACGTATATTGTCACTGTCCACAAATGCCCCAAACTATTTTTTGTTCCTTATAGTTTTATTAATTTTTTGTATTTGAACCCAGCAGGAACATTTTTACCTTCTCCTGAAAAGTTCGCAACGAGGTAACAAAAAATCTTAACTGCAGAAAAGAGGGCTAGGTCATTATTTAGAGATAATTGGCAATTATTTGCAAACTATTGATAAGAGTAAAAATATTAAGGGCCCAGTACTCAGATAACGGTTGTGGAAAAGAATTGTGCTACACTAATTCATCCTGGGTAAGATTTAATAGCAATGAGCAGCCAGTAATGACCTTTTATTGACATGAAGAGGGCATAAAAATGGACACCTAAATTATGTGCAAAAGATTATGAGTAATATAAAATTAAAGTGCACTTAAGAAGCTTAATTCACTTTAATAAAATAAAAAGGAGCAGCCAGTTCATGTGCAGCAACTGGTTTCATAAGGCTTAATAAGAGCATTACAAGAGCGTTATAGTGTCCAACTAGTTGAAACCCACCGTAGCCTCAGTCACTTACCAATCCTAACATAGCTGTAATATCATAAATACACAACTCAGCCACAGAGAAAGGAAAAGGAAAACTTCCTCACTCATAGTTTGCCCACGTAGTCCGTCAGTACGAGGCTAGACGGTGTAAGTCGAGTGGGAGTGGGAGTGAGCGTCGTAAACTCCAAATGTCATATGTTGAGACTGTTGTAACTCGAGGACCCCCTGTGATGCTTATTTATAATGATTATCACACTAGGGTTGCTGAGGTGGTTTGAAATTTGACTACGGTCATGCTCACAGATGAAAAAAATTATATATTTTGAGAATGGCTGTAATGGCCAGTCATGACCATGACACATTATCTTTGATTAACTGAAGTCAAAGATGCTTTCCTATCCTATATTAAGTGTTTTGAGAATCCAGCCCCTGATATTTAAAGGAAATACAAAGTAATGTGTCTTAGGACTTCAAGACTTAATAAGCAGCAGAGGACAGTTTTGCCATGTGAGTCATCCTTGCACGACAACCTCCTGTTCAAAAAACAGCCTAATGCAGAACACATGCGCTTTAGCACATCAGCGGTGTGTTTGTGTCCCGAAGTTTCGCTGGAAGAATTCCGGTCTGCTCTCTCTCTCTCTCTCTGGCTGTTGCTAAGTGAAGCTTCACCTGAAAGTGAAAGTCGGGAGATTGCGGAGACTCTCTGTGTTTAGTCTAGGGTTGTCCGCTTGCACGGTAGAACTATGGCTAGGCCGTTTGAAAGTGGGGGTTGGGGCGGGGGGTGAGAGTAAATAGTACTATTTTCTTCCCAGGCAATCAAAACACTATCTCCGTGAAAAATGGCAAGGGCTCTCGTGACATGATTGCCCTGGTTTTGTGGAAGAAAACCATGGGCCCCGGCCCAGGGTAATTGTCAAAAGCCACAGACGGCACCGCTCCCAGCCAACATCCATCATGGGGCCGCCGGTAAAGAGATACTTCAGATTAGAGCAAGGCAAACAGACACAGTCTGGTCCTTTAGTGTGAAATGTAATATGAAATGTGTTCACAGGGCCTGCGCTTTCTTAATAGAAAAGATGTCAGAAAGCATTTCTTATGGAAACCTGCACTCGTTTTTCTCTGATCCTGATGAGTTCATTATAAGAAAGCCAATCCAATCTAAAAGAAAGTTTCTATTGACTTCTATTAACTTTTTTCGCCCCCCCCCAGAGCTCAGCTACTTTTGTGCAGCTGCTCTGTTTTAAAAAAGCTCCCATAGAAAAATGCAATGCACAAAGAGTCTGATTTCTTTGTCTTTTGTGCAAGGCCAGTCTATGAATACAGAAAATGCAATAAACTCGATAACAGTTTATGTAGAGGAATTTTGTTAAGACATTAGGAAACGCAGTGTTGCAAAGTAAGGAAGAGCTTGAAGTTTTGAAGTCATGTAAATCTGTTAATTGAAAACTACACACGTGGACAAAATTGTTGGTACCCTTCAGTCAATGAAAGAAAAACTCAAAATGGTCACAAAAATAACTTTA
>JBBJLS010000155.1:19252670-19262694 GCA_037577275.1 Bryconaethiops microstoma | reverse complement strand
GTGTGTGTGTTTATATCTATATATATGTCTTTATATGGTAAAGCATATCTGTGCCTTTGTCTCTTGATTGGGAATGCATATGATTCCCTGTCCCCATATTCTGTAGTTCATAGTGATGAGTGAGCAATGTAAAGTAATGCACGATGGTGGACTATGGCCTTTGAAGACTGCTCGCATCTGCATGCATTTCCACTCTTTCCCCATGGTCTAGAACAGACAGGAGCGACTGTTGTGGGAGTGAAAAAAGAGCCATTAAATGGCTGCAAAGATCCTATTTGAATTCAGCCTTCGTTCAACCTGAGGTGGTATATCTCACAGAAAGTGTTTTAAAATAAGAGGAGCGAATAAAAACATTCATCCCCCGCTCTCCCTCTCTCTCTCATGTTAACGCTCTTTGGCTCTTTGCAGCAGCCCTGCTCCCCCCTGGGCCCTGTGAATAATTGGTAAATATTTTCTTGATGTCGGAAGTGGGGGGACTTAAATTGTGCCGTGTCACACCCAGAGAAATCAAAGTGTGGTCGGTCTACCGGGACTCAGAAGTGCTTAAAATGAGTAAAAGTCCTGAAGAGCAGTCCTAAGGAGTCTGAGCAGCTTCTATTACACACTGAGATTGAAGATGGTGCCAGATCAGCGTGGGCGGTAGGTGGGGTGGGAGCTTTGATAGACATCGGGGTTTGCCTTCTGTTATACTGAGCACTACCAAAGCAATTAATAAGCAATAAGTCACTCAAAACAACGAAGAATTGACATGTGACACTGTTTTACAACATTTTATTGTATAGTATTGTTGAATTGTGACTTTTATGTTGGCTTGTGGCTTGTGTGGACTTGATGATATCTTGAAAAAAATGATTAATATACTGTATGTGTTTACATGATTTAAAACCCCTTTTTTCTCCATACATTAGAATTGTCTAGTGTATTTCACATCACAGGAGGATGTCCAAGCCAAGCCTTTTTTACAATGACTTTAACAGACGAAAAGGCAAGTCCTGAAATAGTAAATACTTATGCTAGAGACAGCTATTGCATCAAAGCTCACGGATACTCATGGTTTATTCGCTCCTTTTAATACTCGGACCTCTGGATTGCAGCAGAGCCTCAAACGTCTCCACATTCTGCTTGTGTAAACGATTTAGATGAGGTTCATGGATCAGAGCTCTCATGCTTTCAAAATATAATCATAAAGTTCTACTTCTTAATTTTCACTGCTGTCATTGACAATTATTGATATTTTCATCGGATCCCAGCCCCACTAGTGTGCAAATTCCGGGCTAACATATTAGCTTGTAGCTGGGGCGTTAGACTGGAATGCTACAAAGCACAGCACTAGCATTGTCACAAAAGCAGCATGGTAGTGGGCCTGGTATTGATATGACTGGATAAGGCATTTTGTGCTAATGTCAGTGTCACTGTTTGGCTAAGAGTGGCTCTGTGGTGAAAAAAACTAACCATTGCTGAAGGGCTAGATGATAACCAACACGAACTGCATCAACAGAAGGGCTATAGTCTCTAACTTTACACCACGGCAGAGCTGAACAGACTTTCTAATTAACTTTCCAATAAAGTGGACGGTCATTGTAAAGGGTGCTAGTTGATGGCATCTACTGAATTGGTTATCAGATACAGATCTGACATGGGAGCTTTTTTTGCAAAGCAAATAAATTGTGTGTGAGCATGGTTTGGAGAGACTCTCATTAGTTGCCTCAGCCTGATTAATGAAGAAGCAAGCTGGTTGCAAAGGTGTTGCTCAGGAGCAGTGTGTTAGAGGGGAGAACACTGTATAGCAAGGGCCATTTAATTAAATATTGAGTACCCTCAGATGGATGTCTGTGTTAGTGACCCAAACTGCAAGCGATGCTAATTAAAATTTCAGCTTTATCTGGGAAGCCGCTGCACTCGCGCAGATCCTGTGGCCAGACCATGGCACGGCATCCACGGATACGCAAGCGTCTTAGTTCAGCTCAATAAACACGTTTGTCTTGGCTATGTTCTGGGCTGTAGTGTGAAAAAGAAGCGTTTTCGCACCCCTCTAAGGCAACAATGTATACAATGAAAGAAAGAAGAAGCTTCATTTGTGGGGATGTGACATAGGTCTCACAATGACAATGAAAGTTCTACCTTCTGATGGAGTAAAATCATTAGGGTAGCACTGAAAAGTGTTTCAGCACTTGGACTTCTTAGGAAATCTGGTGCACGGCTATTTAATATTTACATAACGTGCCATAAAACATAAATATGTTGTTATTAGCTGTCATGACATATTTTGTTTTGCTATACAACATGGTGCATGTTTATGGCAACTGTCTATAACGGCAAGATGGTAAAAATGGTGAGGTTTAACCAAACCGGCACTTTATTTGAGCTATAACTGTCTTATCCAAAGTGGGTTATGGAGTTAAAATTAAACTTATGATCCAGCATATGATCCAGCACTCTGAAGGGTGGTCTCTTCCAAAAGTGGAACAACAGGGGGTGCCATCACAGTAATGAATGGGGTTTGGGTTGTCAAATGCATCTTGACAACCAAACTCGTAAACAACCAAACTCGTAAAACACATTGGTCTCAGACCAGCTCCTGAAGTGGTTCGAGCAATCAGATGCATCTTAGGTGTGTTTACGGCTGTATTTTATGTAGCTCTGCTTTATCCAGATATATATCTCTGATACTCAAGACAAATTGAGTGAGAGAGTGTGAACGGAAGCTATAAAGATGAAAAACATTTCACTGCTACTGGCATTCCAGATTACACCAGGGCTGTTATTCACAAAGCAGGAGTGATCTCAGATCATTCATTATCCAAGCCATTTATCCTTTTCAGGGTGGGCAGGGTAGGGGTGCTGGTGCATATCCCAGTGGTGATGAGGTGAAAGGTTGAGGAAAAAAAGGGGTAATTTAGGATCTCCAACCCCTCTGATGTTCATGTCGGGCTATGGGAGGAAACCATGTGCAAAAACCCACACGGGGAGGGGGGGGTACAAACACCAAACAGTAAAGCACCGTCAGCCACCCTAGATAGATCTTGATGCATTGGAACCGCGCTACCCACTGTGCTTGATCTTGGACCACCTCCATATTTATTAATATCGTTGTCACAAGATCTAGATCAGCACCCTCCTAAAGTTGTTTGTGAAAACATGACCCTGTTGTCTAAAGTGGTTGCCTGGAGTGTTCAACTACTTGGTGGTGACATTGTGGATATCGTTATAGCTGTGTCCTAAACCACATCAACGAGTCTTCACCACCTTAACCCTTACAACACGAGCAGCAAAGATTCATGCGGGCAGTGCAACAAATGGTCAATTGTTGTCATACGGCCAAACAGCTCTTTATTTTGAAGCTCCCCCAGTTT
This sequence comes from Bryconaethiops microstoma, assembly GCA_037577275.1. Taxonomy (NCBI): domain Eukaryota; kingdom Metazoa; phylum Chordata; class Actinopteri; order Characiformes; family Alestidae; genus Bryconaethiops; species Bryconaethiops microstoma. The sequence continues at coordinate 19,259,341 of JBBJLS010000155.1, read as the reverse complement.
GTATTGGTGCTCGAAGTGTCAGACGTCATACTGAACTTTGTTTGGTGTTCCTGTGTAACGTAGAACCAGAGTTATTGTAATTAAAAAAACTAAAAAACATGTAATAATAACAAGGCTACTGGGCTTTTAAAAACTGGGGTTTTCAACTGATTTACACCGTGCATATTCACTGAAATCTGATTTTACTAATACACTTTTTAAATAATAATAATAATAAGACCTTGATGTGGGTTGGATGGGTTGTGAGAAGTCTTAGAGATGTTTGTGTGACTACTAACTTCTAGTGTTAGCTATCTTAGCCTTGTAGCTCCAGTTCTAGGCTAAAGAAGCTACATTTATATGTTCTACACATGGGGTCAGTGGAAAACTGATGAAATCTGATTTTTTACCCAAATTATTCCTTTAAAGCAGCTAAAAAAACAGAAGAGATGTGCAAACTTTTGGATCCAAGTCCCAGACTCCAGAAGTAATACTATTGCGTGCTGAAGAGAGTTTAAGAGGGAGAGCAGCACGAGACCCCATCCACCCTCCACGTTTTATTTCTCCACTGCTGCAACTGGATCTTCTTTTTATCAGCACTTTGCATTTATTAGTTATGTATTTTTTAAACTGGGCCGTTCTTTTTACATCCATGCATTCTGAAAATGTTCAGGCTTCTGATTCCCCTCCACAGTCAGCGGCTACCTCCCTCTAACACACACACACACACACACACACACACACACACACACACACACACACATTCCACTGCGGGTAATGAAGATGTCTCTGAGAAAACTTTGGTGGTATGTGGAGAGAAAAGTGCGAGAGATGGGGAAAAAAGCATCAGGTATTTTATTTTAGATCCTATGGAGCCAAAGTGACAATCGTTGTTGGGCTGAAAAAATAATGAGGATGGAATGGGATGCCTTTCCGTGCTCATGCAGAGAGGAGAGCGAGAGAGGACAGTTGAGAGAGAGAGAGAGAGAGAGAGCTATCGGAGCGACCTGATGTGTGAAGTGTGTTTCTGTAATTCAGAGAGTTTCTCTCTCGCTCCCTCTCTCTCTCAGTCTCCCTCCATCCCTCTCTTTCTGTCTGACTGTCCTACACAGTCTGTCTCTTTCTGTCACAGTCTCTCTCTCTCTCTGTTTGTCTCTCTCTCTTTCTCTGTCTCTCTCTATTTATTTTGTTTTCTCTCTACCAGTCCTCTGTTTCATTCTTTGTCTTTTTTTCTCTCTCTGCCTGTTACCCTTCTCTATTGCCTCTTCCCTCTCTCCCCATGTTTCTATCTTTTTCAGTCTCTTTTCTTTATATTTACACTTCCACTCACCTTTCTTTCTTTCTTTCTTTTTGCACATTTTTTCTTCTATCTCGCTCGCTGTCTGTCTCACACTCTTGTCCTTCATTTTCTTTCTTTCTTTCTTTCATGCTCTGTCACTCCTTTATTCTGTTTCTCTCTTCTCTCTCTCTCTCTTTCTCCTTCTTTCTCTCTCTGTCTGTCTGCCTCTCTTTCTCTCTCTCTCTCTCTCTTTGTCTCTCTGTCTGCCTGTCTCTCTCTCTCTCTCTCTCTCTCTGTCTCTCTCTCTCTCTGTCTGTCAGTCTCTCTCTCTCTGTCTGTCTCTCTCTCTCTCTTTGTCTCTCTCTCACTGCTTGTTAGGTATTGCAAAGTTACACAATGATCAAAGTTCTATAATCTAAACTGATTTGCCAGTTTTTCAAAAAATATCTTCAGACTGAACTTACCTTGAGCTCTGTCCAGGCCTCGGTACATCTGATGGGCAGATTCTCCGATGGACAGTTTTAAAATTTCAATATCAAGTTCAAACTCTGACTTCAGTTGGAATATCAATATCATTGACCATAACAGACGTGTATTTGCCCATTGCTTATTCATTCACCCTTCACTTTAATGCAGATTTGAGCGAAGTATAAATTAACTGTTAAACTGTTTATCTCAGTAGAAAGTCACTTTAGTCTGTAAAACACAAAACTGTTAACAAACACATACGGACATAATTACATCATACTTCTTGTTTTCCAAAAAGTGTAATGATGTATCTATCTATCTGTATATTTATTCATCTATATTTATTCATTTGTTTGTTTGTTTAACAGCATTTGTAAATGGTTGTGTGGCATGAGCATGGGGGGAGTTTGTTATAATGAATTTGCCAATATACCCTGAAATTCTTAAGAATTTCAACCACTTTGAACCTGCAAATATCACACACGTTCAGACACAGGGCATGGAGGTAATCCCATCAATAATGTATTAATTTTGATTCAATAAAAAGATATCATAACATTTAGTTATTATTAAAAAGGTAGTACATCGATAACGGGTCAGACACCGATAATGTTGACCTACACACCAATCATATACAAATACTGCCCAATGCCCTACAGGGCCAGACTAATAAAATGAACAGAAGAGGCCAGGAGCAGGTCGGGGGCTTACTGAGACAGAAGGTGTAAGCTGAGGATGAAGGCCTGATACTACACACCACACATGAACACACAACACAATACAAATAACACCCAGAGAGCTGTAGAGTAAAGGACCAGTGAGGGAAGTCCACTACCTGGGGATCATTCCGCCAGGCCCACTTAAGCCTAACAACTCTGGTGTTACTTTCTAGCCAATTCAACACACACATACACACACCCACAAGGTGATAAAGTGAAATGAACAGAACAAAAAAAAACATTGAAAAGGAAAAAATACACCTGCCAACCATTGCTTGAGCATATACACTCCAGACAGGGCACAATAATCAACGAAGAATAAAAACACCAAAACCTACTACCAATGATAATAAAAACAAAAATTAGACAAAAGGGGCAAACAAAGTACACCTTTAAAATGAACAATCAAGTGTACAGTTCAAGTCAAATCCAGTGTAGAACTACTTGGCATAGAAACAATACTGCAGAGCCCCAGGGGGAGAGGAGGCAGTGAACTTGAAGCCCACTCGCACAAACAGACTAATGGATGCCAATGAGCAGCTCCCTTAAATGAAAAGTTAAACCATCCCAAGCTGAGGTTCAAGACAGAACAATACTTCGGATCCACCAAAACCGAGCCCACCACGCTTAAAATAATGGGGATCAGCAATTAGCCAAACACATTGCCACTAAAGCAAGGACTCAAGCAACCACGCCGAGATATGAACTATGCCACCAACATGGAAGCTATGTTCCCAATAGGCCAACTACTCTTAAAACCACTGGAGATTCAATCACAGAGAAACTATAGACTTTGCCGCCAACCCGGAAGCCAGGTTTCCAGGAAGGGGCTTAGAGAAGGGAGAAAAAAGTACATCCTGGAAACAGTCGCCTGCTCAGATATTATGTTGAAAAGGAGCCACTCAGTTACTATTAAAACAAGTGAAAGTCCCATATCAAAGATAATTCTGCATCACCGTTCCATTCCCCATGGATCTACAGCTTCAGTGCAGGACACATACCTTCTAAGAGACCAGATTTACTCGTCCCAATTCCATAGGATACATCACAGGAACCAGCCCTGGATTAATAGTGCTCAGACCTTTGCATGAATTCTTTATTAATATCGAGCGTTTCAATTCGCGCCATGCTGAGAACAGGCACTCCATTCATGTTCCATCCACACCTGGACCCGGGGCCGTGTCTTAAAACCATGCGAGCAGACGATCTGACTTTTTAGGAGTGCACTGATTAATTCGCCAGAGTTCCAACAGGAGGGGAGGTATAAGCAGACAACTCAGAGTGAAGGACAGCCTCTGCCTGCAGCACCGCACTCCGCCGAAGATGAGACAGAGAGAGAGAGAGAGAGAGAGAGAGAGAGAGAGAGAAGAGCGGAGTGGCTATTCTCAAAATGTCAGTCAAGTCGTCACCTTCAAATAAAGGGGAGGCCGTTAGCGGAGAATTATCTCATTAACGAGTGGGCTTGGGCTCCCTCTGGAGACCCATTTCTCCGGTGGACCAGCCTGATATATGGATGGAGTTTTAGTGTGCTCTATAAAAACCAAGAGGCTCTGGCTTATTTCAGGCTTGTAAAGTCCAGCCCATAACAATGCCTCCTTAGCCCAATAGATGAGAGGTTTTTGTGGGCTCTCCATATAAAAGTGTCCCATTAGTGGTGATCTAGGATCACACATTACTACCCAAACGCAACTTTAAATTGTCAGAAGGGTAAAAAAATAGCAGAGCCGATCCCAAATTGGCTGCTCTTGGTTGCGGGCCCATGGTTCACCGCTTGTTTAAGCGGAATGGAGGCGACTTCCTCATGCAGAGAACAAGCCGCTGCAGGTGAATTATTCAGCATGGATAAACGTCATCTAATATGCTCTATGAATATTTTGTGGGTGCAGGGGCAATAAACATGCGTGAGTGAAGCTTGTTCAGGAATGGATGTTGTGACATGGACGTTGTGATGTGTTCTCTCGCATCTTGTAGCCGCTCAGCCAGAGAGCAAGTGCAGGGAAATGATTACGGAAGCCTAGGCAGGTCTGTGTGTAGCATGTTTTCTTAATGCATGTGCTTGCGACATGTCATAGCAGTAAAATTATGGGGACATTTTATGTCTTCCCATGAGTGTGTGTGTGTTTTTGTCAAACAATTACTAAAAGCAATGGTTATGGCCTTCATGTTGGTAGTGTCATGTGAGTGAGAGTATAATTAAACTGGAAAACTATATTATATATATATATAAAAATCGATTCGAATGCTCAGGTGAATAGGGGATTCTAAACTGACCGTAGGTGTGAGTGTGTGGTGTGTGCCGTGTAGTGGTTGGCCCCTGCTCAGCCTGTGTCCCTGCACCCATTGGCCCCAGGGTAGGCTTCTGGTACCCATGATTAGTTTCCAAATACACACAAACACCACACAAAGTGGACATCAGGGAATGAAATTAAATGCAGGAAAAAGCGAAGGATACGAGCTCTGTAAGTCGACTGGTACTCAGGTGAAACAACCCAATAACTGATCTGAACTGATGAGGTTGCTATGGGAATAAGCGAGCATAACCATTTACATCCAAATATTCACTTTACATTTTACTTTGTGCCCCAATTCCTGACTTACATTTCACCCTCATGCAATGTGTTTATTTTCACCTGATTGACAATTAATCATTTGACATTATACACGTTATGAACAGAAGCTTTTAAGTTCTCCCACTCACTGCCTAGTCAAAGTTTACTTTTATGTAGAACAAACTTTTCTGACTTCATTTAAGCCCTGACACAGTGGAGTCAGCAGTTGCTTCAATGCAAGGGCATAATTGAATCTTACAGATTGCAACTGCACTGTTTGACGGTGCCTCCACCCACAATCTGCAAAAAGCATTCATCAAAAGCAATGCGACTTTCACTCACTATTGATTTCAAGCAGCCTATAAATTCTTCCAATTCACTCGCGGCGCTGGAAGAAACGCCACTATTTTAAGTTGCTGTGGTTTCATTCTTTATTTCACCAACGCAGCAAATGTGTCGATCCGAGTGGCAGCTGTGGGAGAGATGTTCCTTTAGGATGGACCAGATGTTTAAAACCACGCAGCATTCACTTGGCCATCTGCAGGGAGAGACCTGTTGGCCAATTACAACCATTAAATCTGTGTTTGTTGGTAGATTGACAATTAGAAGCTGATGGCTCTCCTACGCAGGCATTAGGCATGTGCAGCGTAGCAGAGAGAGAGAGAGAGAGACTGCAGAATTTCATCATTTCAGGCTGGGCTTCTGAACCTGTGGCCTCAAGCCGAATATGACCTCTAAAGGCACCTGAATGCCTTTTGGCCCAATTTGACAGCAACATGAATTATACAAATAAAGTACACATGGCTTCTCCTGTGATTTTGTAGTCTGCCACCACAGAGATGACGTTTTTAGCCACCAGCCGAGTGTGAGCACATCTGACTCAGACTTTCCTCACATGCAGACATGCTCCCCTGCGTCTCTTTGATTCCTTTAGTCTGGATTCGACTTGGTTGTTTACCTTGCTTGTACCATATGTGCTGCGAGGGAGGGACCTTTGAGTAATGTATATATTTTAATGTATGCTAACAGCTATTCTGATTAAACTAAACCGACTACACCGCCTTGGGAATTTCACCCAAGGACCTATAAAACCTTTGACTATAAACCAATGCTTCAAAAGTCATGCAAGTTTGTCACTCAAGGGCAGGAGATGTGATTCCATTCATCGAAAGCTCAAGTTTATTAATTTATACACAATTAAAAAAGGACCATGAAAGCATCCAAGACAGCAGGGGAAAACAAAAGCCCTGGAGCTGGGACTTACTATTGGTGGGGTGGGCCCATAAAGACCGGATCACAGCATACCTGTGAAGTCCAAACTACAATATTGGAACACAGCACACAAAAGAAAGTTCCACCACCTTCAAGGGACAGCCACCACTCCACCACAAGTGCCCAGCTCCTAAAAGAAACAAGAACAAAAATCAGAAGGAGGGGGAAAAAAAAAAAAACAACAACAACCCAAAACCAACCCAAGCTAAAATATAAATCAGGCTATCAGCAGCTCTTCCAAAATGGCCTCCTGCCAGTAATCTAACCAAATAGAAAAAAAAAAAATACTAATCAAATGAAACTAATTAATGAGCAGGCCACTCAACTAATTGACATTTAAAACATATTAAACAAAAAATCCAATAACATGAAATGGGAATTATAATGCCATACCAGAAAGGATAG
>JBBJLS010000155.1:19230450-19252570 GCA_037577275.1 Bryconaethiops microstoma | reverse complement strand
TCTTTGTAAAGCTGCTTTGTGACAACCTGGTTGTAAAAAGCGCTATATAAATAAAATTGAATTGAATTGAATTGAATTTAAAAAAAATAAAAATCTACTCACAACGAGGTCTTGAACCAGAGCCTGAGCAGTAAGTCATTCAGCATCTTACTGCTGTACCATGGAAGCGTTAACTCGCTGTCTTTTACCAAGCCATCATGTTTAAGGACGGCTGAGAGCGCATGTAGCCATATTCACAGTCTGATTATTTTTAATTAAACTACAGCATACATTTTTAATATGTCGCTTTCTTGCAGAGGAAGTTTTCAGGAGAAACGACTTAAATTGGAATGGTGTGAATGTTTCAGTGACTAGGCTTATAAGAGAGCAGGATGCAATTATGCATCTGCAAGATTGCGTCCTACGTTGGTTCAAAACAGAGATGCATGTCAACCAAAATAATAACAATCCATGAGAACAGCCACTTTTGACTTTTTATGTGTTTCTGCCATTTCCCCACCATAAACATTTACATAGTATGTTTGTCATGCTCATTATTGACCTTGTTGTGCCAAATCAAAAAATAATTAAAGAAGACATTCTCATGCTGGCAGGGATTATTTTGGCGCTGACCTGCCCCCTAGAGGATATTTCTTTGAATTCTCCAGATAGACAAAAAGGCAAAAGGTACGGTCCTGCTTAACAGCCTTTTCAGTTTAGCTACATGAATGTTCATTCATTCATTGATTCATTAACTGAGCCGCTAACCAGGGTCAAAAGGTCATAAATGCACATAGGATGAAAGGCAAACACACTCACAGTCACACTTAGGGGCAATTTAGCTAGCATGGATGTCCCGGGACTGTGGAATTAAGCTGGTGGAAATACACACAGACACAGACTCCACACAGAAAGGCCCTTGTCTACCTCGTTGTGTAAGTATAACATGCATTTAGATGCATTTATATGTGTATGCACAAATACTTTTAATCTAGTCGCTTTTATCATGTTTACACAACACTGAACACATCCTCGCAAGGCTTAACTGGTATAATGAGCTCAAATCAGACAACACTGAAACTAAGCTGCTGTTTTCAGTTCGTTACAAAGTTAGCAGCATTCACTTATCTCCAAGCCGCCAAGTCACATGACCACTAATTAATCCCCTAGCTTGGTTTGTCCAGCAGCGCACGGTTTGGCCAAGTTAACGGTTAGGAATCGAGACTTTGTAGATTTTGTGTGGGAAGTCTGAATAAAAGCGCTTAGAAGGCAACACTTTGCTGTTATAACACGTTGGCTCGGGGTGTAATTAATCGCTTTAAACACAGCAGCGTTTGGGTAGATTAAAAAAGAATGGTATGCAAATGAGATGAGTTATGGCCTCATCTGTGTAAAAAGGTAGCTTTGGCTTGGCCAGAAGCTTTGGAATACTGCGTAATTATGAGGCTGGTGACAGGCTGGTATTGAACGTTGCATGGATTTTTCTCTGCCTTGCATTAGCAGGCAGTGGGAGGGGGACGTTCATAAATGGTCTTGTTTGTTGTCTGGCTTGAGGTGACTTGTAATGCTGCAGGACTCTGGGGAGAATAAGGGGGGAATCGAAGGAACATATCAAATGGCATCACTGGCAAATAAAAGGTCCATGGTACTATGGCACCCAGTGGGTTGCCATTAAAGCTCTTGAGATGAATCATCCTATTGATTCTAGCCATCTCCTCACACTCACACACACTCACACACACACACACACACACACACACACACACACACACACACACGCGCACACACACACACACACAAACAAGTACACACACACACACCCCCTACACACACACACACACACAAACCTTTACATGAGCCTTCACCCACCTACAAACACGCATCCATCACGGGTCAATTCTGGGCTCTTTGCCGATGTTGTTTTAATGACATGGAAAAACATTTTGATTGAACTGCAAAACGTCTCCTTCCAGCCCCCCAAACACTTCAATCTCCCGGCTGTTCAGGCCCATTCAGACCCTGCTCAGTCCGAGGGTCTGGTCCCGGGGTTATTTATGACTTGCCCGCCCCGGGTCCATGATTAATTCTCAGCTAATTGCGACCTGTGCAAGTAATATTGATTTCGGGAGACATAACTTGCCTCCAGCTGGAAATGAATAATCGCACAAAGACAAATGTGTCCGAAAGCTTATCTGAAACCGTGGAAATTTACGACCGTCATATCGCAATAATTCCAAAATGGGTAAATATTGCATTTCTGAGAAAAAAAAAAATCAAGGCAGCTGGTAGAAAGAGCTCAGTGAGCCCGGAGAGGCCTCGTTTTCAGCCGAATTTACAAGCCCTGAAGTGTCTGTGTACTTTCTCCCTGGAGAAACACACAGCAATATTAAACAGAAGTACAGCGAGCCTCACACATACACACACACACATATACACACAGCCAAGAGAAATGTTTTCAAGCCTGGAGAGGAGGCAGCTGTATTTTAAAGTGCACCAAACACATACCGACTATTACATTACATTACATTATCACATATAGGCTCCGTAGAACGTTCCTCCGTGAATTCATATGAAAATTATGGCCTAGCCTGTGGCTCTCGCTGGTAATGAAATGTGACAACTCGGTGCATTCATCGCCCACTTTTAGCAATGAATGATGATACGATGAGGCAAACATCAAAAGAATGTGAAATAATAGGGATGTCGAATGCAATAAAGCATATGTTTGAGGCTTTTCATGGCTTTATAATTAGAGCATATTAATTAATTACTAGAAGCAGCTGTGAGTAAAGAAGAAATGAAAATCATAAGGTGTACCGGTGAGACTTGGAACAGAATTATTATTTTTTTCCCCAACACCTGATGGATGGTGTGGAACTTAGAGGAGGCATCAGGAGTCACTTAAACCAAGAAGTCAATGACTACTGGCCCAGGTCAGCCCAGGTCTGCTGTTTTTCACCTGGACCTGGCAACCCGTCTCAAGTCCTATTTCCAGGAAGGTATCTGGCAGTCCTTTCAGACAAGGCTGCCCATATCAGGATTGCCCATATGATTTATTATATACGACCCAATTCTTGCTAAACTGGGGTCATGGTGGTGGAAACACCTGACGTTTGTTTGATTCCGAAAGTTGCCGGATGCTGTGTTTCTGGGGGCCAGATGGTTGCATGACCTCACTAAAGCAAGGATCAAATCTCCATAACATGGCGCGGGTACAGGAGGACATCTGGCAGGGATAGCATGGGAATGTTGACATATACTGCGGGAAGTTCCATCAAATCATCAGTGAAATGTATCAGCCTCATTTGAAGCAATATTAGGCCCAACAATCAAATTTGCACAAATGGTCTCCATTCTGACAAACGATCCCGATCTGCACTTTCTTGCTGGGCTCGATTTGCCAGGGATGTCAGAATGCATCACTCGGTGACTTCAGAAACAGCCTTTACTGGGCATTTTATTTCAAAGTCAGGAAATCTGTTTTGGAAACCGTGCAGCAGCCCGGAACGCTTTTTGTCTCATCGTAATGGTAGCAGACGACCTAGGAAAATACCAAAGCTATGAATTTAGGGCAGAGCTCCTTTCTAAAGTAAAAAAATAAGGTGTTTCCTTCCAAACGGTGCAATGTTTTGTGCTGCCTTCTATTACTGAAATAAAACAGTGATCTCATGCCGCTACCTGGACAGAATATGCTGAAACCCAATATATTTTACTTACCCTACGAATCATATTGGCAACGAATCGCAATTCCACTTTTTGGGGTCAGCAGTGGTCAAAATCAGCTACAGTTTGTGCCAGTAGCCTCCAGTCTCTCCTATAGAGCCTTCATCAGATACGATGCTGGGGGCCAGATTGGTGCAGTAATATACATGCATAGCAGGTCTGATGCTTCTAGCCGTCAGTGCCACACAGGCCAGTGCAGATGCCAGCATATGCTTCCTCCTTCAAAGCACAGACACCATTGCTGTAATCTTCCCTTGACCTCTTGCTGAACTCTGACAGGTAGCCCGGGCTCCGCTTTTGAGCCGGGTGCATATTTAAAAAGTGTGTATATTCTTTCTCTTCTTCGCACCGCTTTCATCTTCTGCCGAAGTTTCCTGACGGGCCGGAGGGGATGTGAATCAATGTGATATCTGGAAAACTGCATTAAAGTGATAAGTTTATTCCACTGACATGAAAGGGAATGGCAAAATAAGGCAGCTGGCTCTGAGGGCTCTGCTGCTTGCGAAAGTGGAGAGACTAATAAACCTCAAGTCTTCACAAACTCCTACCTCACCACTGCCTGGAACATCCTGCGAAACGGCACGACAAATCTGCAGCACGCAAAGGATCCATGCCTTCTGCAGACATAGGCTGTGAATTATGGAGCAGTATCAATGAATCCCGGGCTTGATCTCAGAGCACGCTAAATTATTAACGTGTAAGCAGCGGATTTCACCACCGACACAGTCACTGTGACAGCGCGACAGGTACAGATCAGGCCTCCCGCTATTTTCACCTCAGCATAGTTTCTACTTAGGTGTGTGCCATGTACTAAGGTGTGTCTGGCTGTCTATCATGGGCGTCACCGCCATTCAGTCTGAAGGGGATGTGTCATAATTCTTCGTTTGGACCCCACACATTTAACATAAAATATTAGTTCACCCAGCGCTGTTGAATCTTGAATCTTGAATCTTTCGTGAAAGAATCCATTTCACTTAATCGATAGGAGAATACACATACCCCCTCACCCCCGCCCCCTAAAAGGACCGAGATTTTGCACGCACGCAGCAACCCACCCACCCACCCACCCAAATTATTCACTGAAGCGTGGGATGCTAATTTAAAAGCATGCAGTAAATATCAGGAAATATTTTTGTACTGTACATTAGAATTCGATTAGGATCACCGTTCACCAGATATTATTTGGGCGAGGGCTAATCTCAACGCACTGACATAGAAGTGTCATAGAAGTGTGTGTGGATGGGTTTTTTTTTTTTTGGGGGGTTGTTTTTTTACACTTCACAATCATTGCTAGCTTGAGAATGGTTCACAACTCAAAAATAGCCGGCCGAGAGCCTCTCTGTGGTCAAACCCAACCACCTGATGACGACTGTGTATCAAGAAATGGACTCTCTGACTGTAAACCTCATACAGGAGAGGGGGTAATAAAATAGCCGGTTATGAGGGCAGAATATGTTCAGTAATCCATTTTCATGACTTTAATTTTAAAATGTCACTCAACATTAAGTCATCCGGAAATTGTTGACTGTGACTATTCTTCACAGACACCACATGATTCCGAATGATTAATGGGCTGATATGGAAGCGTTTCACACTTTTGTGTGATTAGTTAATTAGATAATCAGAGCGCAGCAGGATGAAATACCGACTATTTGTGTTTTATACCTAACTGTGAGTTATATATTGCAATAAATCACATTTAGAATGACTGCTCTCATCTCTGGGCTGTTGTTCGAATATGCTCCAGTGCTTGGAGAGGAGATGCGTATCGATCGTTTTGCACGAAGTCAGCACGAGGTGGGTGCTCTTTGCTAGCTCCCCTCCATTCACCTCGTTCGGCTGAGCTTCTCTCTCTGATGAAGATCCAACACAGCCTTAGGCACAGTGAGCTCTGCTGCTCGGCCTGAGAGAGAGCACAACGCAGCTGACATTCAGACCCCGGAGTGCCGCTCCGTACCCTTCTCCCCAGGCTCCGTCTGCGCCTCATACTTTCACCCCAAGCAGGCATAATGATTGTACATCTCAACGCTCCTGAAAAATACATCCCAAATGTTGCTGTTGTGTTGCACTCCAGATGCAAAGCAGCGAGGGAGAAAAGCATTACATCCAGACTGGCCCAAAAGAACAATGCCTTTTCATCTTCAGCATTACTGCTAGTTTTGATACGTGAAGACCAGAGCTGGTCTTCAGGTCACTAATGGAATGTATGGAGAAGTGAAACATAGTCAGGACAGTTATTGTATTACAATCACAGAATGACGTAATCGTTGGCGGACCGTTCCCAGCACGCTGACGTCGTACTGTGTGTGTGGCACTGGTTTGAGTGTACCAGTCCCAGTGGCATTGCTGAGTTGCCTTAGTGTCATGGCTAGATTGGTCCATCCAAAAGCGTCTAGACAACAATGACTCTGTGGTCAGAAACTGAGGGCAGATGAAAGGCTAGAGGATTGGCAGGTTCGCTCCATTATCTGACTGCACAACTAAAAGGTAGAGCTATGATGGAGGGGTTTCTAATAAAGTGGCCACACTTTAGGATCTTATTCCCAGAAGTTCTGACAAAACAATGTCTTTATTAAGAAAGAATGTATGCAAGACTCTATAGATAACAGCTGACTTCCAAACCAGTTTGCTGCTGAAGAACCTGGCAATGAACTTTTTGTTCCTGGGAAGTGGGGGGGATTCTTCGTTGGAATGAAGAATCACTCTGAAAATGAACCACTCTGGCTAGCAATAGCTACGTATTCCAAGAACAAATGTATTATTTTTGCACATTATCCTCTTGCTGTCCACTTTATTAGTTTTTCTGGTGTACAGTCAGAGAACGGAGCAATCCTCTTGTCAACCCTCTAGCCCTTCATCTACACTCACTTTCTGACCATAGAGTCGTCGTTGTCTAGACACTTTTGGATGGTGGTAAAGCGTAACCATGACACTGCACGATCCAGCAACACCACTGGGTTCTTCAGCAGGACTCTGGTTTGAAATGATCTATTATTTATAGAGTTTGCTTACATTCTTTCTTCTCCTAACCACCATTTGTGTTATTAGCAATTCAATAAACTGCAAGTTATTTATCTATAGTATTTACACAAAACATGTGTGTATATTGCATAGTGTATTTCATATAGAGTTTTTTTTGCAGATTTTTTTTTGTTGTTGATTGATTTAAACTTTATATTTGATCTTGTTCTTGTCTTTGTGTCTTTGTGTCCCTGTGCTGTTGTAACATAAGCAGTTTGACTCCAGGTTCAATAAAGTTTGATTTTGACTCTTTATGGAGCCTTGTATACATTTCTATTTTAATAAAAACAATGTGTGGCCAGAACATATTAAACTGTGGGAACAGTTTCCTAATGTGTGCCCATGATTTAGTAAGATGTTGGAAGGAGATTGTGGAATGAAGTTGTGGTCACACATTCAGTACTGGAAAATATTTCTCCAGCTCCACATGTTGACCTGTTTTACTGTTCCACATGTTGCCACTTGGTTTACTATAGCCAACCTGGACCTGCAAGTGGTCCAGCTTCTTAGGAAGAGATTTTTTTAAATTAAAATGAACAATGTCAATATGTTTGAGTGTCACTAATGAGATGTTCATTACGTCTGAGGATCTATAAGGTCTGCACTGCAGGTAGGATAAGGAAATATATACTGGACAAGCCTAATGTTTTGGTTTCAGTTTCCTAGCTTTTCAAAGTCAAAGTCAATTTGAACTTTATTGTCATCACAGCTACACTAAATGGACAAAAGTATTGGGGTGCCAGGTCATTACACCAACAGGGACTTTAAAGACATTGCATTCAAACACATAGACTTTAATATGGAGTTGGTCCAATTAAATCAGCAGTCAGGTAGAAAATAACAAAACTGGATGCATTTGATTGCTTTATAGTTGCAAAAGATCAGCAGTGGTTCAAAAGAAAAAAAAAAAAAAAATATATATATATATATATACCTTCAATCTATGAAATATACCATCAGTTGTAGTGAGAAATCATCACAACATGTCTTGCAGGACCAGGAATGGTTTTGGAAAGACATTCAGACAAAAAAACCCATCAAATTAATGTGACTTCCCGGATGCTGAACTACTGAATTCCCAAACTCCCCCATGTAGCTTAATCCAATAAAGTTGTGCTGGGCAGTAAATGCTGTGAAGGTAGCAACAAAAGAAAAGGAGCCCAACCCAAGAGCAGAGACGTTTACCTCAGACTTGCCGGCGGCTGCTGATTGGGTTTCTTACCTAATGCGCGTGTGGACGATAGCCACGCATTAGGTCGTGTCTGGGCACGAGTAATTTCAGGGGATTTGGGAATCAGCAGTTGATTCGGCTGAAAGGGCAGGCTATAGCATGATTAATGGGCCAGTGTGGTGCTGTGGCTCACCCGTGTGTGATTAGATAATCAGTCATCTCTCTGCTGCTCTCACACACACCAAAATGAGGGAATCGAGGAAGAAGACTTGTTATACTCTGTCACAAAAAAAAGAGAGAAAAAAACGGATATTGACAGCCCTTCAGACAAATTTCACATTTCACACCTTCATTTCATATGCACAGGAGTTATTAATGCTTTGCATTTCTCAGGACTGTACTGCATATTGATTTCCATCAACATGTGTAGAATAAATACAGCATTTCTGTAAGATGCTGTCACTGTCAAAACAAACCCTCACATCTTTGGTAGCTGCATAATAAAAGACACAGTCAGTAAATGAACATACTTAGCGTGGTTTAATGTATTTTAATTCTTTCATAATTTTGCTACAATTACATGGTTAAGATGCAAACAGAGTCTTTCAGAATGCTTTGACATGAAATGTTTTGTTCTAAAAAATCAGAATTGTAACAGTGGAATGGAACCAGACGACTGAAGAGGTTAATACTTCTAAATTATCCCTGACAAATGGTTATGAATGCAGTGCCTGTGAGATTGTGTTACAATCGTTTTAAGAAGGTTTTGACCTTAAGTCTATTTTTTTTCAAATCCATAAATAGTGGAGGGGTACATGCAGGGAATTGTTAAGCAACAGAGTCCCAGAAGAAAATGTAATTTTTCAGATTTATCACTATTTTACACTCACTCACAACACATATAAACACTGTGGGTCTCCGGTCATTTTGGATTGTAAATAAAATTATGTAGATGTTGTCATTTTTTATTCCCATCATTACCAATGTAAAAAAGTCAGATTTGGTAAGTTGACAATACATTACTTCATATTAAACCACTCTGAATGACTTTGTTTATGTCACGTCTGTGCTGCCTCCGCCGCGGCCTCGAGGTTTTGCCTGAGTATTGAGGAGTCCGCGTCACGCCCCCCTGTCTCCACGTGCGTTTTTGTTTATGTTTGGTGCAGCGTTAGGACAATGCACCTGTACCGTGTGAGGACTTTGGCCCACAGCTGATTGCCGTTGCCATGGCGCCCGCTAAGAGTCACCTGTGACTCGTCTGTCTTTAAGTTAGGAGTCAAGTGTCTCTGTATTGTGATTGGTGTTCGTGTCTTCCCTCGTCGTGTCTTCCCGGTTTCAGACTCAGACGAACCAGAGTCCTGGTGTGCGGTCACCGCCATCTTTCTGTGTCTGGTCTGCACTTACTCCTGCTCACCCAAAGAAGGAGACGTCGTCTACTGTTCATATCAAGTCAGTGAGCTCTGAACGTGCTCACCCTCCCTCTCCCTGCCTCACAGAAGTAACCTACTAGCCTGTGGAAAACCTGTGGACTGCTGTGAGCATTCGAGTAGTGTAGTGATTCCAGAATTGTCTCAGGACCACTGGACAGGGGTCTAAAAGTATTGGGTCCTGCCCTGCCAAAGGTGGAGATACTTCACTGTCCGTAAGAGGGAGTGACCCTTATCCAAGAGCCCTGAAGTGGAACGCTGTGGTTAATGACGCAGTTGCATTTTGAGTTCCTTAAAACCTTTGTACTTATGGTGATTCTCGCATTTGCGTCCTCCTTCCCCGGTAGACATGGCATTTTACTTCTCAGTAACTGAGATATAGTACCTTTTGTATTTATTCACATCATCACCACTGTAAAGAAGCCAAATTTGGTCAGTTTACAATAAACCATTTCACATCCCACCACTCCGAATGACTTTGTATACTTGAGATATACTATTTGTTAATCTGTGAACTTTATCATATGAAAGAAAAGCGTTTGTTAAAGTATACAAATGTTTTGATCCTTTTTGGCACTTGAACAAAGTCTAATTTTTCTAGATTTTTTTCAAATAGAGTGAAAGAGAGAATACAATCTGTTATTAAAATATAAAGGAAAATGATGATATACGGTGCTCACACCCCCCAAATAGAAGCGAAGCTAACAGCATATGTGGCCTGTTTTGTATTCACTAGATTTGCGATGTCACAAAAAACAACCCTCTGATGCACATTCCTCAACCCTCCCATTCATACTGAAGTATGAATGTTTCCACCTGGCCTGCTTTCTGATTGAGACATAAAGGAGGTCTTTAGGTGGGGGGGAGTAAGATATTAAATGCAAGAACAAATTGTTATGTGAACCATGTATATTTAAAGGTAATCTATAAGAGAATTCCTGAAAGGTAGTTTAATTATCGAGCCAGTTCTTGGCATGGCTCGACTGCGGTGTCACCTTCGTTTAGCGGCTGCCGCTATTTTGCTCTGTTTAACTGACAGCGCTCCAGGAGAGAGCCGTGATAAAGATAAATAACTTTTACTCAGGAACATTTTGTGCATCATTAAACATGGCAAACATTTTAGCTTGCACAGAGCGCAGGAGAATCCCTGTGGAGCCCAGACTGAATGTGATGCTCTGCACTGATCATAAAAGGGCTATAGACTCTATCCAACCCTGCGAACATCAAAAGAAGAAGAGATAACTCACTATATACTCTTTGAATGACTAAACGCAGAGGCTCTCTTTGCATGCAGAATATAAGGTAGATGCAGAAGAGAGTGAGACACTCTGGGCGATTATCCATACCTAAAGCCTTCCCCGAGGGAAAGAATTCTTTCAAAAAAAGTCATCAAACACTTGGTTTGTCCTCATAAGAACAAGAGTGATGGACCGGACTATAAAAATAATATACTACACACTCTATAACTCAAAACAGCAGTCCGATCAGTCACTTGATTTGACTTGATTTGAAAAAAAAAAAAAAAACATTCAAAATTGTTAATGTATGAATGTAAATGTGAATGTTTTTTGGACTATTGTGGTGCATAATTGTGACAAAATGTTCACACAATATAAAGTGAAATATGTTTTCCAATGAAAATGAGTTAAAAAACATGATAAACGAAGATACGCAGTTTTGTTTCAACAATAATGATGATGGTACGATTGACAATGGCTTACAATGAGGAACAAGAAAGTTTGGCAAATATCTAATTAATACGTATTCCCTTAATCTCCAAATAGTACTCGATTAATTCAATTAACATGCACACATTTGCATCAAGGTAATGTAAAATGGCTTGTTAAAATGATTTTCTAAGCAATGTGTGACTAAACTGACAAAAATCAGACTCCTTTAGATTCGTGGTGTCCATTTTTATAGATGGTAGTATTTCATACAGTATTAGAAACCACATAAGCATGTATAATTGAGATAAGAGCCCACAAAAAATAAAAGCCCACTGCAATTACTTTTTAAATCAGCATCTCTATGAGTATGACAACCGTTCCATGCCAGTGCCTGTTAAATTCCTACACAAGCACTTCATTCTGCTTTATGAGGTACTGATTAGTGATCACCTGAATCAGATCCTATTTAATGAGGAAAAGTATAAAAACACTGCTGTAATCAACACTCTCCTCTCACAATGTGACCAGTTGAATAGCAAAACACTACTAGAAGTACCTCAAAGGTCATTATTGCCATTTTGTTTGAGTGAACAAGAGATTTGTTTTTTTAAATTATTAAATTCTGTGCAATTTCTCTTATTCTGATGTTTTGTCATTGCCTTTAAAATGATGCTTTAAAGAACAATATTTTTATTTGGAAATTAGGAGAAATATTGTCAGCAGTTCTTAAAAACCAAGGCAAAGCTGTTCAGTTCAAACATTGCACCTATAAAAGGTAAAACATTTTTGCAGTGGTCTCTTATTTCTTTCCGGATCTGTAGCTGTTTGACACGGTGTTTGGTGATTCAGGCATGCATTCATTTGCACAACACTAATTGGTGTTCACAGTCTTCCATTATATGGTTATGACAGTACCTATATAGCTCCAGTATAAAATGAAATAATAGACTAAGGGCACCAAATACATTTTGGCTGACCAACTATATACTCAGTAGAGTAAAGTTCTGTACTTCTATTTAAAAAATGAAAACTCTTAAGTATTCTATAAAACTCGAATCATGCTACATAACATATAGAACCATGCCATATACATGAACTGTCATGACAGATTACATCCAGTAATGCAACAGTGTCTTGCTACAATTACTGGTAACTGGTCTGGTAACTGGGCTACAGTGTTAACATGTACAAAAGTCATGACATGGTTATATCACAGGCTAATTTAAGGTCATGAAAGTGATCATTAATGATAATGATACTTATATTAATGGAATGACAACACATGACATGGAACACAAGCCATGGTTATGCCAAAGTTATGTTGAGTTCAAGGGTTCCAAGGCCTTTGATGGCACGTCTTTGTTTTAACAAAGTAATTTCACTCAAATAGCAAAGAATTCAACAATCCACTCTGGTGCTCATTGTGGCACAGTATGGCCACCTGTCTTCTCTTCAATGGCTTTTTACCTTCCTCTGCTAAAAAGAAAGTGGCCCAAACAACAGAAAGAATGGGAGTTTGGCCTCTTTAAGTTTTGGTGACAGCCATTTGGTTTCCCACAGCAGATGAAAGAACTGGCCATGCTGAGGAATACCATTGTTCTGAGTAAATATTGACATTTCTCTGGCTAGTAGATGAGCAGTACCTGGCTCCTGCTCCTTTGCGCGGGTTCAATGCCACAGAGCAAATTAAACACTGGACTCCGGGCCTGATGGGAAATTGATGTTCCTGTGTGTCCTCTGTACTGTTTGGTTTCCTTTCCTTCCTTCTGTTTTATGGAGGCAATAAGACTCTATGGGAGTTTGCCCGCAAGCACAGTGTTTGGATACACCGTGCGCTGAACGGTGGATGGTTTCCCGTTTACTCAAAAGGGCTCTGATTTGATAATGCTGTTCTACTGGAGCGAATTAAAACCCCTCACATTTGTGGCTTACACAAAATAAAACATTTTTTGCTGACACATCATCTCAGCTTTTCATCAAGGAGGCCTGGAGAGTGTGAGCAATCTGTGTATGAAGAGAAAACTGGAGAAACTGGCATGGAGTCCCAAAATGAATGGTGCCAAAGAGGGTCATCTAGCACTATTCCATGGAAAAACCACTTTTGGTTCTTTAAAGAACCGTTCAGTGGATAAAGAAGCATTGTGTGATGTTAGGGTGAAGAACCATGAGGTTTAAAGAACCTCCACAGGTATAATGGTTATGTTAAAGTTTCTGGTTAAATGAAAAGTTTTGGTAACCTTTTAAATGGTCATAGAAACAAAACTTGAGTATGAATAGCTTATGCTAGTATTCATTAGATGGTATCGTATGTTTTATGAAGTTAATGACATGCAAATTTCCCACTTGTGGGACTAATAAAGGTTAATCTTTTCTTATCTTATTAACATAAGAGCCCTTAAACTACAGTGATGGATATTTGTTCCGTTTATAACAGTGATATCATTATAATCATGTAAAAGCATTTATAAAGCACAGGAATACTATCATAAGCTGTTCATTAACACTCATACAATGATTTGTTAACCAAATATGCTCTACAATACCGATGAATATGTTATATGGTTCATATATAGGTAGGCTTCAAATAAGACATTTTTTCTAAGTGTAAATATTACAGCCTAGGCAAGTTTAGGAAACTTTATCTTTACAGAGTGTCTGGTTTGGATTTTTTGGTTCAAGGAGCTGTGTGGATGTGTATGACGCATATGCGGAGAGAAGATTTGGCAGGCATGGGCAGCGATGCACAGTTTGGGATAACTCTTTCGTCCTTGAGTGCTGTGTAGAAGTACTTATAGTGTGTACGTGTGTGTGTGTGTGTGTGTGTTTGTGTGTGTGTCTGTGTGTATGTGCATGCGTCCTGTCCTATCCATGTCCTGTTTCTGGGAAGAACATTCAAGCAGTGTCTGGCCCGTTCTTTACCGTCTCACTCCACTAAATGAACTATCAATAATTTTCCAGCCAGTGTCCTTCTTATCTGAATAGACACTGCAGAAGCTCAGTCCGTGAACAAAAGGCAACATGTTGAGACACATTTAAAGTGCAGTAAATCAATAAGGGCTTTTTCTTATGCCGACTACATATTAATTACTCTTCAGATTTTTGTTAGACACACATGTAGTCATTGGCACGATGAGAAATGTCTGAAGGGCAACATTTATAACACCTACTTTAACCTTTTATGGCACCTGACATACACCTGCATCACTATTTATAAAGGCCTATTCCAAACGAGCGTCACAAAACGACTGCTTTTGTCAAGTTCACCCCAGAAAGCAGTTCGACCGCCGATGCTTATTGGAATGACAGCTTATGACAGTTGCCATAAAAGGTTGCAAGGATATATATCATGTGATCTTATGAATGCAGCCGTACAGTGAAGTCTTACTGCATTGTCTTAGTTGTTTATCAGCTTTAGCTTGGACTGGGAAATCAAATGGTGCTAATAAGCACAGTATTGCAATCTATACTCTATAAAATGAATCCATAAGGTTCTTTAAGCCATACTAGAACCACTTTTGGCTCCCTAGATAACCATGTTTGCAAAAGTGACT
Organism: Bryconaethiops microstoma; assembly: GCA_037577275.1. Classification (NCBI taxonomy): domain Eukaryota; kingdom Metazoa; phylum Chordata; class Actinopteri; order Characiformes; family Alestidae; genus Bryconaethiops; species Bryconaethiops microstoma. Next base: position 19,238,028 of record JBBJLS010000155.1, on the reverse strand, counting down.
GCTAAAAAAGAGAGTAGGAAGAACCATGTAAAGGCTTAGAGATTCATCATTGAATACAAAGGTTCTCTATCAATTTTAGGGTTCTTTCTAGAACCTTTACACTATGAGGAGTTTCTATTTCTAAAGGTTTCTCACACATCATTACAAAAATGAATCTATAAAGGACCAAAAGTTCTTTAAAGAACCAAAACTCAACATTTCCAATGTTTCTCATTCTAAGGTTAGGTATTATAAGATTATTTAAAGGCTACTTGTGTGTGTGTGTTTTTTTTTGCTTGTTTCATGTAATTTTATCTGCATAAATTAAATAAACTTTATTCCACTGGCAGATTTTCCTTGGATTATTTCTTGAAATAAATCAGATTATCCTGTTTTAATGGCCGGATATTATTTTTGCAGTGAAGATACTATGTTTGATAAAGCTACGATGGAAAGTTGGTCCTTCTGATCACACGGTGGTTATTAATTCTTAACAGTTGATTTTTGTCCCCATTTTATATAATGTGGAACATACACAGTAGAACGAGGACCTTGGCCAATTTACGCGCGGTGTCAAAGTATCTCGATCGGTTCCTGGAATTAAGGGCGGGTGTGTTGCATGATCAGCTATATAAACAGCTCGGAGGTCAATGAATAACACCAGGCACCATCGATCAGCTGCTTACGTTCCCTCAAGCACCTGTGCGGTGGACATACTTAATGTTTCTCCACTGTGTAATGGACCATTTTGACGAGTGAGACCTTTCAGAATCCCAACTGTCGTATTCAGAGCCAGATATATAAAGGCTCCAGAGCTCATCTGTTTCAGGTCCATTCACAAAATCGAGCCCAAACACGACGAGTAGGAAGAACACTGATATTTTTCTCCTTGCTAAGTGGCGCCGGTGAAGATTGTGTTGGATGCCAAGGACATATCATCTTCAGCGGCCTTAGATGCTATATCTTGGGGACTTAGGCACAAAACGAAGCGGATTTTAGGTGTAAAATGTGCTGGACACTCGCTGTGATTATCCCAGAGACTCTCAGAGCCACCCAACCCTCTCGACTTCTCCTGTGAAATGAAATGGTTTTCGTTAAATGTTGGGACAGCTTTCCGTGCCTTATCTCCAAGTCCCTGCTGCTAATGACAAAAAAATTCTCAAACAAATGAGACACCTGAATTGTCACCGTGACTGCATTTAGCACCTGCCGACAAACCATGGCATTGTCGAAGAGCGGAGGCAAAAGGTTAATCTTTTACACTTCAATAGCATTTTGCATCCTTTTAGCTTTTTCAGGGCAGTTTATGGATTTCCAGTCCCAATTCCACAGCGTCGGATCTTTTGACAATGGCTGAAACTCTGGAGCCCGGGATCCTGGCTTCAAAAGCACCTGGACAAAAGCCAGGAGGGTGCATAGAGAGAGCCCAGCGGCAGCCCCCGGTCTCACAGCACCCACAGAGATTTCACTATTCACCCGAAATCTGTTCATTTTCAAATGGAGATCCAACGTCTCCCTCATTTGGCCTCCTGTGATGATGGCTGGTCTGGTAGCAGCCTCTTCCATTACCCAGCCATTGTAAGCGGATTAGCCCTTTAAGAAATGGAAGGTGGCCTACCATCTTTGCCCGGGCTCCTCGGGGAGCTTATATATTAGGACGATGGTAGGTTTGAGGATTACGGTTTACATGAGATGAAAGTAATTATTAGAGGCCTGCTGGAGGCGGGAATGTAAAGAAGAAAAGGTGAGATGATTTTTTAAAATCTGTGTTAGGAATTCAGCGCTGTTAGCCTAAGAAAGAGTTTTTGCACTTCAATGAATCCCAATATCCAAAATGAGACACTAAAACACAAGTAAAATAAAGTGGAATATTTTAGGGCATATTTGACATATCTGATTTAATGTAGAAAGACCTCACCAGGTCATCTATACCTAGCTATACCAAGCACTGGAGAATAACATTATGCTTTGAGGGGAATTTTACTGGCTTCAACTGTTGAGAGACACTAGAGTTACACTTACCTTTGCAGTGGTGATGACAGGAATCATGGGTCACTGTGTGTACAATACAAATATAATAATTCATATAGTCTTTCCAAAATGACCACTGGATAAATATAAGTAATGTTGAAGATGGAAAAATCGTGGTCAGGCTGGGTAGTCGTTAGTCTGTTGTACTATAACTCTACTGTTACATTGTATACAACACTGTAATGTGGCCATAATTCTATAAATGTTTAATTGTGGATATAATTATATATTCTTAATTACTGTCAAATTTGTATAGTAGCATAAATATGTATGTATATGTGTATAGACATATATGTATATGTGCATGTATATGCATGTGTACGTGTGTGTGTATGTATGTGTATACAATACTGTATCGTTATAGTCTCCCTGTTGTGTCCCCTCATATTATTTTCATAATTTAACATTTTATATTTTCGTTTTTAGGTATAGCGCATTCAGAGCTACCAATTGGTTTAATTATAATGAATTGCCCCTTTTTTACCCACATGTTGGTCTTATTGTGAGTGTGATGTGTTGTATGATGCACGGTATGGTCCACGGTATTTTGTCTGTGTGCTAAATGCATACGGCTGGGATGACAATAAAGCTCTACTTGACTAGTTTTTTGGGGACTATTTGCACTCTACATGTACCTCTCCATGATAAATGAATATTAAAAAAATAGGTTTTAGGCTAGAACCTTGGCAGTAATGTCCAACAACATGCCAGGCATCAGGCAACTTATTGTAAGCCATTTCATGTAATGAGGGAGGTTTTAGAGGCTTTTCAGTCTTGTACTCAAAGGGCCGGCATGGCTGCAGGTTTCATTACGACTAAGCTGGTGAACAAGTGGAGCCAGGCGAGCTCCAGCCTGATGTTAGTAATCCTTGCAGCCACACCGTTCCTTTAGTGACCCTTGCATTAAATGCTTCAGATGTCTGGTTCCTATTGCAACCATTGTGTACACTTCTCTGTTTTTCAAGGAGCATTTCTCTGAATGACTTTTAACCTGTTTCAGATAACTCAAATTTGATCATTATCAATAAAGTTTTCTGATTCTGTAATGCTCAAAAATGGGGCCATTTGCCAGTGGGAGAAAGGGGGTACTACAACACAAATAAGCAGTAATACCACTACACTGTGACGTGAACATAGATTAATAATACAGTAACAAGAGAAGCTGATGAAATCTTCTTTATGGTTCTAGTATAAAGACAAACAGAGAGACTGAGAGTGAGAGAAAGAACAGACAACTGGACAGAATTGGTGCATAAATGTGTCTGAACGGACCTAGTCTTTAAGCAGGGTCATGTGAGAAAGTGAACCTTCTCCGCTGTAGGCTTGCAGCGAACATAGCACTGTGAACCATATGAACGGGACATCAGAAATGATTGTTACCATTGGGACGGCTACCGGTATAAACTTTATTTGCAATAACGCAGATGAACTTACACTACGAAAGGAAAATTACTTTAATTTTGACCTTAATTTCCAATACAGGAAATGAAGGAAGATTGAGGGGGAAAGTGCACAGATTAAGGCTGATTGAGGAGTAAAACTACTGAATTTTCCCCTTACTTTTTCAAATCCTTCCCTTAAATAATAGAACCTCCTGAATTGATGCTTTAAATGTAAGATTATTTTATAAATCTAATTTTAAGGTCAAATTAAGGGGTCGATTTCACAAATTAACTACCACTTAATTTGGTGTGGTGTATTGTCAGGGGTAAATTAAGGTAGGGTTGAGCACATTTGAAGTACATTGTGTTTCATAGTGTTAACTAACAGTAGGTAGGAGATTGCCAACGACCAGTTTAACTTACCACTGTGCTCTTGGAATGGTCATATTTCACTGGGGCGGGGACACTGGCTGAGTGACTGGCACATTGTGACTGGCTTTATATCCCAGTACTGCATTACATCATGCCTATAGTAGAGTTGAACCAGAGGGGGCACTGCAGGGGCTGAACTGATGTTATTTTGACAGTTTGAGTCTATAAAAAAATCACCAGTACAATATTCAGAATGACTCTTTAACATGGCATATTGGTTTTCAGTCATTGTTATCCATGTTAGAATGTTCTTCCGCTCCACATAATGAAGTGGGGCGCTCAGCAAGTGAGGAGCAAGTGAGGAACATCACCATGTGGGTGAAACATAAAGAAATGATTTATCCAGCAGAAGTCTTAACTATACTTTGCTAACTTTGCTAACTAGCAGTGTGCACTTCGTCTACTGCAATTTCTTGTGGCTCTTGTATCCAATTTGTTTTTGGCAGTTCCCTTCTTTTGACTAATTTTAGCCCTCTGGCTGCTGAATCCAGGCATGTGCGCATGCGGCAAAGCACAAAAGAGCGCGGCGCTCCTCAGCAGCCCCGGCAAACATGGATGAGCGAGACGAGCCTCTCTTCCCTGTTTGTCTGTGGTTATGTTCACTTGTCCTTCTGCTCTAATGAGGCCTACCCCGCTAAAGGACCTCCACAAGGTGTCATTGAAATCACCCAAACTTTAGTTCCTGATGATTCGCGGTGCTACTCTTGTCTGCACTTTGCCAAGGTCGCACTATATCTGGTAGCAAATGACAAATAGCTGGCCTCCTCAGAGCCTCGCCTCCTCTGGGGAGAAGGGCTCCGTGTGACTGCTCTCTGCTTATAGCACACTGGGACATTGTTTCAAATTAAAGCGCTACAGCAAAGGGCTTCTTCGGGGAGATGGCAAAAAAAAAAAATGTCACCACTGCAGACTTCTACATTTTCTACATCAGCAGCAGAACTCATTACCAATTCAGCTCACAGTGCACGAGCGGTCTTGAAGGAGGCCTACACTGTACAGGCTGGTTTGCCTACTGGTTTATTTACACATGTTAACTTTATTAGTAGACATCACTAATATTATTAATCACTTATATCAATCAAAGCTGAAATTGTCCACAAATCCTGAATTAGACAAATCAATTTTTCTGCGTATAATAATTAGCCACATTAAAGGGTTACCGAATAAAAAAAAAAAGAATACAAATAATTAGTTATTGCTACATTTGGCGTGAACCTGCCAACTCACATCCTACAGTGCTGCCATTGGAGTCTCTAGAGGAACATCTTAAGGTGATGCGCTTTGGTAGGAACATCTGAAACTAATACAACTGCTTTTGGATTTTTGGCCTTTAAGTTAGTAAGATGGCAGGTCCTCTAGATATCCTACCATGGTTTGACTGTGTTGCTCTGACATTGACTGTATATACAGCTCTGGAAAAAAACAAGAGTCGAATGGTTTTCCAGGTTTTGTCTTTTATGGGTGCAAGTATTGAACTGAACAGCTTTGCCTTACTTTTTAAGAACTGCTGACAATATTTATCCTAATTTCCAAATAAAATATTGTTCTTTAGAGCATAATTTTAAAGGAAATGACAATCCATCAAAATAAGAGAAATTATGCAGTGTTTACAGAACTTGAATAATTCAAAGAAAAACGTCTTGTTCACTCAAACAAAATGCCAATAATTATCTTTTACATACTTCTAGTAGTGTTTTACCGTCCAACTGGTCTCATTGTGAGAGGAGAGTGTTAATTACAGCAGTGTTTTTATACTTTTCCTCATTAAATAAGATGTGATTCAGGTGATCACTAATCAGTCCCTCACAAAGCAGAATGAGGTGCTTGTGTAGGAATTTAACAGACACTGGACTGGAATGGTTGTCGTACTTATAGAGATGCTTATTTAAAAATAAATTGCAGTGGTCTCTTTTTCTTTCGGAGCTGTATTTCCCTGCTGAAACAGATGTGCTGTCTAGCACAAGTTATATAGGAATTCTCTTTCAGAAAATGAAAGGAGTCATGGAATCTAGAGTTACTAGAGTAACATCCTTTAAAGAGATTATTATAGATTTATTATAGTACGCCTTTCAGCAGGGTTTTAGCAGGCTCTTTCAGTGTCTTCCACAAATATTCGCATGCTTGCACGGATATTATTCCTTAGGAGGGCCTCTAAAGTCTCCCAACCCATCTCATCTCTAAAATGAGATTGGTTTATGGACATATTCAGAAATTAAGTCATAGGGCAAAGTTTGACACACTATCCCACTGATTGTTTTAAAAGCTGTACATGCACAACATGAGTGGGATGTGATATGTTTTTGTTCTTTTGTGCTTTTGCATTTGCAGAAAGAAGAGGATGGAAAAATTGTTAACACTCTGCCACCCTCACAAACGCATTTTGAGCAGCCGGGACTCGGGCCAGGACAGGAATACGAGGTCTCTGTGGGCATCATCAAGAACAACACCAGAGGACTCCCACTGAAAAGGACCGTTGCGACAAGTAATACAGCATACTCACATCACCTCACATGTATTGTACAGGACACTGGGAAAAAATGGCTCACTTCTGGTAAAAATAGCTGCAAGCTGTTGCTCAGATTGCATTTCCAGAAGCTATACAGTGACAGCCATGTTGGCTAAGGGTGTGTTTAAATTTGTAGTAGTTTTCCCATAGTCTGGGCCAAGACAGAAAATAAAAATGATGATTGTTGCATTTTAGTTCTTGTTCACTTAGCATTGATAAAGACCTGTTTTAAACTTGGCTGGCTCGAATAGCACAGTAAAACCCCAAAATTCATGGGGGTTATGTTCCAAGAGCGCCCACGAGTTATGAAAAAATTTAAATGTGGTAAAACAATGTCTATAAATGCCTATTTTTATAGTCTAAACCCCAAATACGCTCCCAAAACACTTTAATTTCATATTAAACTTAATACATTACCCTTAAAGAAAATGTAAAGGTAAACTCGAGCAGCCAATCAGCAGCAAGGAGAATAACGCTCTCAGATTGGCTACTTTCAAACCTCCCGCCTCTGAGTACAGTGGTATTTCACCATCCCAAGACGCGCTTTCTTATACGGTTGAATCCGTGTATAATCCGTGTATGATTCGTTCATTCATTTTTCTGTTCAAAACCGAAAACCAAAAACAAGGATTTTTTTCAGTACTGGTTTCGAAAACCAAAATCAAAAAAATTGTCCATTTTGTGCTCAAATCCAAAATAAAAAAAAAACGGAAAATGAGCGGGGTAAGAGAGAGGAGAAATTGACCTGGTAGCTCCGCCCACCTGTTTTGGCGATTTACATTTTCTGAGGGAAACGATGTGGGGTGGGGGGGGGGGGTGTAATACTTTCTAACTGTCGTCCTCTCTGTTTTCACATAATAGTATGATCCTATATCCTCACATGTGTTTGCCAAAGAAAACACAAGAGCAACAAAACAACCGGATAAGACAACATTTAGCACAATCAGTTTTGGAATACTATTCAAAACTTGTACTTTTTATACAGGCTTTGAATATTTCTTGATGTTTAGCAGTACTTAAATACTCGTTTTAAACACTCATTCTTAATGAACCCTTTAGGTGTTTTCATTATTTTGCTTATATACAGCTCTGGAAAAAAAATAAGAGCCCACTTTCCACTTTTTTCTGTTTACTGTTTGTGGCAGTGTGTGTGTGTGTGTGTGTGTGTGTGTGTGTGTGTGTGTGTGTGTGTGTGTGTGTGTATACACACAAAACACACCCCCATATGTGTCGCACACCATCTTGTTT
>JBBJLS010000155.1:19205056-19217245 GCA_037577275.1 Bryconaethiops microstoma | reverse complement strand
TATATACATACAGGGGTTAACATAAGTTCCTCCTGACCCTGAGTGCGGGACAAAGGGGTAGAAAATGGATGAATGGATGGTTGACATAAGTGGTATGCAAGTACGCATGCGTGGGATAAACAGTAAAATGCGTGGCAATTTTCAGTCTTCACGGCGCAAAAGTGTACCTAATTTGAGTAACTTTATACTGGATATCTAAGGAAAACTTTAAAAAGAAAAATAACAATCATGTTTCAAAATAATTTAAATTGTGTATTATACTGGGGCTAAAATGTCCCTGGCATTTTAATGTTGGGGAACAAAACGAATTATTTAGAAAAATGCTGTAATAGATTTTTTCTTAGAACCAAACTTGTTCGTGGAAACCCCCGCAAATTCGCGGAAACCGCAAATATCCTTTTTTTTTTATATAAAATTATTTTGTGCTAAATTATTAAGATATATATTTTACTAATTGTATGGCATAAATATTAACTTCAGCTAAATTCAGCTAAATTTCCATATATGATATAACTGCATAAATTTTTTAGTAGTCAAGAGAACACAAAGCACCCATATTGGCTGCTGCCCTGTGACGCGTCTTGGGTGTTTCTCTGAGTGTTTTTCGTTTTGTTCTCCTTAAAGCCCTGTATTGGGGCAACATCAGTATTTACATTCTAGCACTTCAGGAGACAGCAGTTCAGTGTAAACTGTACAATACCGATACTGGTTTACCTTTACATTTTCTTTAAGGATGAAGTATTAAGTTGAAAAATGAAACTGAAGTGTTTTGGGAGCATATTTGAAGGCGTATTTAGCGTTCAGACTATAAAAATAGGCATTTTTAGGCATTTTTTACGACATCACAAATTCACAGTTTTTCACAATACGCGGGTGCACTTGGAATGTAACCCCCACGAATTTATATAAAATGAAATAAGAGTGCTACAATGGTTCCAGCGCCCATGGTGAGGTGGAAAATGTTTAATTTCGGTGTGTACCAATTCATTCATGTAGGTACTCATTAGAGCACTAGAGCAAAAAAACTACCCCTTTTGCTTAAATGATTCTTTGTCTGGTTAATTTGTGCTTTAATTAAAAATATTTCTTCAAGATTTCCTTATTAAAGCCAGTAATTCTATATAGAGCCATGAACACTCAAAGAACCAGCTGACATAGCCTGGTTAAATGACTCCTCTCTACACCCTTAAATGGTTCTTTTTTTGTAAAGACAATGGTGCTAGAATCACGAACACACATATTTATTCAAGGTTTCCTTATTAAAGCCAGTAATTCTATATAGAGCCATTAATAGTTAAAGAACCATCCGACTGCCCAGACGGTTCATAGCCTGGATAAAGGGCTTTTCTCTACACCCTACAATGGCTCTTTTTTTGTAAAGACGGAATTATGATCATGAACACGTGAGTTGTGTAAATGGTTCTTTATATGATAAAAACACAGATTTAAATGGCTCAAAATATTTTTAAATGCTTTCAAATAGCACCAATTTTTTTCAATAGCAACAATACTTTTGTGACAGTTATTACAGAGTTAATAATGGAAACTGTTATATATGAAAATCTTAAAAATGGTTTTATATAGCACCAGATGGGGTTCCACTATTATAAGGAGTCAAATGAGTCAAGGAACGCTTAGTTAAACGGTCAATAATATATACAAATAATATCATATATTATATGTTATCATTGTTTATTGTGGTTTCTGCGGGACCTGACTGCCAGACATTCTTGAACACGGCAGCCACTGTGTTTCCTGCAAAGGCTTTTAATATGACCTTGTCATCATTAAAGGAAACTGGGTAAGAGAACATGCTGTACTCATCTGAGACACGGATTCTGACAGTATGATCAACATTAGCATTCAACCTCTGAGGAATAATTAAATCTAGTTGATGATAATTGGCTGCTGTTGCTAGGTCTAAGGAGAACCAAAGCTGCGTAAATGCCAGCGCCTCGCAGCCTGAGGTGTTATTGCAATAAAAAATAAATCCCCCAGGCATGAGCATCTTATCGCACTGGTAGTTAATGATACAATTTGACAGTTATTTGGAAAGTGCAGGTTAAAAAGGTTATTCATGAATAGTGGTTATTGAGCCAGACATGTTTACCGTGGTTTTCAGTTCAATGTCAAACGTAACACAGGCCCTCACGTTCCTATGTAAGGAAATGAATAATGTCTCCATTATTAAAGCTGAAATGCAGTACCTTCAGCTGAAGAGGCGAATGACGCTTGAATAAAAAAGCTGACCTCGACAGTCGGTCTCTCCACCGGTGACTTTTTCTTCCATAAGCCCATGCGCAATAAAGAGAAATGTCAAATAGGTATAAGTTTGTTTGAGATGATATAAAGATAAATTGAATCCCAGGTATGTAGACACAGTAGCAGGGGCAAGGCGTACAAAAGCCAGGCGGCCGTGTTGGGCTGTTAGCCTTTATTGCAGGGCCGCTGTGAGGCGGCTGAGGCACTTTCCGGGCTGTCCGTGCCCTTCACTTTGGAGAGGGAAGAGAGACGTGATGTCGTTAGTTGCTCCTGAGAGCTGGTTGGCTGTTCCCTCTTGGCGCCGTCCTTTCTCTGCTGACAGATCCCTCTCCAATAACACTGTCACCATGCTATGTATAGACAAAGGAACATGGGTAAGAAGATGAAAGTCCCGACAAGGCAAATGTGTATTAAAAAGGCGAGGTGTCCACATTCAGTTTGGGAGAATAACTGCCAAGGATGTTACTTGTGTACTCTCAGTCTGGGAAAACAGGTTTATTATTTTAACCCTTTAAGGATTATTTCAGCATGTTTCAACCTAATATTTGTCTGTTGTCTCTGGTACAAATCTCATGGTTTTGTTGCCCTATTACTGTTGGGATTGGCTAACTAACTAATGAACAAATAAATGGATAAATTGACTAATAAACGAACAAACAAATGAACAAACAGTTTTGACTCCAGATCATTTTCAAACTGCTTGTGTCAGGTCGGGGGTCAGTAACTGTGGGCAGCCTCTTCAGGCCACCAGGGATTCAGTTTTGTTTATTCCTGAGCACACCGGATTTAAGTAATTATTTGTGTCAGCTGCCGGTGTGCTTAGGAGAAAGTGGGTTTATGTTTTGATTGGGTGTTAGTGTCTTTGTGTTTTAGTATTTAAGCTAGTTTGAGGTGGACCTCAGGGTCGGTCCACCGTCGCCCTGGCTCTTGTGAGTGTGCGTTTTCGTTTCTTCTTTTGTGCTGGCCCTCGTGCCTTTACTTTTGTTTCTGTTTCCCTTCAGTAAAGAAAGACAATGAAGCATTTTGACTTCCCCTGGTGGAAGTGTGCTTGCAATCTGTGTCTGGAGAAGGAGTCACGACGTGACAGCTTGATAAAATTTGATTTAACCAGCCAAAAGCTTTCCTGTTAGTTAGCCTTACTTATGGACTGCCATGAAACAAAATACTACATGAAAAAAAACGATATATATATATATATATATATATATTATACGGCTGGAACCTCCAGGACCAGGTTCGGGGACTACTGATGAACAGAATAATACCGGTGCACTTTTTGGTTACTCTATAGCATGATATAGTCAGGATTTTCAAAAAAGGATGGTCACTTACCTGGCCAAACTGTTTGCCCACGAAAGAGTTGGTAAACCACGCAGTGAACTGGAGAACGCTCTCTGTAAAGAGTTGAGATTCCCACCGGGAATCTGCGTTCTCAAACACACACACACACACACAGACACAAACACAGTGTATATTAACACTAGAAAAGGAGCTGGAGTACTCACAGTACCAGCAGACGACGAGGAGAGTCGAGGAGGGCATGGGACTCGGTCCCCTTGCGTGTCACGTGACTGTTGTGCATGACAAGAATGGGTTAAAGAAAACATGTTAACCACTTAAGCTGTATGTATTACTTTTGGATTATACTAAACAAGTATTTTTGTAGAGCATTCCTGAATTATTCTGTTGAATTAGTATAGGTCTTACAGAGTAGCGCTAAACTCAACTTGGTTATGATTGAGCTCATCTTTGCTATGACTAAGCTAACCCAGGCTATGACTGCACTTTTCCCATTTATGAATGAGCACAGAGTACATATGACTAAGCTAATCCTGGCTATGACTAAGTTAACCCTGGCTGTGAACCAATTCTTTCTGTGCTAAACCTGGACTATGGGCTAAACTTCTGTGCTGCTTTCCACCACAAAAAGATGGCAAGGTGGACCTCAAATGAAATTAGGCTACAGCTGCAGATTCTATCACAGCAACACAGCCTGACTATCAATATGCCGATGTAACCTACTAGATATATCCTGAGCAGCAATAAACATGTTTTAAATTATGCTTAATTATAAAATGTCAAAGTTACTGATATACTCACTCTCACTCACCTATTTTCTGGAACCTCTTAATACCTACTAGGGTCTCCCGAAGCCTATCCCGGGTCCAGTGGGCGTGAAGTGGGGACTCACCCTGGGTGGGGCGCCAGCCCACTGCAGAAGTTAATGATATAATAAGATGACTTTCTGACTCTTCCTGATTAATCTGTTACTGTTTAATTTCTTTTTAGTTGATTAGCAGTTTCACTAATTACTTGGCACTGCTTTGCACCAGTATATAAGAACCATGGTATTTGGGGCGGGCTGTGCCCGGGTATCGTTCCACGTACATTTTATTTTTATTTATTTTTATGGAAAACATGGACTTGCCATCTTTTTGTATAGTGTTCTATAGCAGTTCTCTGTGTGCCTCGAGTAATCGGTCATTTTCCTTTCCGTGCCAGGTACAGTAAAACTGCGTTAGTACCCTACTTAGGTAATTGTAATGGGGCTTACTGGATTATTTCACAGCTTTGACTTGCAGCCTCGTCCGGGTTTTATGGTGCCTGATGATGAGAAATTCCCTGTGTGATTGCAACTACCAGGTATGGGATTTTTATTATTATAACACTTTTTGCATGGTGTCTATGAATAATACAGATTTTCTACCTGTAGTATTTGTGCCCATGTGTCCGGTGTGGTTTGGGAGTATTGTCTTTATTTTCTGTATTGTTTGCATACTAACTATAAATATTAGTGCCTTTATTGTACTTCTTGTTACTGTTGTTGTTGTTGTTTAGTCTTTTGGGTCCTAGCTGATTTTTGTTTTGTGGCATTTACTATTTTTCTTTTTTTTCCAAGTTATGCAGTTGATAGAATTGTGACTACATGAATCTGCCTTAAGTGAAGGTTAAAAGCTGTAACATAATACATTTCTACTTTGGTGTATTTCGGAGTTTCCCCTGGTTTTCGTCTTATAATGGGTTCAAATAAAATTGATTATGGGATCCACATCTCTGTAGTGTTTACAAACCTGAGTGTCCTTTTCTTATATTAGTGTACTTATTACAATACCTGGATTCTCTGGGTGAAATTCCCAGGGTGGTGTAGTCTGGCTACCAAAATTCGTTACACTGCTCTTGACACTCTGAGAATGGCTATTTGAACACAATGAGCCTTTAAATACTATTTGGCCCGGCTGGTTACTGTTCACAGAAAAATATTTTGAACCAACTAATAAGCCTGCATCATAAGGGGTTCAGACGAATGCTACATTTACAGCTACATTGACCAAGGTGCAGTCACCTTCCATTGTTTCATGTTGTACAAATCCCTTGTTTAATGTAGCTCTCTAAAAAAAGCTCTCTGAAGAAAATGTTTTCTGATCTGATCTGAGAATTCCTGATTTCCCAGGTAGAGGAATGGATAAGTGAGGATTGGAATGATTAAACATGAAACCACTGGATATCCATTTGCCAGCTCAAGAGAAATGGACCTGCTGGAGTCCACGTCCCTCTAGTGCGTTCCTGGTGGGGTGAGGTGCAACATCTGGGAGAGATCTAAAGCTACATTAGCAGAAGCTCAGCTGTGACAGTTTACACAGCACAGAGGGCTGAAGTGGACTCCACTGACACACGACTGGCTCCTGTGGAACGCACATTGACGCTTAATGTTCCCTTTCCCCAAATTCAGCCCTGATTCATTTGTATACAGCCGAAGCTGGCTTTAGCGGGGCCTACTTCAGTTTGTTTAAAAGACAAGTCGATTTGGCGAAGAGGCGTGTTAGTCAAAGCACTTAGGTCCGTTTAAAGGATAAACACATTTAAGGAAGACAAGGTACTGGAACGTTTTTACCCTGACCAGGCAAGCGGGTGGTAATGTGTTTTGAAGAGCCTTGTATGTTTAGCAGCGAAGTTTTTCACTGCACGGCTTGCGAGCCAAACTTTCTCGGAGAGTAAACTCCTCTCCAGAGCCAGCTCTTTCTGCCTCAGCGGTAAGCCAGATTTGCGAAGTGTTTCTAGCCCGGAAATTTGTGGTCTGAAACCTTATCCTCGGCAATCTCTGTCACTCAAACCCGTTTGGCGAGCGGCGTCGGAGATAGAGAGCTTATTCCTTTGATTTGCAACAATGGAAAACACAATTTTCTCTTTCCTCGCCAAGGCAGAAATGGCCTGTGATGAATTAGTTAGAACAACAGCGCAGAGACAAAGACTGACATGTTCTCATCTTGTTCGCGTCGAGAAGCATCACGGGCGCGTATGACTGGCTTATTGAGTTTTCTCAGACGAAAAATGTGCCCGGCGACAAAAAGCACACTCCCCGACTCCTTAAAGGTTGCGTGAGCTGATTGAGGGATTTGATGTTTTTGGGTTGTCAGGCATGTAATGGAACAGCCTCTCTGATACAAATCTAACCATTTAGAACTTTATACAGTACTCAGTTGGGTTCGAATGTGCGTAGACATGTTCGATTTTTGTGTAGGCTACTGTCACACTGTGTCTCCTTCAGCTCGGCAACACAAACAGGCCTAAAAAGATAAAAGTCCAGCCATTAGAAAAAAATGGATTTGATGGATCAGTCTTGGCAGTTTTGAAGGTGCATATCATGAAATCAGCATCTCTGGACTTCATAACACATACATAAGTAATGACTAACACATTTGAAATGCAACATGAGTATTTATGAGCTGCCTTTATGTCTTTTATGTCAAAGTTCATGAAACGTTTTGAGACATCTTAAAAAACTGCAGCAATTATGCAACCATTTATGAAACTGTGTTCATGGACTTATCTGGCTCAAAAAGTGCCTTAAATGGGTTAAAAGCCAAATAAAGTGTTTTTCCATAATTCACACACTTTCTAGATATTTTAATGTACCATCTTTTATTTTTGCATGTCCTTTTATCAAATTCTCTAAATTCCTTAGAATTTGGAATTTAAACAATTTTTGTTACTGTGCCATTAATTCAATTCAGTTTTACTGATATATATATATATATATATGTATGTATATATATACAACCCCAAATCAGAAAAAGTTGGGACAGGGTGGAAAATGTCAATAAAAAAATAAAGTAGTAATTTACAAATGTCCCTTAATTTTTATTTCATTGCAGACAGTATGAACACAAGATAATTCATGTTTTTTTGGTCAACATCATTTGATTCGTAAATAAACATCCATTCTTGCCATTCATATATACAGTATATATATATATATATGTAGAATATAACTTATAGAATCTGGGTCCTGGTCCATAGTGAGCTAACCAAGGGTTGCAGAGGTAAGAAAAAAACTCACTAAAGGAAGAAACCTTGGGAGGAACCAAGAGTCAAAAGGAGAACCAGTCCTCCTCTGGTCGCCACCAGAGGATAAACGTGAGTCTCACGTTATTAGCACTAGGGTTAGTTAGAGTCTTTAACTGTAGCTTTTGTCTCTGTGGGTTAGAGAGTGAGAAGGGTGATACAGTGGACAAACTGGTCTGAAGAACCACATGCAGGTGGTCCATGCTGGTTGAACAGTTCTAGGACAGGTGAGCAAGTTAATATGTGAATGGCCCCAGCTCTGAATGGCTGCTGTAATGTCCCTTATTCAGTAAGCAATTCAGACTGAAGCACAACTTCAGCATGACTGGGTGGGGTCAAACCTCTGTAGTGTGGATGGAGGGATTTGTATAAATGTTTGTAAACTCTAAATGATATGAGGTTTCACATACTTGTTGCTAACATTGCTAATTGATATGTCTGAATGTGTCAGCACATTCCAGTCAAAATTCCTTTTTATTTCAGCTTTACGTGTAGACTATTATTATGAATCTTACGCACGACGCAACACACCTTCCTTTATGTTGTCACACGCACCAGATCACGTGACGTCAATCGGGCTTGGAAGTGACATCACACTCAAGGTATAAAAACAGGAAGAGAAGGTACGTCTGTACACAGACACTGAGCTTCAGTGCCCAACTCGTGTCCTCCTCATCGCCACGGTACCGTGAGTACTCCAGGTTCTCTAGAACCCTCTCTTTTTATACCTTTATGTGTACGTGTGAGAACGCAGATTCCTTTGGTGGGAATCTCTACTCCTCTCGGGAGCGTTCTCATATTAACTGCGTGAGCAACCAGCTCTTTCGTTTGTATCCGCGATTGGGCTCTTCCCTCACGCCACAACTGGGCATCGTGCAGTCATTCGGGTCTTCGCCGTGACATATGTATTATGTGGACATTTCTACAATTGAGAAAGGTTACTATAAGGAGTAACCTTTACTAAAGGAGACACAACAAATAAGTTTTACTGCTTTTTATACGTTGATCAAGAAAACGTAGAAAAATGTACATATTTGGATTACAGTGATATCCTGATGTAGTTTCAACATTTACTGCATTATCGAAAGCATTTAGAGAATCTGAAGTATGGGATTATGGAATCATATTTCTGAATGTATGAACCCCTTAAAAAGTGATCCAGCCTTTTAAGCTCAAGCCTGCTGTCTTCGCTGCCCCATGGATGGTTGCCCCGCATGTCCGGCTCCACCAGCAGACAGCTTTTGTTTCATGGTAATGCCGGCCCTCATTGCCTCACCCTGTGTTGTCATAAGATTCCAAGGTCTACCTGCAATAAAGAGACAAATGGCAGCCTTTCATGTACCTGGCTGGGACTCGGTTTGGGAGGCGAGTGTATTAGGATGTGAAGAATGGGTTACTGGAGCACATTAGAGTCTTCACTGACCCGTAGCTCTTGCCCTTCAGGGCCATGGAATGAGAAGGAAGGCCTTGGATGGGTGTGTTATGATCCGGCTCCGAGGAAAACAGAAGTGAAAGGCTTAGTGGGACTGCTGTTTTGGGCTTCTGTGTCTGGATGAGGTCATCATCTCTTAGAAGTGGTGATTAGTTAGAGCGATAAGAAAAACACAGTGTAATCTCATATGTATCATTAGTCACTCGTAGTCCATCGATACAAGCAAATATTATCTATTGAGGGTATGGATTGAAACTTTCAATCAAAACTCATTTTTATCAAGCTTTGACATCAAAACAAATTGCAGACCTGTCAATACAGGACATAAATCACATATAAATACAAATAATTATGGAATTAATAATTTAATGATTTACATTTAAAGGGATGATTTGGTGAAAAATAAAATGTGTACAGTTTCTCACTTACCCCAGCCCAGTCAGCCAAGATATGTTTGAGGTCCAAATTTTGCTTCTTTAAAACAGAAACTATTAAGTGAACAAATGCTAGAAGTCACTAGTCACCTGAATTGCTTGTGTGAATAGGTCCCAAAATCCTCTCTCAACCCACTCAAATGCATCCAGCAGGCAGTGCATAACTCATTTATGTGGTTTAGAACACACAATGACTTTACTTTTATTGTAAAATCAAGTAAAACTTTACCGTGTAACTGAAAATAGTTTTTGTGCCGGGGAGATGGAGTAAGCCTCAGCCATAAAATGGATCTGTTGTTCATTTTTAGCTCATAAACATCGGGGTGATCTTTGGGTGGGATCAGCTGGACGTGAGTGGTACCTGATTGTCTGTTACATACCAACATGACTTTTAAAATCAATACATTGTGTGGAAAATTTTGAGCATGTTGTGACTCCTGTATATACTATAACTGTGGTTCTGCATCACTTTGATAAAGAACTGGGTGCATTGAGAAAGGTTTTGGGCTAGCTTTATGGAAAGGATTTGGATATATTTACAGCATGTAGACGATGCAAAATGTACATCAGCCTTGTATCTCCAGTGCTAAAGAAGCACAACATTTAACCACAAACATGTCTTGGGTGGTCGACTACATCTGAATTAGGTGGAAAATCCTTTATATAGCACAGCAAAACATCAATAATCCCAGTAGCATTATTAATGTGTTGCTATGCTATGTAAGTATTGAAGCCTCTACTAAGCAATAAAGTCTCTGGGCCATACCAATGATCCATTGATATCATTGTCATTGTATTATAATTTACCCTCGATGAAAAGTCAAATCCAGTCCTATTTTACAATTACATAAGTACATCCCAACAGTTGAACAAATTGACTACCATAAGACCAGACATGTTCAAGAGAAATGAAAGTGATGGATCATCAAAGGAAAAGCTCACTTTAAGTGCTTTATTTTACTTGATGCATTGTTGATACTTGATGGTTTTTCAGGTACTGCAAGCAGCATTTTCATTTCTGAAAATCTGCAGCATTTATTGCTCCTAAAACCCTCAGAATCTGCCCAGACTTAATCGAGAGCAATCTCTGCTTTCAGCTTGACCTCATGCAAAGAAGCCCTCCACGGCTAGTGACTCCACAGTGGCTGTGGAGATGCTGTGCTGGATCGAGACAGCAGAGCATGAAAATGACTTTCCGTTGGCCTTAGGGGAGTCAGACAGAGAGAGAGAGAGAGAAAGAGAGAGAGAGTGAGAGAGAGGCCATGTAAGCCCTGTCGGGTGTCCCAGCTCTGCGGGATAGGAAGCCGCAGTCAGCGAGCGGAACAAACACACAGCGAGAACTGTCTGTATGTTCCATTCCTCTGGGCGGTTAGAACGCGGATGCGTAGTGTGTCTGAGAGCTTGATTAACATTGTACTTGATTGCGCCAAGCTATTTGCAGACACAGGTGTAGGGAAGGGCAGGTGGGGCTTGGAAGCAAATTGCAACCCCTGGAAGAGCAGCGCAAGAACTGTTTGCTATCAGAAGGAAAAGGCCGTCTGTCGGAGGAGATGCCACGGCAGAGCCCTCGCTGCTGAACTGAAGGTTGCATTAATCGAAAGAAATGAACTGTCTATGCTTACCATGAATTAGAAAATGTGAGCAGGATCACAAGAAGGAAAACCTTGAAGAATTTTCTCAAATGGCCATTTGCCATCTATTTTTTATGTATTGCTATTTTGACACACTGTGTTGAGTACAAAAGTGATACCATGAAAGAATCATTTTTGGCTCCCTAAAGAACTCTTGATGGTCAAAGAACCATTTTTAAACTCAGTTATGAGTGTTAATGCATTTAAAAGTTTACATTTAAAGTTTATTGAACCTCCACAATGTACATTAAACAATTTAACAGAAAGAATAACTAAATTTTGAGTTAAGAACTATTTTCGATAAAAAAAAAAAAAAGCTCTGTACATCTTAAATGGATGGATGTTCAATCCACAGATGCAGGTTTATATATAGAGAGAACCAGATTGCTGATGATATCTCGATATATGCAACAAAGTAAACTGCCCTGCCACACTAACACTTCAAAAATATTATAAATGCTGATGAAACAGAAACCCTGATGTGTTATGCGTTTTTCTGCAACAACATCCAATTTATGGGCTGTCGTGAAATGTTTGAAGTTGAAGACGTGTGTATGCGCTTCTTATGAATAATAAAACCTAATCTATGCTATGCCATCAATCATTTCATAGGGATGGATATAACTTTTTGAGTATATGGATATGCAGGCTACTCAGGAAGCTTACTTTGTTACTTATAGTAACTTAATGTTTTGTTGTTGTAAATTGTGTCAATATGCAGTAAAATGTCATATGTAATATTTCCCATGTGAGAAATGTGGTCTTGTTTAATTATCATAAAGATCAGTTAGACACTGAGCACTTTCAGCAAGGCTTGAATATAAAGGGTATGAAGGAACCTCTTAAAACTGAAAAACAAAGTGACGAATATGTTACATGTATATCTGATTGGCTTCAGGAGCCAGTAAGTAATATTAAAGCCATTCTGGAGAAGTGAATGTAAAGGAAAACTAAATAATTCATGATACAATTAACTTTTCTGTTTGATGTTACATTCTGGTGTATATATATGTTCACTGTTTGTACAATTTGCAGCAGTGTGTGTGTGTGTGTGTGTGTGTGTGTGTGTGTGTGTGTGTGTGTGTGT
>JBBJLS010000155.1:19184138-19197014 GCA_037577275.1 Bryconaethiops microstoma | reverse complement strand
CCCTGCGACAAAAAGCCAGATCCAGATCGGGAAGAAAGAGAGAGAGCATTTCTATGAAGTGCAGAGTAAAAGCAGGGGGATGGAGTCTGGAACACAAAGCGCAGGAAAGTGTCTGCTTGTGTGTGAGCGTGCGGGAGTGTGTGTGTGTGTCAGTGTATATAGACATTCTTACCGCTCTGCAGTGTTTGCCTGCCTCCAGACAGCACTCCTAACGGCAGCGTTCCAGTGGGTGTCAAACCTTTAAGCTGCAACACACTCTCATTCTCCTCCCTAAACACACACACAAAACCATAATATAACAGATTACTATTCAGTATCTATTATGATTCAGTATCCACTGTGAACAATTTAGTACCTACTACAAATGATTCAGTACCCACTATAAAGGATTCAGTATCTAATATGAATTATTCAGTCTCTAGTATAGATGATTCAGTATCTACTGAGAAACTAAAATGTAAGTAATTGAGCGTGACCCACATACAGACTGTTGAAAGTTTGTTAGCCAAAGTGTACAGTGTGTATGATGTGTGAAAAGCTTCACCAAAGACTGAAAAGTGTGTGTTCACCTAAGTACAGAGAAAACTCGGGCCATTTTGCCAATGGCACGGATCTTATTTCTGATCACCTCCTTACGGACAGCCGGAGCGCCACCTGTCTCACACACAAACACACACACGACAAAGAGAGAGCAAGTTCATTTCCTTCAAGGTAGAAATATATCCCTCTTCCTTATGGTCATGTGTGGGTGTTCTGGTATCTCATTAAATGAGTGATGATCTTTCTTTAATCCATTTTTGACCGTAGGATCTTGTATGAATGTTCTATAAACTGTCAAAGAAAAACATTGGCTTTTTATTAGGTTTTTTGAAATTTTGTGTATCATCTGTTCTTCTGCCTCCGACTTTAAAGGCACCAACATGGGATGCCCTCATAAGGTCAGTTTTCTCATCCAGAGTCAGAAATTCTCATCCACAGTCAGCACTTGGCCTCACAAATGCTCCAGGACACAAAACCCCAGTCACACTAAAAACCTTTTTGAAAAGCCTTCACAGAAGAGTGGAGGCTGTTAAAGCAAAAGGGCACCCCCTTAAAATCACACTTGGGGACTGTGACTCCTATAGTGGTCCCAGGAGTGGTGATACAAAGCCATTCAAAAACAACGTCCACAAACAACTCCATATCGACTACAAACAATTTTCTGTGAATGACTGATTTGGTGTCTACTCCAGTGTATACTACGAAAGATTTAGTTTAAAGCTACAGAAGATGAGAGGCCAGCAATCTATACTCCGAAAGGCCCCCGCTGTTAACCTGAAGACTCTTCAGGCTTCTTTCTCAAAAGTAAACTGGAGGGGTGAGACGTTCTTACTGTGCGTTTCAATCATGTGGATCAGGAGCCGCAGATCTGCTAACATTAAACACCAGTATCAAACGATCCAACTGCAAACTGCACTGGCAAGAGACGTGGAAGAGCAGGTTATTGGCAAGATAAAAATCAAGGTTTTGTTCTGAAACTTGAGAACACAGACGTCATTCTCCTTTCATTTGGAGAAAGAATCACTTTCAAACTCCTTTTAAAAGAACTGACAGTGCTGTATGATTCTGCACTTTTCAAGTGATGCTTTAGTGCGAACACCTACAAGATATCAGTTACATGTCAGGATTACATGCAGCAGTCTTGAGCGCCTCTCCTCCTTTCTTCATACTTTGGTTCCAAAGATCTAGACTTCATTGTATTTTCAATGTGATCTTGAACAGTTCTCCATGCTTCCTGAAGGACTTTCAAAGACTAATTTTTAGTCCAGTCCCTGAACCTGACAAATTTCAGAGGAACGTTTTTGTTTGTTAAGACACACAGTGACCTACGTATGAATCATTCCAGCAGAACAAAGCACATCTAACTTAAGGCCTGAACCAGTGAAGAAACAGGTGCAGATGATCAGGTGGTGATCAGCATACTGGTGGTGCTAAATGCTGAACGTTGTAACACTATTATCTAAGCATCTTGTATCTTTAGGCACTCTGTCTCAGTAAAACACTTGTTCCTGATTTAAAGCAAAATATAAAGAAATGGCTCAAGTGGCTCAAGACTTTTGCACAGTACTGTATAATAAAGTACTTCATTACGTGTGTCAAAATACGGGATTTAATGATCATGTCCTTTTGTCCAGGTGGCAGAAACTCTAGCTAAAAGACAGCACTGTTACTGTGAGCTGTGACGGTGCTCAGATTAATAGGACACTTACAGCTGTACAAACATCAAATAAAGCATGAGTGCAATGTGAGAGTCAGAAATCTCTCTTGAAAGTCTGTGGATAAACTTGTATGAATAAAGCGCAGCGACTGTATTCCAAAGTGCCATTACCCTTGCTATTGCATTTCGGCACGTCTGCTTAGCAACAGGGAGAAAGACCTCGCTGAAAGACCTCACAGTTCTCGGCCTTAAGGAAAATCACTGTGACTGAGGAACGGATCAGAAAATGTCCTGGTGAACCATGTACGTTTCAAATCTGTCTTTGTTAACAGTCATCAAAGCAAACATTATAACAGCCCCAAATTACTGAAAGATTTTTAATATGTGAAGGCTGGCTGTTATTTAGAGCTGTACAATATGAACAAAACATTAGTATTTAGATTACACTGGAACATACTGCGATACTTTTCAATATATTAAAAGGTTCATATCACTTTTTTGGAATTAAAAAGAAATATCGTTTGAAACTTAAACACCTTCACTTATTTTTCCATACAGCCCATTTACGGGAACTGACATTAAAAAACAGCCCATTTTCACATTAAAAAAATAAATCAGTTTGTGTGATGTCACAAAAGCAACACATTAATATATCCCGCTCTTTCTTCCTACAGCAGTTTAGCTCTGCCCATTCATGCTGAAGCTCTAAGTGTTTCAGCCCTAAACAGCCTTTTGAAAGAGCTGAAATACAGGCCAGACAATCAGAACAGAGCTAATTTTCATATACCAAAACAGTGGAAAGTTTTTTTTGTCCAAGCAGCTGTTGATATTGTGGTCTTTAATTTTTTTATTCTTTTATAGTAATTTTTTCTCAGCATTCATTACCTGTGCGATGAAAACCTAACCCAGATAACTTGTTGGTGAGGTCCTTTATGTTTCTCACAGCAGTAAAGATAAATTCCCACTGAAATTTATCTTCAGCCCAAACAGACAGTAGAGCGAGTGCTTCGTAGACGCCTCAGTTTTTGGTTTGTGTTTGCATTGTTATTGTTTTTAATGTTTTTGCTTGGACAGTAAAAAGCAATGGCCTCTTTCCACATCCATCTGTTGCCATGACAACATTGTGACCAATCAGAAAGCAGTGATGCAGTCAGCTCGGCTGTCGCCTGCTTTCAGCCCTGCTGTCATGCAGCTCGGGTTCGGGTTGCTTTATCTGTAAAGGAAAGACAGCGCGGTTCCTTGTGCCACAGGAAAAGAGCCATTAGATAAAACAGGACCCAGTCAAACCTGCACGTCCTGAAGTGGAAGAAATTAAATTGTGCTCATAGTTGGAAGCGCAGCTGCACTTTTCTTCAAAGTGACTACGTTCGTTTCACAATGTCATCGTTAGCGGTCCATAATCAGGCAGTAAGATGGTGGATCAAACAAAATGATCTTTCTCTCCCTGAAGGGATCAATAACCCCCATTTCAAAAACTCTCAGGGCCCAAAGACACACAGAGGAAATGTGTCAGGACAAGATATAATTATGCACCACTGAAAAAGAAGGACAAATCAAACGGGCATCAAGCGCAGTAAAGTGGGCCACAGTATTTCTGTATGACAGAACCACATGGGGGGAGGGGGCTTCATGACTACTGAATTAAGGACAGAATGTACAGCGTTTATGATTTTAGCAAAAGGAATACTGAAGACATCTTGGATCAACGCATATTGTTTACACTCTACCTGAAAATCGATATTTTGATTTCCAGTAATAAAATGATTAATCGTGACTAATTCTTTATTATTTAGAGAAGTTATTAACTGACTGTCTTGCAGGTCTGATTTTGCCCTAAAGAAAGATCTGTTCTGTTTATAAAGCAGGGCATTGGGTTCTTGATACATGAGTGGTCAAAAGCTTCATCAGAATGTTGCACTACTTTCAATTACATTATTTACGTTGATTAAACACAGGGTTCATATGAACCTTGAAGAGGAAAAATCAGGTGAGCCAGTTTTTACTGACATACAGCAAGAACAACAGTGTCTGCATGTTCCACTTACTGAATGAATATATATCATATATAGGTAATGAGTGTATATATCATTTGGAGTCGATGAGTGTGCATATCATATATACAGTCAATGAACATCTCTTACTTTCAACGAGTGTGTAGTTCATTATTCATATAGACTCACGGGTCTGTATATCAAACATATAGACAACAAATATAAAGTTAATGAATGTATATGCAGTACACAAGCACACTGACTGTAAATATATGACCATTTAAATAAATAAATATACACACACAAAGAATATATCATATATCGTCACAGAGTATATACACATCATTAATCATGTATATAATGACTACATATACAGTGGCAAGAAAAGGTATGTGAACTTTTTGGAATTTCATGGTTTTCTGCATTACTATATAATAAAATGTGATCTGATCCGCTCCGTCTGGCATGTTTTCGTTTGGTATTTTTAAAGATTTAATGCTTTAATGTAAATATTCATCAGATCAATACACAGTATTGTATAGTATCTATTATTTTCGCTATTTTGTCTTGTGGCAAACAAAATCTCACTTCGCTAGTATGGCAAGAACAAAGCAGACTGCCCGCAAATCCACCGGTGGTAAGGCGCCCAGGAAGCAGCTGGCAACGAAGAGCGCTCCGGTCACCGGTGGCGTGAAGAAACCTCACCGTTACAGGCCCGGCACCGTGGCTCTGAGAGAGATCCGTCGTTACCAAAAATCCATGGAGCCGCTGATCCGCAAGCTGCCCTTCCAGCACCTGGTGCGTGAGATTGCTTTCAGAGCCCCGCAGTCATGGGCCTGCATGAAGCCAGCGAGGCTTACTTGGTGGGTCTGTTCAGCGAGGCTTACTTGGTGGGTCTGTTCAGCGAGGCTTACTTGGTGGGCCTGTTCAGCGAGGCTTACTTGGTGGGCCTGTTCGAGGACATGAACCTGTGCGCCATCCACGCCAAGAGAGTCATCATCATGCCTAAGGATATTCAGCTGGCCCGCCGAATCCGCGGAGAGCGTGCTTAAACTCACTGCGCTTATGGTCCCCAATACTTCGGTTGTCGCGCACGGGGTTCTTGCCGTGGACGTCCTGTTATTTTGTTATTTTGTAATGTCTGTATGCACTTTGAGATTTTTTTTTTGTAAAATGTAAAGTGCAATATAAATAAAATGTATTATTATTATTATTCTAAACATTTCTAGCAAATGTTTATATAGGTTTTTTCAGTAGTCAAAAAGGAGGTAAGTGTTATGAAGTTTCACTGCTGAAGTAGAATTAAACCCAGGCTGAATCCCAAATAGCACCTTCCCATTTAGGTACAGGAGCCATTATGCAAGACTTATGCAGAGCAGTACTGCTTGACTTCACAGTCAAAATATGACAAGAATGCAAGACATCTCCTAATTGTAGATGATCAGTGTATACAGCAGGGTATTTTGCCAAAATGACAAGAAGTCCAATAAGACAACCCTTCTACTCTTCTGAGGTTGGAACAATTACAGTTCTTCTGCTTTTAGAGTACAGTTTTTCTGCCTTTTAGAGTGCTGGGAGGGCCTCTATCCCAAGATATTGGGATAAGGAGACGCACCAGCCTTGTAGTTACATCTACATCTGGGTACATTGGTCTATTCCGTTCTCTGTCTGAACCTATGGTAGCAAACCTTAGTTGAGTCTACTGAGCTGGCCATTTTTCCTACATTTTTCTTGCATTTTTCCCCTCTGAGGTCTTTGATTGCGTTTAATTTATTAAGATAATTTATTAATTTATTATTAAAAGACCAGACTTTCCTTTTCCCTTAAAAGTAAACAGGATGTCTTCAAGGGTGACATACATAAATAAGCTCTGTTCTGGCTGCTGTGTACTGGGCCTAATTCAGAAAGCAGTCCAGACTGAAACATTTCTAATCACTTCAGCATGAATGGGTGTGGATAAACAACCGATGGCTGAATAAGCAAATTTTGTGATGTCACCATGACAGGTATCACAAGTTATAACTGTCATACACTGATGTAGACTCACTACTTGGCAAGATCTGGTGTTTAATGGTAATAGCACGTAAAAAAAAAAAACCTGATGAATGTAGACAAGATAAGCTAACCAACAAGCAAGATGTAACATCTCGCCAAATACTAAGCTTGTTTATAACTGCTTCTAAATTATTTATAAACTGTCTAAAACCTAATTAAAACCCTGATTATAAATAATTTATAATACCTCTTATAAGGGTAGTCATATTGTAAAGTGGTACCCCATGATATTGACCCTTTATTGAAAAGTTTATGAGTGTCAGTGTCTACATCTTTCTTTCTATCCAACCTTTTTTGGTAAGAGGGTGAGTGACAGAGCCCCAGCTCTACTTGTGGGGCCCAGGGCTACTCTGGTAGTGTGTCCAGTCAGCACCTCTTTAAGTCTTCTCCTGAAGACAGAAATTCACTGACCTCTCAATGCACCAGGCTTTCTCTCTCTCTCTCTTCCTCACACACACACACACACACACACACACACACACACACACACACACACACACACTCACCCTACGGATGTTTCTGCATCTCTGTCTGCTCTCAGTGGGCCTGCGTTTGATCATTACAGAGACCGGAGGTGTGGAGAGGAGCAGCGTTATTTATGAGTGCGTGTCAGCAGAGCCCTGTGCCTGTTCTCCAGTCAGGCCCTGGACTCCGACTCAGCCCGGGCCAGCTGGGGTAATGGAATGGAGACCGCTCACTTGTCTGCGCAGGACTAATTACATTACTGGCCTGATAAACAGCATGTACTTTGGCAAACTTTTCTGCTTGTGCATATACTTTCCTCTCCTCTGGCCTTCTAATAAATATTAATGGAACAAAAGGGGAGAAATTGTGAAGCGCGATTTCAGCTCGGCCGCCTGTCCTTGGAAAGTCAAGGTTGTGGCTCTTCATTATAAAAATCCACTTCATAATTAAGATGTTGTTTCATGTTTAAAGTCAGTAACCAAGGAAAAAAAATAACAAAGATGGGTAATGAAAAGGAACTACTGAGAGCGTTGGTGATGGAGACGTGAATGTTTTTATACAGAGCTTTGGGAAGCTCATGGACTTTTCCACACAGTTTTATATCATTAATGTTTTGATCTGGTTTAATAGGTAACCTTGTTTCGTGGTGTTGTTAGGAACACATTGCTATTACAGGATGAGGTAAATTATCCAGCATTTAAAATATGAGCTCCATGACCGTGTCACACAGGGTCATGGAGAAGGGTGGGCGCTGAGGGAATCTCATCATTTTAGAACAACAGTGAAAACGTTAAGCTAGGAATCATGTTTAAAATTGTTCATCTGCATATTGTCCATCTAAATATCTACAATGTTTGCCCATTTAAACGTGGGAATTAGAATAAATACATATTAGGCATGTACCCTTAATCTTCATCTTCATGTTCATGTTCAGGAAAACTCATGAAAAGACATGTGAAAATATATATCATAAACATATCATAAGCCACAATTTCTGACTTTTCCCATATTATTATTGAGAGAGAGAAGTACAGTATGAGAATGTGGATATATATTTCATAATTAATTAAGTAATTATATGCCAATATTACATTAACTTGAATGCTTTGTGGCCACTACCAATGAATATTACATGAGAAAAATCAAATTTAAAGTGATTTCCATTCTAAACCATGTCCACTTCCAGCCTACCATGTGAATACAGAGAAGATATTACAGTCTACACCTCTAATACAAATAATAATACATGATTTAATACAGTATTTAATGCAGTATTTACTGATGCTATCCAGTATCTAATAATAATAATAATAATAATTATTATTATTATTATGATACTACTACTACTACTACTACTACTACTACTAATAATAATAATAATAGTAAGAAGAAGACAAGAAGTAAAGAATATAAAGTAGCCATAATATTAAATATTTAAAAATCTAATAATAATAATAATAATAATAATAATAATAACAATAATAATAAAAGTGAAAAAAAATTCATAAAATCGTGTTTTCATCTGCTTCTTTAAAACGATGTTGGTCTTCTAATCTCTTTTGGTAAATTGTTACACTGTATTAGTGTATAAAAACAAAAGGCATCTCATATTTTCTTGTTCACTTCGGGACATTCAGAAGGCCTTCAGAGCTTCCACTGTAATTAGCTGAGAGAAACATCTACTTTTTCAAATCAAGTTCTGCTATTTTTTCTGTATTTATGAGTATTTGTATTTATTCTAATGTTCTATAGTGTTTTTACTGGCAACAACACACTTACAGCCTAGATAAATGGTTTGAAACACATTTTTTCACTGACCCAAGACTTCTGCACAGTATTGGATGCCGCTGCACAAGTCCAGAAGCCTCGCTAAGCCTCTCCAGATCGGAGCATCCCCATAAAACTCAGCGGGACAGTTACATAAATCAAAGGCCCAAATTCCTGGAACAAATGGACAAGTGGAAGAACAAAGCAGTCCAGACACCGTCCGCCCACGCCGCTCACCTGGCTTGAGGCCAGGCCTAACTCTATCGTCTCCCACAGCCTGATAGCTTAATAATCAGCTCCAGCTGTTTTTCTGCATGTTCTCCTACCTTCTGCATGTATGTTCTGAAGCATTAGCGCTCGCCTTCATAGTGCTTGATCCTTAATGCATGTCCTCTGTTTCGCCAGCCAAGGTGAGGAGAGATGATTTCTGGTGCAGTGTCTTTTGTGGCTTGATGGGACCAAATGTGTTGGAAGTAAAAAGGCAGAAGCTCCAATATTACCCATTTCCCTTGTGGGACGGGGAGGGGGAGCTAGAAAGACTGTCTTTTTCAGCCATTTTCCCAGCGGACCCCTGCAAAGCACATCTGAGCTTCATCCATCAGGAGTCTCTGAGGAGTTAAAGCCCACATAGACTCGTTTTTGACAGGTATGCTTAGAAAGCTCACTTTCTCAGGCAATGGGATACATGGAGGAGGTGAATAATTCAAGGAGCTGATAAATTGTGGGCTAAAGAATGAATCTCGTGTGTGTGTGTGTGTGTGTGTGTGTGTGTGTGTGTGTGTGTGTGTGTGTGTGTGTGTGTGTGCCCTCTTACCTCCCTCCCTGTACTTTGGATTTTGCGTGTAATGAGCCAGTGCAGAAATACATGAGTCGAATAGATTTAATGCAGTTGGTTTCGAAGACAAGCAAAGCCACAAAAATGGGAATGGTTAAAAAAAAACATGGGCAAACAATATTCAGAGGGCTGGGCATGCTCAAAAATAATAAACACGAGAAGTAAAAATATTACCTACAGGCTCAAGGCAAAGATAAGAGATTTCTCAAAAAACTAGTTCCAATGTTGCATAGTATAGAGCAGAATTCCTGGAGTGTCACACTGTGATTGTGCTATTATTAACCAGCAGACTACCTGATCCACCTAAACTGACTGGTTGTTTTCTGTATGAACACAAAGATCAGATCAGATCTGCTTTCAACTTTAAAGGGTAAAAGGTTTGGGACTTCCTTAAGCTGGGGTTGCCCAGGTGGTGAAGCTTGACACCCCACCCCCAAAAATTAGCCAAGTTGAATCTTATTAGAAACTACAATCATTTCCGTGAAAAAATGCAAAGCGCGATTGTGTGGTTTGGAGACACCAAAACATTGGTTTAATGGGCAAAACAAGTTTGTGTAAAGAAAAAAAAAACAAACAAATCAACTCGCACAATGAATTCTAAGTGGTAATCTTCCAATTCAGTGATTATTTGCTGACCCAACCTAAATATTTTTATTTAAAGCATAACAAACAGTGACACACATCTTTTTTTTTTTATAACTGACGTTTTGAGTCTGCTGTGTATTTTGCTTCACGTTTGTTTCTCTGCGTTTGTGTTTGTCTGCGGTTCGTCATTTTGCTTCCGGCATATCCATCACATCTTAGACTCTCGGGGCACACATTTCAAAGGCTACTTGACCATTGGCTCTCTCTCCCCATGCATTACAGAATCGACTCCAGCAATGAAAAGAAAAATATAAGAAGAAATATAATTAAAAAAAAAAAAAAAAAAAAAAAAAAATATATATATATATAAAACTTAAAGAGAACTCATGTAACAGTAAAATGACTGTGATTTGACTGCATTAAGAAACTGTGCTAAATTACTGTACTGGGAGCAGTTTGTCTGTTTCTTTCCAGCTGGTCTCTGATGGGTCCATTCCAGCACGAAGCATGACACTAAGCACAGCATCCTAACACAGCCAAGCAAAATCACTGGTGTGTTTGGAGCATTTAACCGCTTTGGTCACAGGCAAAATGGGGGGCAATTTAATAACGAAATCGTTCAAGTGGCCTCTCCCAGTCTGGATGCTTCCTCCAGGGTTAATGAAAAGCTCTCAGAGCTGCCACTGTCGGCGCACAGAGGTCACGTTTGCCCTTAAATATGCTGAAAGTGTTGACACCTCTCTCCCTCGGCGGAGAAACCCACGCCTGATTACCCCAGCTTGTGCCACGCTCAATTCAACCTGCTCGAAACTTTCTTTCTTTCTTTTTTTTTCAAAGAATGGTCCATACTCACAGTGCATGAAATATGTGCATTTTATGGATGACTGTTCTGTCAGTTCAGCTCGGCTCAGCGTGAGGGAGAGCGAGGCTCGTTAGCGCTTAGCTCGCTCTGCTAACGTCAGGAATCCCGGCCTCCTGCCTCTCCTCCACAGTTTCTATACCTCTGCGATGCAAGATGTCACTACTCATTAGAATCTTCGTCGCTTGCCGGCCTTGCAAGGTCAGACGGGAAATTAACATGCAATATTTTCCATCGTGCCGTTCTACACAACCTGAGAATAATGGGGAGTGTCATATATCGCAAAACATCTTACTGAGAGCTTCTGGTCTTGGATTGATTAGTAAGTGTCTTCACCATTTGTTCCTTACGCATCATGTTGATGCTCTGAGTGGAACAACTGAGTTCCTGTGGAAATGCAATCAGAAGTAATAAGTCATCAAAGTTAAAACATGTAATTCCTGTTATGATGTTTTTATGATTGGGATTTATTATGTGGCCTTGTTTGGCTCATAACTCCCAAAGAGGTGAGAATACGTTGATACAAAAATTACATTAAAAGTAACTGCGTTAAAATGTATTATAAACATATATATATTTACCTCTGTCCAAATTGCTTCACAACCTCTCCAGAAAATTCCTGCCCATTTTAATGCACCATTACTGTTTATTTGCTTAATTAAACATATTGGGGAGGATAAACCATAAAATGAGGCCTGAGCAAAGGTTATGGCTCACTTTATATTTCATGTTTTATGTGGTTGTTAGAATGATAAACTCACCAATTAAATAGAAATTGTGCACTAAAATGTGCAGACAAAATCCATATTTAAGGTTGGCCCCTGTAGAGGACCGGTTAGAAAGCAATACATATTATTTGACCAACTTTTGCATATGACTTTAGGTGCAAAGTGACAATAACTCGAGAGATTTAAGAAAATTCAAGGAAAAAAGCCAGTACATATTGCTCCATACCTTACCGGAGGGTCATCAAATGGCTTAAACAACTGTTGAAGACACACAATGTTTTAAGCTCCTTTTCATGCACACTGTTGTCTTTTTTGGTCAAAACTGACCTTTTACACTGAAGATGAGGAAGACGATGAAGCTGAGAAGTAGTGGGAAGTCAAGGCTGAGCCTTGT
The DNA here is from genome assembly GCA_037577275.1 of Bryconaethiops microstoma. Classification (NCBI taxonomy): domain Eukaryota; kingdom Metazoa; phylum Chordata; class Actinopteri; order Characiformes; family Alestidae; genus Bryconaethiops; species Bryconaethiops microstoma. The sequence continues at coordinate 19,185,138 of JBBJLS010000155.1, read as the reverse complement.
ACACCGCCCTTGTGTGTTTGGTTGGAATGCTGGTTCATGGATCTTGTCAGGGACTCCCAGGTCTGGAAACTAATAACTCCTGACATTTTCATGTGCTTCTTGCCCATTCCTCTTGCAGAGTGGGATTAAACACTTGATGGTGGGATGTTTTTCATTGAGTATGAAGTGTGTGTTGGTGGAGTGTTATGTGGCAAGACTTTGTATCTGCAGCTTGAGCAGTTAACAGCTTCGATACTCTCAGCTGGCAATTATGTCAGCATAAATCACTGGCGTTCAGACTTTGGAGGTTAAGACGGGTTGAAGAGATTTACGGTTTGGTAATCTGGGTTCTTTTTTTTCCTCCCTTTCCTCCCCTTCCAGCCGACTCCTGAGACCGTGTAAAACAACCGCTGCTGAAAGTTGCTCTCGGTGCCAGATGTTTTATGGAGAGGGGAGCCGTGACACTCGCTCGCAGCAGCTGAGACTGTGTGGGATGCCCACAGAGGCTTTGGAAACTTGGGAACGTCACTACAGAGCATGTACAAAGCCAAATCACTCTGAAGTGAAAGGAATCTGACTGAATTTGACAAGCACAACCCCATGCTGAACTGTGAGGACTGCAGTCATCTTTGACTTTGATTCAAAATGTGGATTCAAAAAGTTTGCACAACTATGTGTAATTCAGAGGTGTGGCTTGCAGCTGCTGCATGTACTGGAATTCCTTCTTCCTTTTTCAGATTCGTCTTTGTACATTCAACTTATATATTTCTCTGGGCGTCCTGTTCAGGTTCAGCTGGGAAATTTATACAAACTGTCCAAAGACATTTGTAGTCCTTTTGTAGAGTAAGCACACATCCCCTATTCATTCATTTTAAATACACTAGTACATGTTTTTATATATATATATACAGTGGGTACAAAAAGTATTCAGACCCCCTTACATATTTCACTCTTTGTTATATTGCAGCCATTTGCTAAAATCATTTAAGTTCATTTTTTTCTCATTAATGTACACACAGCA
>JBBJLS010000155.1:19162697-19181284 GCA_037577275.1 Bryconaethiops microstoma | reverse complement strand
CCTGCAGCTGCAAAACACCCCCACAGCATGATGCTGCCACCACCATGCTTCACTGTTGGGACTGTATTGGACAGGTGGGTGGCAGTGTTGTGCCATCCACCAAAAGGCGTTGAAGAAGTCGAGATACTGCAAAGTGAGCTCTGAATACCCTTCTCACAAAAACTGTGAAACATTTTCAGATTAAGTGAAGTCATACCCCAGGCACTTAATGCACCAGTAGCTGTGCTATGACATGTTTTAGCAGTCATATGATGCATTTGATGCGTGTGAGCATGTGTATGTGTGTGTGTGTATGTGTGTAAACTTGCACATACACATCTCAATTCTCTGCCTATCATGACTCCAGGCAGGGTTGAGCTTGGGGAGATTGGTATGCTTGTACAGTAAAGATTGTTTTGACATGATGACAGCTGTGATGCGCAAGTGCCTGCAGCAACTCGCGGCACCCGCTCAGGTTTTAACTCCGATAAACAAAACAACAAAACACTCTCCCCCAGACTTTGAGTGCAATGAGTATCAACACACAACACACTACCTGAGAATTAAACTTGGATTAGCAAAACAACACAAGACTCTACACCACATAGTAATTACAATCAAGCATTGACGACACAATTACCAAATTTGCACTCATCGGTACTCAAACTACGATTAGAGAATGTCCACTCTTCTCCAGACCTTGATTCCAGACTTTGCTTACAAACAAGACCGACTACAGATTCAAATGTGAATATTACAATCAAGACTTTGAGATAGAAAAACAACACTCATCAGGAGTTTAACTACAATTTCTGCTAAGGTAGAAAAGGGCATTCTCAGCCACTCTCTTATATGACTCCACGACAGCTTTATATAATGAAAACATCAGGGAAAACATTTGATTGGACGTAGTTGACATGCTGCATGGGGTTAAATCAAACAGAGCTTGTAGGTTACTTGATAAGGTAGTTAGCTTGCCAGTGACACTGAGCAAGCTAACTTGGTGATCACATACTATTTTATTTCCTAATGGGTTTGCTTCTGAAACTGAGCAAATAACAATGTCCTCCTAAAGAAGCATACTTCACCCAATTGCTTCATTGCATTGTTTTTCATTCAAAGCATGCAAAACGACTTTTCAATCTGTTACAGACATATGACTTGGACACACTCAAATCGTAGCCTCTATAGTGCCAGCACAGCTGTCTGAATCAGATGTGTGAAAATGGTGAAAAAGCCTTAAACGCTCATGAACAGTCTGAACATTGTAAAGTGCTGCTCACAATTCGGCCTTTGAACTGCATTCCACTCAGATGGACAGCCTATCGTATTACTCTCAATAGGCTTATGCCAGCGTCTGGGCAAAACCTAGATGATTATGTCCTTGCTTCGAGCTTGGATTTCTCGGAAGGTACATTTGGAGTAGGCAGACTCACCCAGACATCAAGGGGAAAAAAAAGACTTCCCTAAAGCTGAAAATACTGTCAATGTAAATGTGAATGTAAATGTGAAAAGGTCAAGAATCTGGAATAACCATTTGATATTTATCTCCAGGCCTCCCACGGACCTCTGAATATCAGTCTTCTTATTGATAAATTCCGAGCTACAGAATATCATTATCCACCTACCTTAACAGACAGTCACTATCCGTGCCAGTCATACCTCCTTTCTAAAAGAATAGTCAAAAATGTATTTTACTGCAGTTAGAGTTCCCTCATCACCAAGGGCCTTACTTTGGGATGAACATTGGAGACTTTTAACCGGAGCTTCTATGAGGGTCTGGGGGCATGCTGTCATAGGAAAGAAAAAGTGTTAAATAGCTTTTAGAATTATGTATACATGCAAAAATCTAATCTTACCACAAGAATTAATACCTAACTATTCAATAGTTTGAATTACTGTTCTAACACAGTGGTCAGTCTTTTATTCTGAGTTTGATACTGCCAGTTGTATATATTAATGCTTGTGTGTTTTTACAGTCGTTCCAAAAAATGAAAATTTCATTTTAAAATGGATTTTTACTCAACCTTCTTTCATAGTCAATCCCTTCAGCTAGCTCCCTATATGGCAAATATAGTCAAATTTAACTTACTAACATCTCACCACTCACAGCTCTTAATCTATGAATGCTGTATTGTCTTCGGCTAGGCTACTTTGATTTCAATTATAAGCACTGCCACAATTGCTGATTATGTAAAAATTAACTAATGTTAATCTCGACCTCAGATTCTAGTGCAGTGGTTCATACTGTCAGGTCTACACTGTTTCATTTGTTGTGAAACCCAACCGATTTAAAGGCATGAAATGTCATTTTTTTTGCTGTAACGTGAAAATCTGTGCTAATGTCATGAAGGGTTGGTGTGCAGGGATGAAAACACACTTACAGGAGTCTTCTACTTTATTCAAAATATGGTGTCAACTCCAAAACAACAAGACGTCCATCCTGCAATACTAGTTTCTAGAGCAATCCTGCACACTAATGACCAGATTAGGTTAGTCATGTCTAGTCAGAGGGTTACATGAATGCGAGCTAAGTGTGAGTTTTTCAGTTCGGGGCTGAGGGAAGCAGAGAAAGAGGACAGTGATTGAAGGTTCAAGGTGACTTGATTGTCATCAGCAGTTGTGAACACGTATATAGTGTAACAAGATGTTTCTGCAAGGGACATGGAGCAACATATAGCAACATTCAACAGAGTGCAAGTTAAGATAGAAACAGTACATACAACACAATAAATAAACACCACAACAGCAGTAGCAGTATTGTGTGAGTGGAATGTAAATCTTCAAGAATGACTAGTATTGCACCATAAGTATGATTATTGCACAGAAGGTAGTTAGCAGCATTGAACAAAGTACAAGGGATGACAAAAACAATACAATTAAAAGAAGTATAGCAATGTAACAGTAGTTTAAAGGAAATGTAAGTCTGAGACAGCTCAGCAGTGTAACAGTAGTGTGAATGGTATGTAAACCTGAGACACTACACTTACTAGACAATACAGCAGTGTAAGTGGGAAAGGTATGTGAACCTTCCAGAATTAATAATATTGCACCATACAGATTATATAATATATTCCTGGGCCAGGCTAGCTTTAAATAGGGAGATATGAAACCAGGTACAGCTCCGGCAAATCTAAGTGGAAGGGTGAAACCAAATCAGATGAACGACTGCGGGGAGGAAACCTCAGTTTTAGTACTCTGGGGACTAGGACGGCCAGGAGTGTGGTGCAGGAGATGCAGCTGTGACAGATAAACATCGAAATGCATATGAGTCCTGGTAACTCTTTAACTTTATATGACATGCTTTCTGGGGATACGTCATTGTCAAGCCAGACAATGTGTAAAGTATTGCTTACCACTTTGGCCCAACCATGTTTTTTAAGTATTATATATTATTAATATATTATATCCATACATTTGTAACATTCATTGTAACATTCATAATTTCTATCAAACTTTTGTCATAATCTGCTACCAACTAATTATAATCAAAATGAATTAACTAGGGGAACTATAAGGCTGAGTTACAATTATTAGCGGGGTTACGGTAACTTCAACACCCTCTCCTCAGAAATTACGTCTATGAACATCCCCACGTTTAAAGTTCAGTGAACATCTCAGGACAAGCTTCTTATCCAAACAAGAAATAAACAGTTCCACAGATGTTTGATTTTGCTGAAAGACTCCCTGATTGCTTGCTGTGGTATCTTCTCACTCTCCTTCCGGAGTGCGATTGCACAGTAATTAAGGGAAGAGTCAATAGTAAAAGATACTGTTTGTGGAGATGCCAGAAAAAAACCTAAGAAGCCAAGCACTGCAGACAATTATGCAAAAACAAATTTGGTTTCCTCTCTGAAATGAGCCCTGCTCCTGGATGAAGTTGAACGGAAAACAAAAGAAGTGTCTGTCAGGGTGAGAAGGCACTTCATGTTGAAGAATATTTGTACAGTCGTACCTTTGTGTCAGGAGAACAATTACAAGCCAGCCTTAACCATCTGCCGGTGATCTGGCCAAGACAAGGGTAATGGCATTTAACTGCGAAAACAAGAAAAACAAGGGAAGTTGAGCAGTTCTTGTGTGCAATTCACTCTTGTGTCTTTTTGCAATCTGTTAGCAAATTGGAAAAAAATATATAAAGACAACTGAGAACCTTGCAAGAGATAAGTGTTTTGAATAGCCTGCAGTATAATGTTCAAAAATCATCAATGATATCACCACTTGAAAAGATACAAAAAGATTTTGTAACATTCTAGCCCAAATCCTAGACAGACTCTGGTCTGAAGATGCGTAAAATTGTGCATGCTGTCATATATCACATCAGGATCGCAGGCAGTGTTTATTTCATCATGGTGTGGTGCAATGTGTTTATTACTGAAGATTAAAATGGTGTTTTAGTTGATGTTATTGTAACCATGATTAATAAAATCACATTAGTTGTATATAACAGAAAAGTAAAACTACTTTTTTGTTGCCAGAAACGTCTGGGGAAAAAAATTGTGGCACCCCCCTGACATTTTGCACCCTATGCAACTGCCTAGGTTGCCCACGTCATTGGCCACAAATTCAGATATAGTTTTATTGAACTTTTTTACTGAAGCATAAAAATGTAGAGGTCAAAAATGGGACCGTACTTGCTGATTGGCACAAGAGCTACTAGAAAAGTTACAAAAGATCATTTACATGGTAATCTGACTGTCCCTTATGTGCACATTCCCATGTGCTTGTGACTCTAGCCCTATGTTAATATGTTTACCTGTGTAGTTTGCTACATTGCCTGTCTCGGGAGTTGCTAGCTCTGACCAGCCTCTTTGTTTCAATGTGTCTTTGTCTGGTCTTGCATCGCTTAACTTGTGTTTGCCTTGTTAATGTTATCTCGGAAATTATTGCATTTTTGTTCTTATTTTGTGGTCCTTTGATTTTTAGTGTTTTTTTCATGGAGGTCAATTATAGCTTACACATACATCCTCCCTCCAGCACCTCCATTCATGACAGTTACATTAATCATTCCAAAGAAAACTTTACATTTCTTTCCCAATTAGGTTTTTTTTAAAAACTTTTTAAAGCACATGTAATGTTATTCACGATTGGAAGCATATTCTAATGATAATGATAATTTACTGTTTTATATAAATGGTCAGTTTTATATAAATTTAGTTTACTCTACAAGGTTGTTAATGGCCACCACTATTGAAGATCCGCCCATGTGGAGCTTTCTGGAATGTGTGTTGCTGATTGGAGTTGAAGTTGGAGGTGTCGCTGGCTTATAGATGCTTCTGACAGGAAGCAGGGCAGAAAGGGTAGGAGGAGACCTCCAGACGTGACAGGCTCTGACAAGGAGGCTGAGCGAACAGGAGAGTGAACCAGAGGACAATTATGGCCCGCCGTCTCCGCGGCCCAGCCGTCTGGTGCTCCCCCCTTTAGCATGCGATGTGATTGGGTGCTCAGTCAGCTGAGAATGAGAACTTGAAGCTTGCAGTGTGGAGTGCAACATGCAGCCCAACAAATGAAACTTCAAGGTTATCTGGACAAACTCAGCTCCTTTCAAAAAGAAGAAGCCACAAAAGCACCAAAAGAAATGACAGATGATGATGATGATGATGATGATGATGATGATGATGATGATGATGATGAAGTTACTGTATTATGACCTCACAGTATAATTGTAATCCTTCCTACTACTGCAACTTAATTAAAAGTATTTGTTATTGCAATCGTAACTTCTGTGGTTTGAGGTGGAGATGACCTCTAGGCCTTGTGAAGGGCATAATGAACTGTAAACTAGTTATTTTTCTATTTAAACGCTTGGGTTCAATTCCTATAACCACTAAAATAAGAATCCAGATGATTTTCTCTATAGCATCTTGGCAAATAGAGTTAATTGGAGTGTCCCATTGGTTAGGCCTTCCTGCAATGGGATTAATTAATGAACTGAATTAATGGATGGATTTTGTGTAACAGTTTTCACACTAGGCCTTCTGGAAAATCTCGATAAACTATATGGACAAAAGTATTGGGACACAACTCTTAATAGTTGAATTCAGGTGTTTCATTCATACCCGTTGCCACAAGTGTAAAACATCAAGCATACCAAGACATTTTGGACAATGCCATACCTCCAACTTTGTGGACACAAAATTCTAAGGAAGAACCTTTTTTATTCCAGCATAACTGTGTCCCAGTGCGCAAAGCAAGCTCCACCAAGAAATGGTTGGATGAGCTCAGTCTGGAAAAACTTGACTGGCCCACACAGAGTCCTGACCTCAACCCCATACAACACCTTTGGGATGAACTAGAAAGGAGATTGCGAGCCAGACCTTCTCGTCTAACATCAGTGCCTGACTTCATAAATTCTCTATAGGATGAATGAGTACAAATTCCCACAGAAACTCCAAAATCTTGTACAAAGCCTTCCACAAAGAGTGGAAGCTGTAATAGCTCCAAAGCAGGGACCAACTCCATATTAAAGTCTGTGTTTTTGAATGCAATGTAATTAAAGTCCCTGTTGGTGTAACGGTCAGGTGTCTCTTGTTCATATAGTGTTTGAGGGCTTCTGTCAGGTGGTAAAAAGCAACACTTCTGTGCGAGGACTTTTTACTGAAGAAGTCACTCTGGAAATGCAACATTAAAGGTCAAATGTTTGTTAATATGTCCATAGTCTTCAAAATAAATCGCAAAATCACCTCACAGTATATTCACAAGCTTCAGAAATCCATGTTTAATCTCTGGCCAGCTTGTTGCTAACATAATACTAGAGTAAAATCTAGCAGTAATTACATTTTCATATAGGTGTGTTTTTTCCTGTTGATCATGTGTCAGTATTTACGGTCCAAACTAAAGGCCCAGCTCTAACAGCAATTGTTCAGCATTTACATACCCAGTCAATGTTGTAGGCAGCGTTCGGCTCTCGTTAAGCATGAAATAATATTTTCACAGTGCCTCTTCAATGTGCAGCAACAGTTCTCTGTGCTTTTTCTCTTCCCTCACAGCTTGTTTCGCAGCCCACGCATCTATATCCTAAAGCTGCGCTGATCGCATCACTGCTTAGCTGACTTTTTCAACTTTCTGCCAACTCCTCTTCGCATGCAGAAAATTTGCATTAATTAGGCAGGCTCGGAGGAGCTGCACATCTCCTGCTGCAAGATGGAATATGTTTGGATAATTCAGAACCCCCGCCCCCCCCAAACGCTGGCAGTAAATAAACATTGTGCCTCGGAAGGTGCGAAATTGAGTGGTGAAAGTGTCGGCTTTGCATCGTGACACTTCAGATGTGCAAAATGTATAGTGATATTTTTTTAAGCTCTTTTAACCTGTCTCTCCACAAAGATCTTCAGGGTGGCTCTTCCGTGGCACACACCCTTAACACTTTGTGTGAAAACACAGGGATGATCACTTTGGTGTGTTATGTGCAGAAAATGACGCCACTCTCTGATACCACAAATGTGATCAAACCAACATTTCCTGCCCCGGTGGATGCTTGACGTTTGATTCTGCACGCGTCCTGCAGGCGCCTAAGCTTTCCATGCCTGAAACCGTTTGCAACTGTTTGATGAAGAACGCATTATAATTGGCTACAAAAACCACGCTGGGTGAAAAAAAAAAATTAACTATGATACCTGGCCCGTCATACCCCTCTCTCTCTCTCTTTCTGCTATCTGCCGAGTTCCCCTCTTAATCTGCAGTGGCTGAATTATTAACGTGCCTGCCGGCGGTGTGAGAACATACCTTCCAGCTACAAATTACACACGGCTCCCACAATTAGCCAGCTGACATGCCGCTCAAGCACTTCATTAGGCTCGGAGAGAGCTGCTGGAACCGTGCTCCGCTGCTCATGCGAAAAACCTTCAGCGGGTGGGCAACACGCTGTGGGGACCCCCATCATACCTAACACTCCGAAATCTGCAGATATGAACTTCCATCTGCACTGGTTTATTAGCATATGTTAGAATGTATGAGTGCCTGTCTTCCTTTTTAGGTTGGAAAGGGATATATTTTATTGGGATAAAGCAACTTCATAATAAATAATAAAGCCTCAATGTCAGTGGCCACATATGCTAAAAGACTCTAAAGGCCCCTGCCTTTCAGTTTCAGGGGAGGAGAACTTGGGCTGGAGTTCTGGCTTCTGGTTGAGCTTGAATTCCAGAACCCCCTTCAACGAACAGATGTAGGACCAAAGATGGCACTGAGTGTGGGAAGGAAATTGGATGGTGTCGTGATGCAAAAACTGTCAAGGGACACAGAAAGTACAGATGGGCTTCAGATCCAAACTTCAGACATTACATAACTCAGGTTGTGGTTTTTGCACCACAATACAACACATTTTCAAAATAGAAAAGGGCTGTAAATACAGACCAAATATTTCTGGCTTAATATGATTCTTGATCAAAGATTTTTTTTTTCCATTTCAGTTTGTGATACTGTATTGAAATCGTTACACCACTGATCATCACGAAACTACTGTGGTTGAAGGTCACTGTGTATCTCATTAATAGGCGAGCAGATGTTTTCAAAAAGAAGACACTCCCTGACACTTACTTGCCTGATTGTCTGATTGCATGGACCAAATTCTTTAGGCTTAATAAAGTGGCCCCTCAAGTTGATTAATAAGCTGAATTGAAATCATGACCTGCAGAAAGAGCGTCTCTTTCTGGAGGCGAAGAAACAATAACAAGAGTGAGTGCAACACAGTGACCTGATGCTGGTCATCAGTGCTGGAGGATGAAGAGCCAGGAGGGGGGGAGGGGGTTAGTGGGGTGGGGGGATCGACTCACAAATCAATAGAAAGCTTAAAGAAGCCTGAATGATCTTAGAGCAGGGGCAGGACACACTCACGCACATCCACACATCCACATAATCCCTGTTTCTGAACCTTTCACTCTTTCTCCTCTGATTCTCACTCCTCCTCTTGCTCGCCCACCAGACAGGCACACACACTGCCCCAGGCCCGCTCCCTCTCATCTTTCTCCCCCCCAACACGTTGTGCACAAAAGAGCTATATTAAATTACTATTGTCTGACTTTGTATTTTATTTCTAAGTGATCCCATTATTTCACAGCCTCCGAACAATTACACATCCACTGAATGCATTCATGGACTCAAATGAAGTGGAACGGGAGATGAGAAACTCTCTCTCCCTCTCTTGCGTTCTCACTCTCTCTCTCGGGAACAGAGGAGAGCTTCTTCTTTCCCTCATCTCCCTCTTGTCCTCAGCGGAAAAGCCTCTTCAAAGGCGGCAGGAGCTTTCTCCCGTTTATTTGTGTGATATGAGAAGAAAGGGCGAGCGGCAGGAAAAAACACTCGAAGCGCGGCGCTGCAATGCGAACCACGCAATAACTCGCACCTCCTCTCCATCTCTGGTCCTTGATTGCCACTCTAGGGCTTGATTCACTCGTCCGCCTGGGACATACATTAACGTCGAAGTAAACAAGAAAGCCAGAGGGGAAAATTGGTCATGAAGTCAAAACCAGGCTGCTATGATACTAACCTTTGTTTACCTGTTCACTTCCAGAACTAGATTGGATACATTTTCTTGGCTGATGGGAAAGATGGTAGGTTTTTACGACAATTACGGGTGGGGGCATCCTACATCCTGAAAATTGTTCTTCAAGGGCTCTTTAGCTCAGGCAATGGATTATTATAGAACTTTAGACTCTCAAAGAACCATGTTTTTTGCCTAGTTAAAAGCTTTTTCAAAATGGTTCCTCTATTGACAAATCCAAGAAAAACCTTTGTTGACACTTATATAGAACAGTTTTTTTTTTCAAATAGTGTGTCGCTGTGTGTGCCAAAAGGTAAAATTTAGTCTATGTATTTTGTTCATTGATAATTAAATTTCAAGAGTTCCACCACTGACATGACCTTTTTGTGGCACACAAAGCTGATTATTAGAAATATGAAAGAAATTTGACCTTGGACTTTTCCGACGGTGAGATGTGAAGGCAGTGACATGTTCATTTTAGTTTACTAAAGCTTTAACAATGCACAAGCACCAAAGGTCCTCACAGTCCAACTGCATATCTTTAATTCATTTTTTCCCAGGGATAAGCACATTTTTAAAAAAAGAACATTAAAGTTTTGAAGAACTCTACCACCTCCTCAGTGGCAATTTATAGATAAAATCAGAAACACCTTTTAATTTTCTGTTGCTGACAAAAAATCTAAATAAAATATATCGAAGTAAATTTAAATTACATAAATATTTTCAATTTAACCTGAGCATCTAAATTGCTCCGCATAAACATTTCTTTGCCATTTTTCATGCCCAACAAGTGTGAAATGAGTAGAACAAATCCTCAAAAAAGAATGATAAGAAGAATGATCACAGTATTTTGAAGTTTAATTCAGCAATAAAACCATAATACATGCACACCAACTTTCTGTGTTTGATTCTTATTATAGGGCTTTTACATGGGTAGAAAATAGAAAGTAAACAACGCAGAGACTGATATTACTGTACCGTGCCATTTAGAAGTGAAAGTGCAGTTGAATCTCAGCCCATAATGACAAAAGCAGCATGCTGAAGGCCACCGGGGCGACTTCCTTATATAGTATCCTTATAATGGAAGGCCACTGGGTGCAGGGTGAAAATACATCAGATTAATACGGAACCATGTTATAATTTATGGGTTTCATTTGGTCCTAATGCTATGCTTTGCTTGCTCTTGTGTTAGTGAGTGCACTGGCGCATTTTGTTTTGCACTGAGGCAGGTGTTCGGACGCTCAGGAGCAGACTGCCAGGACACACACTGTTTTGTCCATCTGTAGGTCTGCCCCTGGTGCAGGCCTCTCACCTACACAATCACCTCTAAATAATGGAGCAATGACAGAGTGAAGGACCACAGTGTTTTCCCCAGGCTCCACACACACGCACACACACACACATACACACACATCGCCGCTGGGGGCATGCCATTGCCAATGCCTGCTGGACCAAAACAGAGCAGTTTGTGATATAAACAAGAGGAAGGTTAGATTCATACCAGAGGTCTGCCTTAGGAGCAGTGATGAAGAACCTCTTAGAACTTTAGGAACTTACAATATGAACGAATTGGCACTTAAAAAGTTGAGTGAATAATAAAAGGCAATTCCTTAAATTCTTTCACACTCAGCAGTTGAGATGGATGTGAAAAGTCTTACTGTAGAGAAACATTACAGTGGTGGTGAATGGAGCCAGGAGTCACAATGTCTACACATATAACCATCTTATTCGCACTCCAAAACCACCAGTAAACCTACACGTGTCTTTTGGAAGTTTATGTGTGACGCTGATGATGGTTAAATAGTGGAAAATTTGACAAAATATATTTTCTTTGGGTACTATTTTTTGTTACAAGAATTAAGAGTATCCCTCCATTATCAATGGACTTTAAAATATCAGAACTTTCTAAGTGTTCTTATGATTATCAGAATACATTGTCTCAAGCATCAGTATTTTCATATACATTTTAACTTTCTGCAAGGCAGCTTTCAGAGACATGGCCCTTTTGGCGCTTGATTACTGTCAGTATCATGACTTTGCATTTTGTTAGAAATCATTAGTGTAGAGAAAAATCTTACACTTACAAAATTACAAAATATAATTCATCATTGAAGACACATTTGGCATCTGAAGCCTATATAGTTTAGCGGCACTTTGAAAATATGATTTTTTTTGGTTAAGCCTGGTGACCGAAGATGTTTGAGTACTGACCACCTTTCTGTAGGCCTCTTGGTGGCCATTTCACCAGAAATTGACAAACCAGTTCTTTTTATTAATATAATCAAATCCAATATTTTATTTCAGTTTTTTCAATTGAAATTGAAAAAATAAGTTACATTTTTAAAGTTAAAAACTAAAATTGAATTAATATTTGGAAAAAAGTTTAATAATACATTTCTGTATTTCTGACAAGCGAAATAGAGAAAATTTTCAGTTATTTCTCAGCCATTACTCAAAGCATGGATCACACGGTAGCCTACCCGACAAAAAACTGACAAACATACCATGTATAGCTAAAACAGTAGAAGCAGCAACTTTGAAGCATAAAGTTTGTTTTTTTGCATTTTTATAGATAACAGTGTGTCATATAATGTCAGAAACTACCTAAAGTGGTTGGACTTACCCACAGGAAAAGTTCAGAGAAGTTCTGTGGGAAATATAGTGTGTGTGTATGGGTGGTGGTGGCCTAGTGGGTAAGATACTTGCCTCTGGACCAAGAGGTCAGGGGTTCAAATCCTACCTTCAGCAAAACCACCACTGGGTTCCTGAGCAAGACCCTTAACCCCAAGTAGCTCCAGGGAGACTGTCCCCTGTAGTTAGGGAATGGAAGTCGCTTTGGATAAAAGCGTCTGATAATTGCCGTAAATGTAAATTACACGCTCAAAAGTTGCGACATCTGTGGCATTGTGCTGTGTGATCAAACTGCACATTTTAGAGTGGCCTTTTATTGTGGGCAGTCTAAGGCACACCTGTGCAATATTCATGCCGTCTAATCAGCACCTTGATATGCCATACCTGTGAGGTGGGATGGATTGTTTCGGCAAAGGAGAAGTGCTCACTGCCACAGATTTAGACAGATTTGTGAACAATATTTGAGAGTAATGGGTCTTTTGTGTATGTAGAAAATGTTTTAGAACTTTGAGTTCAGCTCACGAAAAATGGGAGCAAAAACAAAAGTGTTGCGTTTATGTTTTTGTTCCGTGTAATTATCCATGTGTAAACCCACACCCATGCCATGTTCTATGCATAGCGGAGCGGCACAGATGGGAAAAGTAAGTGGAATTTGCAAGAGCCGTCAGACAAACTCATCCCAACGGCAGAGTGTCAGTAAGTGAATTGCTTGATAACTCCCAGATAATTGGTGCACTATTAAGCAGCAGGCAGACTGAAACACTCAAGTACAGCAGTTTCACACACAGAGAAAAGAGATGGAAAGAGAAAAAATGTAACAAAGAAACCAAAAGAAAAGATGTGCGATAGTTGAGAGAGAGAGAGAGAGAGAGAGAGAGAGAGAACAAGACTCTTATTGTCTCTTATTTCTCTCTCTCTGTGTTTCTTTATTTCTCCCTCTCCACCTCTGTCTCTTGCTCTCTCTCTCTCTACTGTAAGTGTGTTTGTACAGAATCTAGACTGTGTGTCTGCAGTAGACGAAAGCTCTGGGAGTTGTTATATTATATATTATTTATGTACAGTGTTATATTGAAAAGTGTGTGTGTGTTTAATAAAGTGCTAGAAAAGTGCAGCTCAGTTTGCTCACATGGGCTGAACGGTCTGGGGAACAGCAGCAGTTCTGAAACCGTATCAACCTCTTAAAAAAACACAAGGAAATTTGATATAGGCCCTTTAATGAAGCCTCCCCGATGTAAGACCCCGTGGGAATAAACAGCAAGCGATCGCTCCTCAGTCTCATCAGGGTCTCTGTGGTTCTCTGCTCTTCAGCTTTAACCCCACTGGTGTTCACTGGGGTTTATGTCACCAGAATACTTTATTCCTCTCATATGTCCAGTCCAAAGCCGAGCTAATCAACCCTCAGCACCTGAATGAAGTTCAGTGCTGCTAAAACACGATTTTATACAAAAGTATGTGGTTAGTTAGAGGGTCTGTGTCTCTGAGTCGACAGGATGCATTGTTTCGTGATTGTACATCAGGTAGAGTCACAACCTTTTATAAATTATGATAACATATCATATAACGTTATGATATGAAGTCAAAATAACTAAATATATTTTTATTTCTGATTATAAAAAAACAAGCAGCGGTTTTTGGCGGCGGGTGGAAGGGGTGTGTGTGGGTGAGGGGTTGTGTGGGGGGAGGGTGGTTGAGTGGCGGTGTGAGTGTGGGCAAAAGGGGGATGTGGGAGGGTGGTCAAAAGGGGGGCTGTGAGTGTAGGCGTGGGCAGAAGGGGAGTGTGTGGGAGTGGGGAAACGGGGGTGTGAGCATGGGGGTGGGCAAAAGGGGGGTGTGTGTGAGGGTGGTGGTGGGCAAAATGGGGGTGTTTGAGGGTTGGGTAGGTGGACGGGGGGTGTTTGAGGGTGGTGTGTGGAAAGGTTGTGGGTGAGAGCGGGGTGGGCGGAAGGTGTGTGTTTAATGTGTGATTTTTATAAAAAAGAGAATATTCTCCTGAGACATTTCTCAGATTTTTACGTCATTTGGGGGAGTGTTGGGGTAGTGGTGGTGGTTGTGGTGGGATTGGGGCGTGGGTCCAATTTCTGAATTTGTTTTAGATGAGGACCGATCTCTTTTCTCTCTTTCTCTCCCTCCCTCTCCCTCTCCCCCTCCCCCTCCCCCACCCCCTCTCAGCATTAGTGGTGGAGAAAATGAGCGACATCTACGAGTCAGCCGCCACCTCACTGGGCCTGTTCAGCAGCCCCTGCCTGACCAAAGTGGAGCTGCGTGTGGCCTGTAAGGGCATTTCGGACCGCGACGCCCTGTCCAAGCCCGACCCCTGCGTCATCCTTAAGATGCAGTCGCATGGCCAATGGCTGGAGGTGAGTGAGTGATGAGCCTTTGAAACTAGTAAAGGGCCTAAACCATGGAACACCCCAGCTGATATTTATCACTGAAGAGTAAATTCCATGGATTTCCAAAATTCCTGCATAATTAAGTGTGAAAATGTAAACAGAAAAGATTCAAAGCTCTCGAAATGAGTCGCGCCAAACTTTTCACAGTAGTGGTGAATGGAACCAGACGTCTGGCTTTAAAATCACCTCCCCAGAATGTTATTCCATGAAATGGGTATGGTTTTGTTGCCTGATGCCTGAGACGTTGTTCGAGTTTTGAAAAGCTTTGGTCCTAAAACCTTTTCATGATACAGGGTGTTGTGAGGCAAAATAATCCCCCTAAAAAAGTGATTTTGTTTTTGGCAGATTCTCTACAATTTTACCATCAACATCCATATGAACACACATGGAGCTTCACTGGGGTCAGTAGTGAATAAAACGGCTGTATTTGTGTTGGAGATGTCTGGTTTAAATCACCACTCCTGTAAAGAAATCAGGGTCTACACAATAAAAAATTCCACACCAGACTCACTCGGAATGACTGTTTACAAACTCTAAATTACAGGGTAGTTTTTGAAAATTAATGGGATTTCTTTTCAAAGGGAAACTGTTTTCATTAGTCGTTCCTCTTTCCAACTGCTGTGCTTACAACGTCACATAATGGATCAGTTCCTGATGGAACGCTGGGATCTAATCAGCTCTGATGGTGATTTTATCCACCGTCTGTGAACCTGCCAAGATTTACAGCAGAAAACACTCCTAAACCACTTAATTGCAATCAGGCTTAATAACTTTCCCATAAATTCTGTGTTGCCCAGGGTATTTACTATAATTTCCCAAAAATTTAAAAAAGAATGTGATCTGCTGTGCAAGAAAAAGATAAAATATAATAATTTTCTCTGATTGTAGAGAGAATTATCTACTGCTCATATGTGTTGTAGAAGTACTGCATTAATATTTACATCAGGAACGAGAGATAATGCTGCTTTTTACTAGCTGATCTGCTTGAACTATTTTTTTGCTTGTATTTTATTATGCCCTGCGGTTTATTTACACGTATAATTATTTCTTTTTTTACTTGTATTTTTGTATTTATTCTGTTTGTCATGTATCCCCATGTCTCCTGAATGAGGGCAGGCGCGTAGGCAGACATTCATCTTTACCTTCTTTGTTTAAACAGAAACAAACACAGACACGAGGGCCAGAAACTAAAACTCAAACCAGGAACAAAAGGAGACCGGAGAAATGCAAACACAAAGCAGCATGTATGATCGTTGACCGACAACCTCAAAATAAACACAAACCCTTTAAATACATAAAACCCAAATCCCACAACCAATGAACAAACACAAACTCTAATAACACCCAGCTGTGATTCATCCTAAACCGAAAACCCCATACCCCACTTGATAGAAGTTCACCAAACCAAACAGAACCTTTGGTGGCCTCTAGCGGCCGCTGGCTGGACATGACACTATTATAATTATTTTATCATTATTTTATTTTTACTTGTAGTATTTTTGTATTTATTCTGTTATTGTCATCATTTGTTTTTAATTATTAATTGTATTACTTGTATTATTACTTGTACAACTGAATTGTATTATAATGGTATTTTTGTATTAAATGGTTTATGTTTTTGCCACACTACTGTACAATATTATGCTAAATACTCGTGTAAATGCTCTAATGGCATATGGCAACGTCATCAACAGGTTAAGACTTCTGTAACTATCTTTAACTTTGTTCTTTTTAGAATCGGAATCAGAATTGCGCTTATTGACCAAGTATGTGGGTGAACACATACAAATAATTTTATTCCAGTTGATAATATGTAAAGATACAGTGAACAATATACTGAACAATACAATAACATACAATCTACAATATGAATATGCAATATAGATTTATATTTATAAATATTAAGATAAATGTCAATATATGTATATAAATATTTGTACATATGATGTGTTTATACTATTTATAAGTTTATATATTCAGTTGACATTCCAAGAGCACCTGTGAATTGTGAAAAATAGTGAATTTGTGATGTGGTAAAAAATGCATTTAAATGCCTATTTTTATAGTGTAAACCTTAAATATTCTCCAAATATGCTCCCAAAACACTTTAAAACTATTTCATTTCAAATTCCCGAAACAATTTTATTTCAAACTCAGCTTAATACATTACTCTTTAAAAAAATGTAAAGGTGAACTGGGAAACTGTTATGATGCAGGAATGCTGGACCGCATCTGCCAGAGATCAGCAGCAAGGAGAAATGAATAACGCTCTCGGATTGGCTACCTTCAAACCTTCTGCCTCTGAGTACAGCGGTATTTCACCATTCCAAGACACGTTTTTGTGTACGGTTGCTTTGTGTTCTCTTGACAGTACAAAAGTATTTATACAGTTATTTTTTAGATAGAAATGTAGCTGAATTTATGTTAATATTTATGTTACAAAATTAGTAAATTATGTATTTTTAAAAAGAATTTAGCACAAAAATGCATGAAAAATGATATATTGCCATGAAAAAAGCACACAAAAAAAAAGCTAACAGTTATGTTAAGTTGTAGGAAAATATCCGCTATATATATACACACACATACTGTAGCATATTGCCATACAAATGAATAATACTTGTACATTTCTAAATCTTATGTACAGAACATACAAAGAAATACAGGACATACACTACAGTGTATACATAAAGTGCAGTTGCAGTACTGTAGGTGTGAGGCAGTGTGAAAGATCAGCTGTATAGGAGGGTGATAGTGAGGGGAAAGAAACCGTTCCTGTGTCGGCTGGTCCTAGTCTGCAGACTTATATCGTCTGCCAGAGGTTCTGCCTGGTTCTTAAGACGTACAGGTCCTGGACCGAGGGCAGCGAGGGACCAATTTTCTTTTCAGCTGTCCATACAGTCCGCTGCAGTTTGTTCCTGTCCTGTTTAGTGGCTGCTCCATACCAGGCTGTGATGGAGGAGCACAGGACAGACTAAATGACTGCAGTGTAGAACTGGATCAGCAGCTCCGTGGAAGACTGTACTTCCCCAGTTGTCTCAGGAAATACATCCTCTGTTGCATCTTTTTGAGAATGGAGGAGATGTTAGTATCCCACTTCAAGTCCTGTGAAATGGTGGTGTCCAGGAACTTGAAGGTCTCCATAGTAGACACCGGGCTGTCTGATATGGTGAGGGGGAGCAGTGCTGAGGGATGTCTCCTGAAGTCCACTAACATCTTTACAGTCTTGAGCTTGTTCAGCTCTACATTGTGCTGACTGCACCAGAGTACCGGCCGCTCGACTTCCTACCGATATGCAGACTCATCACCATCCTGAATGAGTCCAATGATGGTGGTGTTGTCTGCAAACCTCAGGAGTTTAACAGCTGAGTTCTTGGAGGTGCAGTCATTGGTGTAGAGGGAGAACGATAGTGGTGAGAGGACACATATTTGAGGGGCACCAATACTGTGAGACCGTGTTTCAGAAGTAACCTCCCCCAGCCTCACTTGCTGCTTCCTGTCTGTCAGGAAGTTGGTGATCCACTGACACGTAGCGGGTGACACGCTGAGCTGGGGGAGTTTGGAGGAGAGGAGATCAGGCACAATGTTGTTGAACGCCGAACTAAAGTCCACAAACAGGGTCCTGGCATAAGTTCCTGGATGGTCGAGATGTTGCAGGATGTAACGCAGTCCCATATTCACTGCATCATCCACCGACCTGTGTCCTGTAATGTCCTTCAACTGGGCTAAAACCAGGCGTACAAAGTTTTGAAGCAGGAGGGGGATACACTGCCTGGTCCTGGTGCTTTTCTGGTTTTCTGTTTCTGGTACATCCAGCTCATATCCTCTTCGTGTATTCTGTGTTCAAGGCATGAGGGTAGAGGGGTGAGAGGTGTGATGGAAGTCAAGTAGAAGTTGTTCAGCTCATTTTGACATGCAAAATCGTGAAGCGATTTTTCGGGCAGATGGTAGCCTAGTGGTTAAGGCGTTCGCCCTGCGATCAGTAAGTCGTGGGTTCGATTCCCAAGACTACTAGTAGCACCTCTGAGGTACCCTTGAGCAAGGTACCGTCCCCACACACTGCTCCCCGGGTGCCGTGTTCCTGGCTGCCCCCTGCTTCACTTGGTGAATGG
>JBBJLS010000155.1:19144046-19157612 GCA_037577275.1 Bryconaethiops microstoma | reverse complement strand
AATGACAAAACATCAAAATAAGAGAAATGATGCAGTGTTTACAGAACTTGAATAATTCAAAGAAAACAAATCTCTTGCCAAAGAATAATTAATTAATGGAACAGGAATGTCTAAACACTACATGAGTATGTCTTACAAAGTTACGTTGTACCAGTTCCTAATATAGGCTACTACCTAGAGAGCTATGTCAGTAGCAAAGCTGACCATGCATTCTGGGTCTCCGTATTAGAAGGAATGGATGTGAGCTAATGACACATGGACTCCTCTGCCTTGTTCCATTGTTATACTGAAATGACTTTTTCCTTTTTTGTGCTAGGGAGTGCCATGCTCTTAAAACTTCCCAATCAAGCGTGAAAATGAGCCTGGAAATTGTGTCCATACTGCTGCTGTCTTAATGTGCCCAATGAGGGAAGGAATAATGGCAGCAGTGCTTATGTTAGCTTTACTGCCGCCCAGAGAGCTCGCGGATGGAGGATTCGCTTACGGACGAGTGGGGCTGTCTTAAATCCATGGGTCAGTGTGGTTATGCTCCCCAAGACAGCCATCACACCATCCCAGCAGAGCCGTCTCCAGCTGTAATTACACCCGAGAACAAGAGGACTATAGGAAGAGTGGCCCGTGGCTCTGGTTACCACTGGCTGTTTGTTTAAATACGCACACACTGGGCTGGAGAGGCTTGCCGCTGAAAGTAGATATTTTCAAGTAATAGTTTTTCTCTGTAATGACTGAGCGAAGTTGAGGAGTGATTGAATGCTGCGGTGCCTTTGCTGGGGTGCCTCAGGCCCATTTAAAACTTGGCTTTTCACACCACTGTAGTTGCTTGAAACTCACATGGAACTAAATTTAGCAAAACAAATTTAATTTTGCATTACATTAAACCTCCAAAGTCTGCCAGTCACTTGGAACACACTTGAAAACTCCCACAACTTTGAAACAGTCAGTCAGAATGCTGCTAACATACCATGTGAAGGTATCATTTCAACCATTTAGTTTCAGTCACGACATCATGCCCATGAAAATAAGGAATCATGTCTCTCAGGATAAGTAAAATGAATATATACAATAACATTAACACAAAAAATTAATAAAATAGAAACGAAGCTAAAGTATTTCAACTACTGAAAATGAATGGTTTGCCTGTTATTTTGATCATTTTAAAGTTAAAAATGATCTTTTATGTTAAAATTGATGTTTGATACTATTTTCATTATTTCTGACCGTTATAATCTGTTCGTGTTTCCTGATTAATTGCCATTGCAATAAATAAGCATATGACTCACAATCAACAATCAGTTACAGAACGTTATTATAATTTCAGTCCTATAAATACATTAACACAATTCTTAGCCTGCTTACAAATGGTTTGTTTCTATAAGGTATTTTAAATTCACTATTATTCAAGATTCAAGAGAGTTTATTGTTAGCCCGGCCACATACACAAGTACACAGCGGGTTGAAGTGGCATTCTCTTAAGCATATAATTGCTTATTTATAGATTATTACTTATTACCTTTATTACTTCTTCAAATAAAGTGTTAGCAAGGTTGCTGAGAGAGGTGTGAATTGCAATTATTAGACCTTTCAACTCCATTAAATGAAACTACAGTTTCCACCAAATGTAGGAGCATTTCTGACAGGTCAGGATATTCCCTTTGGCTAATAATTAAGGCCTTTCCGATGGAAAATAATACCCGTCTTCAACATTGTCATATTACAGCCTGACATGAATCATCAGCTTAATTAACCTTTCATATCTTCCGAGAATAAATTGTGCTTATGTCACCTTGATCAGTTAATGTACTTGCTAAAATAGAGCCTATACATATATTTTGCAAATGAAAGAGCACTGCAGTGCCTGAGTACAACTGCATTTAGTTTTATGAAAAAGAGATTATATGGGACAATAATGACTATTTTTTATAAATGCCCTGTATAAATCAGCCTAAATAGTGGTTATATTATTTCGGAAACTGATAGTTTACAAATGGTTGTATGTAATCTGGCCTTCTGGAGCTCTAGATATTAAACTATATATTTTTCAGGGACCTAAAAAAATACAATATGTAATTTTAAGTACATGAAATGCCCAAAACATGAAGTGCGGTAACCTATCCATGGGATAGGAATCCCCTGGAAGCTCGATTAGGATAAGCGGCTCAGAGGATGGATGAACGGATGGATGTTTTTCTCAGTCGTATCCAGGTAGATACAATCACATTGGTTTGGCCTTCAGGTGCTGGATTGAAGACTTTACACGTGAGATTACCATCAATTCGGAAGTAATAGAGAAATCACTGCCGCTTTTCAATTACTAGATATGTCACTTTTTGTTAATACGAGCAGTAGGTTTATGTCATTTGTTAAACAACAGCAGCTCTAAGACAGGACTCTTTACTGAAGAAGTTAATCTAGAAATGCAACATACATGGCAACTATATAATGATGACTGTTACAAACACCAAATTAAAGATGAAATGTCTTTTACAAGCTTCAGATATGTAATTAATCCAATCTAGAACTGCCAAAATGTTTGTGTGCATTGCCATTAGCTCTAACATAGTACTATAGTCCCAAAGGGACACTAGAAGCAATTAGCATATTGTTGATGTGTGTTTTGACCTCCTTTTTTCAAATATAAATGACCTGAACAGAAAATCTGGCTTTAACTGTCACTACTGAATGGCTCCCAAGTGGTACATGTGTTTACACATTGGCCCAATCAGTGATGAGCTGGGACTGCAAGTGGGTATAATAGTTCATCCTCCCACCACTCACAATACCAATCAGCAAAGGCATCTATAAGCTAATAGCATATATTAGTAATGGAATTGGTAATTAGTGTTCTCCTGCAAGTGTGTTGAGCAGTCCAAGGTTGCTGCATTAAAGAAGATGTAGTAGTATCAAATGTGCCTTGAAAGAAGGCCTT
Organism: Bryconaethiops microstoma; assembly: GCA_037577275.1. Lineage (NCBI taxonomy): Eukaryota > Metazoa > Chordata > Actinopteri > Characiformes > Alestidae > Bryconaethiops > Bryconaethiops microstoma. The sequence goes on along the minus strand of JBBJLS010000155.1, from coordinate 19,154,686 downwards.
CACAATCCCAGCAATCCCAGATTGGGGAGCAGGGGGTTGGACTGGGTAAAGACCCAGTAAAAGAAAAGATATGAAATCTAGCAACTAGTGTATTTATGTTGAACAACTTTCCTAAAAATCTTAGTTTAGGCTACATTAATTTTAAAGGCTGTCTTCGTGGGGCACACCTGGTGCAGCCCCCCGCTGTGCCAGTCTCTGGAAACCAACTAACTGTTTTGATTTAGCCCTGTCTCTTTTTACACTTTCTGCTGCTTTGTGCTATTTGACTCCAGAGACCCCCAGCTAACCCTTCGGTCAGTTAGTGTCTTACCAGGCAGTGCCGGGGTCAGTTGGAGTTCAAAACCAACTGTTCCAACTGTGCAAATAAGGACACAGGTGGGCCATGTTCCCCCAGGACAAGTGCCAAATTATTGAGTGACACTAACAGCACCCAGTGACTTACACTAAACTCTTTTCCCTGTCAGGGTCTTCAGGTCTGCCCCCGAGTCCTCACCAAAAATCAGGCCCTCAAAGAAGCTGCTTTCAGGTCTAGCTTTGATATTATTATATGCGGCACTTTTCGCCTTTAGGCCGTGACTGTTCCTCCCAAACGAGAAAAGGAGGGGAAGGCATAAAATAGGGCGGGAGACAGAAAAAGAAGACATGCCAGGTTGACGACTTTCTTTGTCAAAGCCGTGGGGGGAAAAAAAGCAATGAGGAATTTGGAATTAATAGAATTTTACACAAATGAAGTCCAAGGGCAAAGGAAAATAGCTAGGAGGATTAAACCGTGTTTAATTTGTAAAAACAGGAACAGGGAGAGACGTTGCGCTTCGCCCTCTCCATTCTCAGCCTCTTCAGCTTTGGCTTTGTAATTGAAAACAAGTTCGGAGGAGGCCCTTTGAGGTCTTTATTCAGTCTGTGGTTTACTGGGCTACAAAAAAAGAAAAGAAAAGCAGGGATCTTGCAGAAATAGGTCTCAATACGATTAGCTAATGGCTTGTTTTGGAGTGATAGTGAGGGCAGAATACAATATTTATAATAAACACTTTAAGCAAGGCCATGACTATGCAGGGGAGAGAGAGAGAGAGAGAGAGAGAGAGAGAGAGAGAGAGAGAGAGCAAAAAATGTGACAAACTGAAGGGGAGAGAGGAAATGAACAGAAGAAGAAGAGAGAGGAACAGACAGTAAGAAGGAGATATAGAAGAGAAAAGAGAGAGAGAGAGAGAGAGAGAGAGAGAGAGAGAGAATGTGGTAGAGATGACGTGAGGGAAAGAGAAAGATGAAAGAGAGAGCGCAAGGATGAGAGATAAAAGAGAGAGATGGAGAACAAAAAGAGACAGAACAGAATGTGTGATAGAGACAGAGAAACTGAGAAAGACAGAAAGAAAAAAGGAAGAGAGTGAACAAGAGAGGGACAGTGATGTAGAGAGCAGAAAGAGAGAAAAGAGAGAAAAAAGCGAGAGAGAGAGAGAGAGAGTGCAAAAAAAACGAAGGGGGGGGGCGGGGGGAGGTGCCAGGGATATGTATGCTTTCAATGTCACCCCGTCTTTTTCCTCCCTCCTCTCTCAACTCATTCCATCAGTGATGAAAAGATGTCTCTGATAATAATAATAACATGTTATCAGGAGGAACAAAGTGACTGAGATCTAATCAGCGCTAGCATAATCCTTCCTGTCTCTGACATCAGCATCAGGTAGCAGGAGTTTGATCGGGATCAAATAATTTGGGTACCTTCCCAATACTCATTCCTGGCCCCACCTCCTCCTCTCTCCCCCTCCCTCTCCTCTGCTCTTTCCATTCCTTGCTCTCCCTTTGCTGAATGCAACTCTTGGTGTCAGTTCACGTGGAGAAATGCGAGATTAATGAGCCTCTCGCCATAAATGACAAATTGTCCCGGCAACGCCCCCCGAGCAGCATCCTACTCGGAGCTTCATAATTCGCATGACTTCTATCATATCTGCCTGAAGCAGCGCGAGGTAATATCATCAGAACAATACCCGTGGAATTTCCCGAATTCTCTGACGCAATTTGTAGCCTCCGAAGCAATCAGGAGCGCGTCATCCATATTCCTTAGAGGACCTTCTCCCCTTGTACCTTAATCCCCATCGTTCTCTTTCTTTTCTGCCTAAGTCTTAACCCCTACTCTCTTTCTCTGCAAAGTCTTGATTCTCCAAGACTCACAATCAATTACAGTGCATCAAGTAATCAATTAAGAGCGCTGGCAGTAGAAGGAGGCAACGTGGCAGGCATTCAGCTCCATCACATTGTTCCGCTACTTCTCTTCCAAAGTCTCCAAGTCTCCTTCGAGCTCCCAGCAGCTCCGTTACTTTCTCTTTCTTCCCTAATCTCATTTGTCCTTATGTGCAAGGCCCGTCCAAAACCCGTACATCTGCATTAAGGTGAGACTTAAGTTTGCTTGGCGAGTTAAAGCTGTGTGTAATTTATGCCTCGTGATCTCCTACGTAACTCTTCATAATTGCCCCTATCTCTTGGAGGCGCGCTCTGGTCTGGAGCGGTCGCTTTTGAAAGCGGCAACCTTAATAAAGCTAGATAAATGAAGCAATAGCTTGAGAACTGTGTCATGCTCAGGAGGCCAGGAGCAGATTGCATCAATAAAAAAAAGGACTGAACACATTTATCCAGGAAAAAGCCTCGGCTGTTGGGATTTTATAGTCTCAGCAAGTAGGTGCAAAGCAGGTCGAACCTGTTGAGTCACCAGTTGTTCCTTTGACCCATAATAGAGACAATACTTACTATTACATCTATTGCATTGCTATAATAATAGGTTTGGGGTCTGAATAACACAAGTAGAGGTGCAGTCAAGAGATCCTTTTTTCAAAATAAGACAACTTCAAGACCAGGACTAGTATAAGTCAAGGTCATTTTGCACTATTATACCTATTATTATTTACAATGATCAAAAACAAGTGCAGATCAAATGTGGCCATGTTATTTATTTTATGTATAACTTTTTCACTTTATTCACACAACTTACCAAAATCATCCTTGTGACTGAAATGAAAATGATAAGCATGGATGCATTGTGTAGAGAGTGTGTAGAGGTGAGTTTTGTCTGGCATGTGGTTGGTTACCAGGCTGTCAGTGTCATTGTCTGTTGTAGATTTTGACGTAATTAAACGGATGCCTGTTTTGAGTCCAGACTCGAGTCAGACTCTGGTACTAGAGTCCTGAACACTTTAAAGCAATAGTTTAGCAAGCACTCACTCTCTCACCCAGTCAGTCACTTTCTGTAACCATGTAATCCTCACTAGGGTCGCAGGTACCCGGGATAGCCCGGGGCCAATGAGCGAGAGCCAGGGGCTCACCCTGGGTGGGACAGTTTGGAAAGCAAATTTTTCCCATTTTCCTGAACCTCTTTAAATTCGTACAGACCTAAATCTCAAATGGTTTCATGAAAAATGCACCATTCTAAAAGTAGGTTTACTTTCACCACTATAATTCACATACAAAAGACATGAAGAAATTCTTTCAGTATCGGTCTTTGGGCTCCTGAGTGGCACAGCTGTCTGAACACTGGCTATATCATTGGAACATTAATGGCTGGGGGTACAAGAGAGCATAACTGGCTCTGCTCTCTCTAGGTAGATAGGATGCCCTCCCTCTCCTCCTCATCAATGATCAATGCAGGTGTCTGTTAGCTTATGTTACAGAACAGACTGTTAGTGTTCTCCTGCAAGCGTGCCAGTGATATTTCATGTGACTTGGATAGCTTATGTTAGTTTACGTCTTCCTAGCTGGAGGAAAGAATTGGAACCCCCCAAAAAAGGATTAGTGGTCTTTGAACATCATGCTCCAATGGATTTACTGCCCTTACAATCAAAGGCAGTAATAAACTTCTGGCAGCATCAGACATTTCAGTGCAAAATCTCATTGTCTAAAACAACCAACAGAAAATAGAATGAAATTATGTTTGTGTGTGTGCGCGTGTGTGTGTGTGTGTGTGTGTGTGTGTGTGAGAGAGAGAGAGAGAGAGAGAAAGGGTGCTCACAGTATGTCAACCTATTAACCCAGTTCACATACAACATGATAAAATAACCAAAGGCCTACTGAACACAAGCTCAATTTGCATTTAATACCTCTAAAAGCTACTTCACAGAAAGATATTACATGCAGTAGTTATGAATACCCTGCCTGATGACTGTGACTTTGTTTTAAGATGTTACAGTTTTGGTGTATAATGTATATTTTAAGCATATTAATGGCAGAGAGGTACATGTTGTATGGGAAAAAAATGTACAAAGAATATAAAATTGCTATGTTGATGTTTAAGACATTGCGCCCCCTGATTCCTATCATCACCACAATAAAGAAATTTGGGTTTATCTGCAATGCACATCCAAACACTCTAAATGACTTCGTTACCATCTCAATAACTGAACAATGCAGAATGTAGTTAATCAGTCAACAGTGTTTGGCATCTGGAGTTTTCTTGTCCTGGAGGAACAAGGCAACAAAGCTAGCAAGTAATAGAAGCTTAAACGGTAACTGGTTAAATCATCAAACGTTTGCCTTTATCTCTAAAAATGAAAAAAGCCTCGGCTGACATGACTAAAATTGAGGTAAAGAGAACTCTGTTGCTTTAAGCAGACATGCTTAAAGCAACAGACAGGAAGCAACAGTGACGCAGGCGCCTCATAGGAAAGTGTCTCGGATAATTACAGGACTCCACATAGGAGGGGGTATCTTAGACCACTTTTCAGTGGTTCATCCAGGAGTGAGGATGCAAAGAACTTTTCTGGCATCTTTGAATTGAAGAGTACAGTTCACGTGACTTTTAACAGAGGTAAAAGAAGTAACCAAAATTTGGGTTAGGTTCAGGTTAGGTTAGGTTTATGTTAGGTTCATCAAGACTGAATATGAATATGGCAAAAGGGGCACTTTGCACATTGCCATATAAGAACACTTTTGAAACTCTTTTGTTGGCAAGCTAACTTTGGTCGAAATGGGTTCTTTAGAGACCCATTTTAGTAAATGTGTGTGATTAAGAAAGTTCAGACCTTAAACTGAAACCTCTCAGAAGGCTGTAAAGATGATTGTGAAGGTTCTTCATTCTTACAAATCCCTTTTTCAAAGATGGTTCTTCAGACAACCACCTTTTGTTTTAAACATGAAGGGTGGTAGGGTACCAGGGTGGTGCAGTGGGTGGCTTTGTTGTGTCACAGCAAGAAAGTCCTGGGTTTGATTAACAGCTCAGGGTTCCTTTTGTGTGGAGTCTCCTCATGTCTGCATGGGTCCCACCAGGTACTCTGGTTTCCTTCCACAGTCAAAAGACTGCTAGTGACTGTGTGTCCACTCTGCAGTGGAGTGGTGACCTTAATAGGGTATTTTTCTGCCTTTTGCCCTACGAATGCTGGGATATGCTCCAGCACCCTCCATGACCCTGGTTAGAATAAGCAGCTCAGATGATGGACAAATAGTAAATGATCAACCTAGCTTGACCACTGCCTTAACCATACCCACAGTATACATTTTTAGGCTAAATAGAGTCTTTTTAAGCTGTCCACATGAGTAACCTGAGGAAAGACATGGGAGATGTCACATTCCTCCATGTACTTGGCAGTTATTTCCCATCTCAGCGAGCCCGTAAAATATAAGCAGTGATGGGCAGATCTCCTAATCTGCAGAACTCAACTCTCTCTCTCTCTCTCTGACAGGGTCTTGGAGAATGCTGACAGCTTCGGTTTAAAATCCCTTGACGTCTTATTTTTGGCAGCTCTGCTGGAGCCCGAGGGCCAGTGAGGGACAAATACTCAGCTGCCCCCAGAGGGGCCAGGGCTAGGCTGATGAGGCAGCTGAGGTGGCTGCTTTTCCAGGAGGCTGGAGCAGGGCTTTATGAGGCCTTTATCTGTTTACCCGGACGCAGGGAGCATCCGCTCAGGACGAGTGGCAGAGGATTAGCCTAAACGGGCATGGGGCCTGGAGGCGGAGCGGACAGAGAGACCCCAGCGTGAAAGACAGAGGGGCGGCATGCTGCGTTTAATTAGGAGATTTGCTAGTCATTCCACATGCTTAAAGCACACCCCCGAGGGTCTGCACGCCTGCAGGTTCACACACATACAGAAACTCGGCAATGTGCACACACAGTGTGGACTGCATGAACCCCGTTAATTGTCATTAATTTGATGTTTGTCTGGAAGGTTCGCTGGCATGAGATGGCATTCGGAGAGCGTGACGGAGCTCCGACTGGAGTAATTAAAATTGCATCATATAGCGAAGCTTCGGAGGCCTGCAGCTCCCCCCTCCCTGACTTCAAACGCTTGTGAATTCCGGCCCCGTGCCCGCCGCTGGCCGATCCCTGCCGTGACTCTGCGGCCGCAATCAGCCCTCATATGCTTCATTTCCACCTCTCCAGAGACTAAAGCCTGAAGGACTCTCAGCAACACGGCAGCTGTCGGTTAAATCATGATGAGTTTCATCTTTTTTTACTTACTCTTCCAGGGACACATTGTTGTGAACATTTATCAACCAAGGCTTAAACAGGAAAAGGAACTCACAGCAGTGGCAATTCATTTCTTCAACAACAGATCTCCTTGCACAGAGTGGGCTCAAGGTTTGAGTTGAATCCCTACATAGCGTCACACTGTTCTCAGCATCTTTTATTTATTTCATAGCCCAGTGGTGCCTAATCTCTGTCACAATGCCTTGCTTGCGATTAGCTCTCAAATTTAATGGCATACTACTGATTAGATGGAAAAAAAGGAGAAAAAAGAGGTCAGTGATGACAGGAGGCTTCCTCCCACAGACTAAAGACACACCAGGGGAACTAGAAATGCTAAGTTGCTAAAGTGTGAGTGTGTTTGTATGTGAGCCTACCCTATGATGGGCTGGTGACCTGTCCAGGTTGTTACTTTGCCTTTCACCCTATGACTGCTGGGATAAGCTCCAGCACCCCCTGAGACCTTGCGTAAGGATAAGCATCTTGGATTATGAATGAATTCCTTTGTCTGTTGCTGGTCAGTCCCTGGCACGACAAAGTGGCCCTTATTCCAAAAGGAAGGGATGATGAAAATATCTTGCTTTGTGATGGAAGTGAGGGACCAGCACTAGCTCTCTTTGCATTTTCATGCCTCAGAAGTGTTTGTGCATTGGAGCGAACACATTAATGCAAGGAATGACTGCAAAGGACCCAGGGTGACAATTTCATACTTCTGATAACATGGTGCATGTCAGCTACACCATGATAATCTTCTTTTTTTTACACCACTCTGGGGTTAGATTTGTGTGGATGAAAATGCTGTTTGTAAACTCACCCCTAAACCCAAGCAGCATGTCTCTGTGAAGTAGTGGCAGAAGTGATTCATCTCATAAACCACATGTCTCAGCCACTCTGAGATCTCCAGGTTCAAGCAGAAACCACACCTTCAGCGTCTTTTATTTCTTCTCATATTTACAGGTCCCAATGCAGTTTTACGGCACTCGTCATGTTTCAGACAGAGCACAGTTGGCTGGGTGGAATGCATTGTGGTAGTTAATGGGAACTGAAAGCTGTGGTTGGGTAACTTACAGTCTCCTGTCACAGCAGAGGATCCATCACAACTAACTTATTGTTCCAGTTTGAAAACAGTGAGCGGAGAATTCCTGGGCAAGCTGAGTGCTGAACCACAGCCTACCCCTCTTTCCCCCCTCACGCTACTGTGAATGCAGGACAGGAATGCTGCTCAACCCACCTCCCATTCATAGCCCTGACAGTTCTGCTCCTGTCCCACCCCTATGGCCAAGAGGGGGGGAGTAGGAGGACCCTGAAAATTAATTTACCCCACTTAGCCATCAGATGTCAGTGTGTAGCTAGCACGGAACTCAGTCACTGAAGCATTGTGTGGCAGTACTTGTAAGTAATTACATGATGGAGAGAGAGCAGGAGAGAGAGGGTGAATAAGCCAAGCATCATTTAAACGGGCAATTTGAAAGATGCCATTGTTCTATTGAAACATTCTCTCCAATTAGGTTCTCCTATTAGGTTCTCACCTGTCAACTTCCTCTATTGTTATGCTATACCTAATGCTGGGTCCTGCATCCCTATATCTCTTTCACTCCTTGTGTTCTTTCCATTTGACTCACACATTTATCAATTCCTCGACCACTCCTAACTTCCCTCTGCCCTCAATCAGTCCACTGTGCCCTCTGCCAGCAATCCATCAGTCCACCTTTGCGGCAAGGCCCGCTTTCGTAATTAATCCAGAGAAGCAAAATGAGATTTCCAGTCAGTCTTCTAGGCACTCCAGTTCCTCCAGTCCTAATCGCAGGGTGTCCGCTGGGTAAGGGGGTAATGGATTACCCCACCGACAGTCGATCATATCTGCTTATGACCATATGCATCAAAACCCTACCTGGCCCTTTTACCCCTCCCTCCCTCTCCGCCTTGTGCTCCCCTTTCCACGGCCTTGATAAGTGTGGTCTGTTTTATCCCGGCCAGCAGCCCTCAGAAGGACTGCGCTTATCTCCCACGCCCCGAGAGCCCTGACATTAATCACCTTCCAGCAAAGACAGAAATTAGTCACACTCCTATCTCCTCAGCAATCTTCCAATGATTAACTCCTGCCTGCACTCCTGCTTGACATTGCACAGCACTTCTATGATCTGGCTCTGAAATTGAAAGTACTCCTGCCATGAGTCGGAGAACAATAGGAACATGTTGATGTTTCGAGGTTCGGCGAGTCGCTAGAATTCAGTCTTAGAGAACGGAGAATTTATTCTTAGAGAATGGAGAAGGATGCACCAAATTTTTGCATCATTAGATTTATTTTGGTTTATTGACTGCTTGGCGGTAGTTTCATACATTCAACATCCATAATCGGTTCTGCATTGGGAAAATCTTGTTTTTCGCTCCTGTTGTAATTAATTTATTTTAATGGAATAACTTGAAAATAACTAACCATTAAATGGAGGATTTTACTCCACTGGCAAAAAAAAGCAATCTACATACAAGGGAACATCTGGTATTTCACAGCAATAAAAAGTCAGCAAAATACCCTGAACAGTGTTCCAGTCAACTCTACTGATGGCCCAGTACTCACTGCACTCATTTACCATAGCCCTCCATTTTGTTTCCAGCCCCCCCAACCAGTTTTCCATTGTCTGGCCATAGCCCGCTGTGATGGATGTGGGAGTAGCGTCCTTCTCACCCCACAGCCACTGTAAACAACTGTGTGGTTAAACTTCCCTGCCAAGCAGAATATTGATTTCATGTCTTGGTGCGCTCTCACACAACCCCCCAACCCACCCACCCTTTAAAATGTATTTATTAAGTATCACACTACACTTTCCATTGTTGCTAAGGAGACAACTTGCACAGTCTAAAACAGGCAGAGGCAAATGAGTGAAGGACAAGGCCGATTTTCACAAAACACACACTCACACAGACGAGCATGGTAAGGTGCACGCATCGGAAGAAAACAGCATGAATATCAACGACTCTCCATTTTCCTTGTGTAATTTTTTCTCTCTCAAGGCATTCAAGCCTGCAGCCTGTGTAAGCTCTTTTCTAGGATCGGTTCAGATTACATTATCGATCCGCCTCACTCACAGGGCTATGTGTTTTAAAATCCTATGGCCTGAATTGTCTTATTTGTGTCAAAAAGGGGAAATATGCAAGCTAGGACTGTTAGAGCTGCTCTGTTGTTTATTATCAGGCCTGCAATTTTGGTCCAAACCAGAATTAAGTTTCTCCAAATTCTATCAAAACCTCACTAAAGCACCAGATTTTGGCAGTTATCTCTATCTAAGTAGCCACTATAGATGACCTAAGACTCTGAATATGACCTGAATCAGGAAAACTGGAGGCCAGTGAACACATTCTTAATGTAACACTGTTGAACTGTTGCAACACTGTCAGTGACAATGACACATATGCTCAGATCATAAAATACATTTTTGAAAAATATTGGAAATAATTCAAAAAATTAATTTTATAAATGGACATAAGCTGTCATGCATGTTATGTTACCCGTCAAGACAAGTACCAGCATCTGTCTTGACAGTGCATGGTTCAGTTAAAGGGTTCTACAAACTTAATGCAGCCCTTTGTGCATGAATGTAATTTGTTTGAGCTAGTGTTAAAAGACACGTAGCAAGCAGATGCATTCATATGTACCATGAACATGTGAAACTACTTTCACTGCTGACGGCTATCACTCGCTATTATAGACGTCAGTCAGGAATGTCAGAGGTTCTCAGCAAGTGTCCACAAGGAACTGTGCAAGCACTCACACACAAAAACTGCCACACACAAACAGTCACAGTAAGTACGGTGTGTTTGCTGTGGAGAGATTAAGGGAGCCCTCTTGGTATTTCCATCATCGTCTGTCCAAACATTTGGACAGTGGCACATTACTTTGCTCCTCTGATTGGATGGAGGAAAACTGTGTGTGTGTGTGTGTGTGTGTGTGTGTGTGTGTGTGTGTGTGTGTGTGTGTGCGCCCAAGCGTAATGTCATGATAATAATGATGGAGAGCGGCCTGACTGTGTGAAACCCCACTCACACCTACACCCACACCCACACACACAAAACACTGCATTCACATTTATCATGACTGACATTCATTAATATACTCATTCTATCTGTTTGAGCTCTTGATCAGCAGAGGGATGGATAAACTCTAGGTGTTCAAATGTGAAGTGAACACATGAAGCATGATGTA
>JBBJLS010000155.1:19118109-19129623 GCA_037577275.1 Bryconaethiops microstoma | reverse complement strand
GTGTGTGAGAGAGAGAGAGAGAGAGAGAGAGAAAGAGAGAGAGAAAGGGAGAGAGAGAGGGAGAGAGAGAGTAAGAGAGAGAGAGAAAGAGAGAGAGAGAGAGAGAGAGAGAGAGAGGCAGCTGTTCCTCTCTCAGGTCATAGTGCGCGTCCTGCGGGTGAACGGTGGTGTAATTAGGTAGGCAGAGTTAAATTATGGAGTTTGGCATGGTGTGGTGTCTGCGCCGCTCCACTGCTGAGACTGGGAGAGTTATCATTACGGCCAGACTCAGACAGACAGAGCGGGAGGGGAAGAAGTGAAGAAGAGAGAGAGAGAGAGTGAGAGTGAGAGAGAGAGAGAGAGAGAGAGAGAGTGAGAGTGAGAGTGAGAAAGAGAGAGAGAGAGAGAGAGAGAAAGAAAGAGAGACAGAGAAAGAGAGAGAGAGAAAGAAAGAGAGAGAGAGGGAGAGAGAGAGATAGAGAGAGAGCGAGCTGCAGTCTCAGTGTCACTCAGCCACTTGAGCAAATATTCCCAGTCTTCAGTCACGTATTTCATTCCACACATAGAAATTCACCCAGAATAAACATTGCACTGACCACTTTAATAACCCACTTTCACAGGCTGCCCCGAAACAGTTCTTCAGACGCTTTCCCCTCAGTTACTCAAATATCAAACCACGGGGCCACAGTGTGCCACTCTGTAGGCCAGCATGTTAAATAGCTATTTACACTTATAGTAATAAACACACAATATAATATCACTTACAGGTGAATAGGTCACTTTAAAAAAAAAAAAAAATTACAAATATTTTTGGAGTTGGAAGTTTAGTACATAAAGACTTTTTAGACATGCAAATGACATGTTATCCACTGAAATAGGCATTCAGTACAAAAAAAGCAAAAATCTACCCTTAGGATCACATCAGAATGAAATTACTTAAATGAATTCACTGTGAAGACACTCCAGAGAAAAAAAAAACCAAACAGATTAATGGTACCACAAAGCACTGCTAGTGTAAATAATATTTCAGGTTATTTTTTCATCTGAAATAACCATATATGAGCAATGTTTGTGGACATCCGTTTGTAAAATCCCTTCAAAAAGGGTAAGAAATGAATATGCCAAATGTCATAAATGCAGGTGTTTTAGCAGCTCATTAGTTCTGAATGTAAAGCTGATTCTGAGAAAAGCAGTTTAAAAATGCCTCGGAACTACTTTCAGTGATATTTGACACAACGTTATTATGTGGTCGTCACTAAAGCTATATTACAGTTGCAAAATTTTGGGACAATGCAGTAGGCCAGTGAAGTGAATGAATAAGGTGAAATAAACATGCTTTTGGATTTTTGGAGTACAAATACAGTTTAGGAGAAAACTTGATTTTTTCCATTTATTCCATACTTCATTTTTATCTGAATTCTTCCAAAACATTTAGAGAATGTTTAGGAACGCTGAATGTTGTCTAGCAGCCTCAAAGTGCTTTTCCACTATTTTTATTTTAAACTTTTTACAAAATGGTAATTACCAATAAGTATTTCATAATTGAGCATTTTCTGCTAATGACATAAAGGAGGTGTCAAAGTTCTGTTTAAACACTTGTATGTTAAATCCAGCAAATAAACAGAAATTGTGCATTAAAATGTCATATTTGAGTTTGTTCTTTGTCGAGGAAAAACTTGATTTCACTATGATGAAAGATTATAAACAAAACATGTTATTTGAACATCAATATATTATGTTTTATATTTTAAATTATGGATGTATTGTAATGTATTGCATTGTATTATGGACATATCAACTCCATTCTGGAGGCCACAGGTCAAATCAGCAATCGAAAAGACTTTGCTTGCAGGTCAAACTGGATTCATCTTAAAATCTGATGTTCTACTCAAATCTGATTATTTGGCTTGTTTCTTCATTCCCACGACCTTTAATACGACCTGTGTGGCCTCCGGCATTCGTCCTTTTAAACAAAAGACAGGAGTTGTACACCATAGTAACAGACGTTTTGATACTGAAGATATTTTCAAGCAAAATTATGATTACGGGTGAGTTGGGTTAACATTGCAGATACAAAAGAATTCCAAATGTACTGTTCAGACAGTTCAGACACATTATAGCCAACTGGATGTTGGGAAGTGTTGACACTGTCCCAAGAAGGCACTGGGATATTCTGGAAAAGTCGAAAAGTCAAAAAGGCCATCCAACAGTGAGTTCTCCTATGAACATCTGTCAGAGCATCTTCTGCTCGGTCTACTGAGTTTCTACATTCACTTTCATAGGATTCTCTCCCATCCTCTGGTCCTGAAAGGGAAAGTCCTGCATTTCCCTCTGGGACGTGGGAATCAGAGTACAGCATTTATATTCCCTTCACAAAGCAGCCCCGTCCATCAGTCGCCTCGTCCGCTGCGGCCTCGCCTCTCTGAGCAAAAGGGGTGGCTCTCCCGCTGCCTTTGAGGAGAGCTATTGAAAGATTCCACGGAAAGAACAAAAGACCTGCAATGTCAATAAATCCCCACAGATCGGATGACTTCCAGACGGTCAGATGTGGATGAAACTGCTTGAGGATGTTGAAAAGTCCACTTCTTGATATGGGCTCAGGGAGGAGGTTTGGCTCTTTGGTTTTATCATTGATGTTTTGTGGGACTGCAGTGACAGGACGGCCCGGTAGAGAAGTTTCGCATGTCGGAATTTTGTCTCCACCTTGGTCATAACCTGATAGCCAACACAACCTTCTGTTTGGTACGTGTACGTACACACCGTTCCGAAGATGCATCGGGATTATAGGGCCATTCTTTCCACCCAACGTTGACCACAGAATAGAAAAGAACAATGTTTGCAGCTTAGTATCTGTGTATGGATGCTAAGATATTGTTGGATATTACATGATGTATCACATTCTTTTACAAATGGTTGGAAACCATTTTATAAGTGAGTTTTTAACTTAAGTCTTAGCACTTTAAATCTGACACCATGCACTACCATTTCGTGCTAGTTCTGGTCATTTTTGTCTGGTATTTTTGACTTTTTTCGCCCTTTTGTGGAGACCCGGCGCATGGCCCCTTCGTTTATCTTATCTTATATTTGTCCGTTTATGGTGTGGGACTGATACGAATTGACATTGCTATAACTTGCTGTGACTGGTTTACTAGAGAGTCACATGTGACTGGTTTGTCACTTGCCATTATAATGTTATATAATGATATTTAGTGAAACCTATAACTCAGTATTAGGTCATTTGTAATTAGACATTATCTGTAGATGATTGTCATTATTGAGTATCCTCCTGTACTTTTAGAGTGTACCACCACACGAGTGGGAAATTTCAATAATAGCTTTACTTGCTGCAACAAGTGAAGAAGCCCTAAAAATAATAAATACAAATAACATTCTACAGTAATTAGTGATTGTATTAACAGTAGATCAGTGTGTTCTTGTGGAAGTCCAGTATTACTTCAGAAACCTGGTTTGACTTAATCAGTCCTTCATTAAATTCAATCAGGAGCTGCTGATGGAGTTTCACAAATCCAAACAACGGCCGGAGGAACCGAGGAGGAATCTGGAACCGAACCTGTGTTCTCCTCACCAGCTCACACAGTATCAACTACTTTTTTTAAACATGACAAATCTTCATACTTTTTACTGCTTTCTTGTTTGTTTGTATTTATTCTAATGTTAAATTGCAGAAAGACACATCTGTTACATGCTGAGAAAAAATGTCTTTAAGTAAATTGCATAGGTTCCTAAAACCTTTGCACAGTAAGTCTGTGGTCAGTTTTGTGGTTTAACTTAAGGGAAATGCTTTTTACACAGTTATGCGGTGTTATGCGGTGGTGCTGCAGTGTATTGAGCGTTGAATAATTTACAATCTGCGAGGTAGTTTGGAGAAATGAGACGCTTTACATCCCCCTCTGGCAGTTTTACCATTATCTGCTGAGTGGTGCGGGGTCGGCTGCTGATCCACACCGCTGTAATTATATATATACACTATCCTGCTTCTTTTCCTATCCTGTTTACTCATGAGCAGGTGAGGACTTTTCTTGCGTTAAAGAGGCTAATTAGGCCCTGCTGAGGGTTGAAGGGGGCTGCTATTCCGGTTTGTGTTTTTTTCCATGTTTTAATAGCCACAAAAGGTATACACATCTTTCTGTAGATGTTATTTCAACTGTATTCATGTTTCAGCATATGAATATAATTGCACAGTCCTGTTTAGACATACACAATTTTACATAAACATATTTATTCTCATAATTATGTTTAACCTAACCAGGCCCATATTGTAGTGTTCTTAGACTTGCTCACGGGTGTTTCACTCCTGATTGAATGAAGCACCATTCAAGGCAGCCAATTAGAACAGATGTCATTTACATACACTATATGGACAAAAGTAATGGGACACACTGGTTTTTCAGGGTTCGGGCTAGGCCCCGTATTTCCAGTGAAGGGCAGTCTTAAGACATTTTGGACAACACAATGTTTCCGACTTTGTGAACACAGTTTTGGGAAGAACCTTTTCTATTCCAGCCTGACTGTGTCCCAGTGCACAAAGCGAGCTCCATAAAGACATGGCTGGGTGAGTTCGGTGTGGAAGAACTTGACTGGAGCCCTGACTTCAACCTCATTCGACACCATTGGAATGAACTGGAATGGAGATTGTCAACCATGCCTTTATCAGTGCCTGACCTCATAAATGCTCTACAGAATGAATGAGCACGAATTATCACAGAAACTCCAAAATCTTGTAGAAAGCCTTCCAAGAAGAGTTGAAAGGGGGACCAACTCCACTAAGTCTATGTATTCGACTGCAGTTGAATATTCCAGTTGGGGACGAAGCCCCTTGATGAGTAGATCTTAGTTTAAGACACATGATTCTAGTGACATCAGTATAAATACCTCTCTGTTTATTTCTTTATGAAGTATTGCCACAAAGAAATAAACAGAGAGGATCATCCTGCATATTGAGCGTACCTATTAGTTTTGTTACCTATTAGTTTTGGCTAGGTTTTAACCCTGATTCTGGTCTTGCCCTTACTACTGCTGTGTTCACCCTTCGGATTGCTTTATTGGACTATAACAATTTCTGCTTCGATTGTTTGATTCAGTATGTTCGTCTGACAGATCAGATTTATTGGTTTGTGAGACTGATAACGAGTCTTCTGGTATAGAACCTGGTATTTGTTTGTTTTTTGCCTATTGAAATAAAAGTATGTGCTTTTGGGTCCATTTTGTTCCAATAAAGAGAGGTTGGAACATTTACAGCAGATCATGTGCTGTAGATTTATGCAGATGTTTCATCATGTTAATATTCTCCGCAGTGTGTTTTAAAACCTGGTGGAAGGCAGAAAGTCGGGGGAAGGGGGGGGGGTTGAGGTCTGGATTTAATTCTATAGCCTCAGACTATGAGAAGACTGCATTTAAGCATACATTGGGTCAACGGAGAAAAGATATCTTTCAAAATTGTTTACAAAAAAGTTCAGGAAGTCCCAGTAAAACCACAACATTCGAACCCATAAGTCACTTGCCTTCACTGCTGACAGAATCTGTAAACACGGTTCTGTTACTTGAACAATAAATCAAGCTGTTCTTCATAAAAGAAACAGTTATAAAAAGATAAAAAAGAAAAGTATGAAATTTTGTAGCTCAGGGTTTTTTTAAAAAATCTTTTAAAACCATGACTGACACAAAGATGGAAAGTTTGTTTCTAAATATTTATAGAAATGAAATAAAACAAACTTGTCATAAATTTTTTTTTGGTTGTGCTATATATATATATATATATATATATACGCTCTGAAAGCCTATGAGGTTCTGATTTCAGTTACGTGAGCAAGGAAACCAGCACCGAATGTTCTGTAATTGAATTCATGTAACTTAAGTTAAGCAGAAAAACACAGACTCGGTGTTGCACGTGGTGACTGTAAAGGTACCATTCGATAACCATATTTGATACACGGTAACAAAAATAAAATGGCAATGGTGTAATTAGGATGGTTCTGATTGTGAAAGACAAAAATAATTGCCTTGATCCAGCTTCTTATTGAGCCATAGTTTGAAAACCTATGGTATAGCAATACATCAGTACCACAAAGGCATATTTATCAAAACAGTGAAGATAAAACAAGAACAACAAGATGACATCTCTAATTCAAGAGGAAGGTGAAAGACAAAGAGAGGGAGAAAAGATAAAAGAGAAGGAGACGGAGATAAAAATCCTGAAGCCGCTGAGAGAGGGCTGTCAGCTGAGGTTGAGCCGTGTCCTTTGGCAAAGTGCTTGCTATTTTATGACCGGGCTGACAGTTTGACTGGTTCTTTCATTCCTTCTCTCTGCATTCGTCCTCTTGCACTCTCCTTCCTTCTCTCTCTCTTTCTCTCTCTTCTCCCCATTCTTTTGCTCTGTCTGAGCATATTTAATCAGAGGCTTTTCTGCACTGTCAGGGCGTCTGGCAGGGCTGTGATCGCGTCTGTCAGTGAGGCCCAGGGCAGACGTGGCCGTGACCCCTGCGTCTCCTCTCTGCTAAAACTAGGATCACCACACTCACACGCTCCTGCAGTAATCTATAGTAGCAGGCCGCCTCACACACTGCGCTCTGTGAACTCAGTTCATCACAGACGAGAAAATAAACCGAGCCAACAAGCTAGATAACAGGATATACACATAATCTGACAGTAAATTTCGACCTTTAACTTTTATTTAAAGGTCTTGGGGGGGGGGGGGTTTGGGTTGTGCTCCAGAAAGTGGCCATGTGAAAGAGCAGCAAAAGGTGAGTATGTAGAAGAGCAAACGCCAGTTTTAGATGGCTTTAAACCATTTTTGTTTGTTAAAATCATATTTTACTAGATTCAAATTCAAATTTGACATTGACTCTAGTAAAATCTGATTTCAACAAATTTCTAGTCATGGATAACAGATTTTTACTAGTTTTAAGGGTTAAATTAAATGGGGTGCATGTGCACAATGTTTGGCATAAGATGAGTCAGTGGTCCAGTGGTCAGCGGTGCTACCTTGAATATCACATCAACATCAACCTCAACATCAACCATACCATCACTCCAATTAATTAACTTCAACATGATTGATTCCGCTTCCCCTACCTTGCTTTTAGTCTGCTGTTTACATGGTTTCTCACGGTCTTAGTCATAGGTTTTGGTTTGTTTTTTGTTGGTGACACTTTACCTGATATGTGCTACTATGTCATTGATTCATATTTCATAGTTCAATGTTCATTAACAGTTCATTTGCAATTAGAAACTTTTAACTGCTATAGTTTACTTAGTATTTAACTTTTTTACTCACTAAATATGTACTAACTGTTGCTTATTACAATGCTAATGGCCAGATAAGTGACTTTCAAACTTTGTGTGTGTGTGTGTGTGTGTATATTTGCAAGTTTTGCACAGTCACGCGCATTCATTATTGTAATGTTCTCCCACAGCTCACAGCAGCATCAGGTTTGATACAGATACAGCCTTTTTATAACAAAAAACTTCCGTTTTAATAGACAAAGCAAGACAGAGTAGCTTCCCTTATCAAGTTGCTGAAGGCTTAACAAATGTTGGGCTCAGAGACCACCTGGTTGGAAAATCTTGACTGGACAATGTTACCCTTTCTGTTGCCGATGCCGCAAAGGTGAGGCAATCTGTCTGTCTGCCCTGTGATGTAGTGGTGACCTGTTCAGGGAGTTTGTCTCCCTTGCACTCTGTGACCACTGGGATAGGCTCCAAGTCCCCCATAACCCAGATTCAGGTAAATGACTGAATGAAGATCATTAGGTGTTCTCTGAACAGTGAGATACATGCTCTGGTCACTACTCGAGAAAAGTCATGTCAAGTCAAGTCAAGTAGAGTTTTATTGTCCTCCCAGCCATATACAGTAAGTACACTGAGACGAAATATCATCCTCCTGGACTATAGGTGCAACATACAAAACCTCACTCTGACAACACAGATCAGCAATAAGGGTAAAAAAAGGGGGGAATAAATTATAATTAACCTATATATATATACACACACACACACACACACACACACATTTGATCTCTGAATGTACAAATACTTTACCTAAAAAGGCAAATAAAATGCTATGGGGGAACACTATAATAACAATATAGTATTGTATACAGAATTATAGTATGGATATGACACATTATATATAAATACATTATATACATTACATTTTATTTATATATATATATATATAACTGGTGAGATGTCATAAGAGATTGCCCTTAAAAAGTATCCGTCTTAAATTAAATGGGGTGCACACGCACAATGTCTGACACAAGATGACTCAGTGGTCCAGTGGTCAGGGGCGCTGCTTTGTATATCACATCAAGGGCCGGAAGGAATGTTGTTTATGGGATGACAATAAAGTTCTTCTTGATTCTTGACTGAATGGACCACTGCTTTGCACATTACCTTATAAGCTCCATTTGTCTGCCACAGTATACTGTAATATGAGGCCTCCATACAGGCTGGGATGTGTTTGTTAAAATGTGACTTTTGTTAGGAGATGAAAGTCCTGAAGTACATTCTTATCTCAGCACCTAGTAAACATCTCAAGAATAAAATAGGGGGATCATCCCCCAAATCCCTCTAAGATCATCTGCAGTAAAACTACCGCTGGCAAATAGGATAACAAACAGACATATGCTGCTTAGAGCTGCTAAAAATGCTGGACAGTGTGAAGACATCCTGTTTCCTTGAGTAGTGGCCAGAGCTTGTTGCCCTAGAGTGACCCAGTCCTTAATTGGCTCTAATTCAACACTGTAAGTACTGATTTAAGTGGTAGGCAAGAAACTCTGCCTTCAGCAATCCAACCAGCAATAACAGGACAGAGTAATGGGAATCGATGCTCGTCGTATGTGGCCTGATAAGCAGTAGCTCAGCTGAAGAACGGGAGGCCAATTCTAGGGCAGTCTATTGTGTTATTCTTCTCTGTTATAGGAGCAAAGAAACTATGGTGTTGTGTCTGGAAAGCTAAGCCCAAAACCAAATGAGTCAATAGCAAACACACAAGACCTATTTTAGTGCCCCTGCAAATCAGATTTTGTAGAAATTTAATGGACTGCTACTGTAGTGTAGTGTGGTGGGCCTTTGTTAACATGTCCTGTAATTAATCAAATTCGGTCTTCGTGTGGATTGGCTTTCCTGAAACTTATGAACTGATGTTGACTTCATTTTGCTTTTGTATAGCGTACTGATGACAGTTACACAGTTACACAAAAGGACACTCGTGGCACCTTTTTGGATTCCTAAGCTTGCCCCAATGGCAGAACCATTTAGGGAGTCTCCAGGAACCTTTCTGAATAGGGCAGTTCCCTGATGAACTCTTTGGTTGTTTTGAAGAACTGTTTGAAACCTGTTCAGTTCTTCAAGGACCTTTAACTTATTTGGGTCTTTTGGGTCAACCCTAATATTGCAACTATAGTATAATTAATTTAGACTGCTTTGATCACATGGCACCACGGGGTGAAGGTTAGCATGTGAAGCATCACATCATTTCAAACATCAGGAAAACAGTTTAAGTTCGGTTTGTTTATGTTGGTTTGATTTGCTTTAATAAATTATTAATCTTTGCTTCAAACACTGCGTCCTTCATTTTTGTCACGATCATGAGCCGGGCCGTGACAAAGTGTAAAGTGACCATTTGTCATATGTGAACACACCACAGCACACAGCATGAACAGTATGAAATTCTTCTCTACATTTAACCCATTCACCAAGTGAAGCAGCGGGCAGCCAGGAACACAGCACACGGGGAGCAGTGGGGACAGTACCTTGCTCAAGTTAACCTCAGAAGTGCCACAAGCAGTCCTGGGATTCAAACCCACCACTAGGACACCAGCTACCCCAAAAACACCAAACACCAACTGTTACATCAGCTAACGGACACCTGCACTGGTTAGCATCGTGCTAAGTGATGGGGGAAAAGGGCAATACTACCCACCGGAAAAGGGGGTGGATAGTGCCCAGTTGTCTTGGACACTTGCCATAGATGGCTGAGGCCATAGACAGGAGCCCTCAAAGGATTTATATACTGAAAGGCTCATTGTTTGAAGCCAGGTGTCATGTCTCAAGGTGCATGGGGAGTGAAAGCGAGGCGCAAGGTGCAGGTTCCAAGATGGAATTTTAATATAACAACACATAGACTCTGTACAGTGGATAAACAAAACCAAAACCAGGCTCAAAGGCCTTTAAAAACAAAATACCTTAACATAGAGGAAACATAAGGAACAGGGAGCGTGAGGGTTGACCAGCAAAACTGACAAGAACTCAAAGAACTTAAATACAAAACACACAGACAAGAACCAATCAAAAACCCCAATAACTTAAACTAAACACAAGACAGCTGACAATGACTAAAGACAAAACAAGACCCACAAGATTCAAAATAAAAGTCTCAAAAACCAAAAGTAAAACAGCGGCCTCTACTGGCCGCTGGCCGAGACCTAACGCCAGGACAGACAAAATTCTCAACTCAAGATTCAATTTGCACTCTAGAGACTGCAGAGACTTTAGATTCTAACTCAAAACCTGCCAGCTTAACTTGCCAAATTGTCTCGTGACTATGTCACTATAGGCCCATCCTAGACCTGAAACAGCCACATCAATACATCTACCAATTGCCAATAACCCTTTTTTTAGATTGGAGCATGTCAAGCTTAGCTCAACACATCAGTTTTGTTTTGTTCTGCCGTGGAAGTGGGCCGAATCAGAGCCTACAGATGAAGTTAGAACCACCATTGGCGGACCAGACTATGGACAGTTCCGTGTTTTAATTAGTTAGTGTACTCTACATATATACAGCTCCGGATGAAAATAAGAGACCACTGCAATTTATTTTGAAATCAGCATCTCTATGAGTATGAGAACCATTCCATGCCAATTCCTACACAAGCACCTCAATCTGATAAGGTATAATCTAAGTTATGAGGTACTGATTAGTGATCACCTGAATCAAATCTTATTTAATGAGGAAAAGCATAAAAACCCACTGCTGGATGGCAAAAATACATCAAAGGTAATTCTTTTGTTTAAGAGTGAACAAGAGATTTATTTTCTTTGAATTATTCCAGTTCTGTCAACACTGCATCATTTCTCTTATTTTGATGTATTTCCTTTTAAATATGTTGGAAATGAGAAGAAATATTGTCAGCAGTTCTTAAAAACTAAAGCAAAGCTGTTCAGTTCAGTGAACCTTTTTGCAGTGGTCTCTTATTTTTTTCTGGAGATATATGATATAGATATACATACTCACTTGCATGTTTCAAGTCCTGGTTTTAAAAGGCAGCATATTTGAATCTAAGGTCTTGAAAAAACAAGAACTGTGTCACGAATTAATGAAGCTATCATGCTAAAGCATTTCCTACAATATCCTCATGTGAACAGACATGTCTGTGAGAAAAATGCCAGCTTCTTGGCAGCAATGTTCTCCCGTCATGGGCTATTTTTAGCATGTGTCTTGAAAAGAATGGTTGAGGGGGGGGGGGGGGGGGAGGGGGGGGGGGGGGGGGGGAGGGGGGGGGGGGGGGGGGG
>JBBJLS010000155.1:19101712-19112589 GCA_037577275.1 Bryconaethiops microstoma | reverse complement strand
GTGATATCCCCCACCAAGATGGAGGATTTGCCTTAAATGATCTTAAATCTGAATGTTAAATATGAAAAATATATCTCATATAAAAGAGAGGAAAACAGAAGGACAGAGAGACAAAGAGAGAGAGAGACCAAAAGGGAGAAAGGGCAAGAGACAGAGGAGACAGATAAAGAGATGGGAAACAGAGAGAGAGAGAGAGAGAGAGAGAGAGAGAGAGAGAAAGGGTGGGATACATAAAAGTAGAGGAGACAGAGAGGAGAAGAAGAGAGAACGAGAGTGGGAGAGAGAGAAGGAGACGGAGACAAGGACTGGCAGACAGAGAGAAACAGAGATGCAGGGTGATAGGGGAAAGACAGAGAAAGAAAGAGAGAGAGAAAGAGAGAGAAAGAGGAAGAAGATAAAGAGAGAGAGGGGGAGTGTGTTGGGGCGGTAGTAAAAAAAAAAAGAACTACAGTGGGATCATGGGGAGGAAGAGACAATGATGATAAATGAGTGTGGACAGCTGTGGCCACACAGGACTGTGGAGAGCACTTTGATAAGCTTCTCAGTGAGGCCAGTCCAAGACAGACTGCGTTGCGCAGCAGAACCCAGCAGAACCCACCTCATCCGTAGCACAATTCATTGAGTCACCTCCACCGTCACCAATTATTTAGAATGTAGCATCAACAGAATTACACCTCTGATCTTTGCATGCAATTTGCATTTCGCAGGTTCTTCTACTGCTATATCCATAGAACAACTGCTGTGAGGGTGAAGGGGCAATGTGTGGAGTTGCACTGGTCTCCATATTGCCATTCCATCAGAATAACTCTCGCTGATCATCTCACATCCTCTTTAACCTTGACTGAAAATGAGGTTCTGTCAGTGGCACGCATGTTTCTGTTGTCCAGTATTAGCAGAGACCTTTATAAATAATCGATATCACTGATGCCAGTTTGAAAGTTTGAGCATCCGCTCTGTATCCGCCTTTTGTTCTGGGTTGTGACTCACACTCCGTTCAATATGGCATGGGAATTCAGGATGATGTGATTGTGTCAAGGCCTCCTGCCGCCACAGGCCTCCGGAGGGGCTTTTAATAGCTTTTGACAGGCGAATCAAAGTGCAAGACAGAGAGCTGCACTAAATGGCAGCTCTTTATTAATTACGGGGCAGGTGGACGCCAGCCAGGCGGAAGTAATGACAGTGCCTCTGAGCTGCATGAGATGTTGCTCATATTAAACCAAGCAGAATTTTCACACTATGGGGTAGAAATATTTGGGGGTGGGGGCGACGATGTGTGATGGAAAGGTAAGACAAAAGTGACTAGAAATCAGAACCAAACTTCTGCCACTATTCCACCAGGCATCACACTTGTTTTAATGAATTCCTTTGGCCTGGGGTGTGTGTGTGTGTGTGTATGTGTGTGTGTGTGTGTGTGTGTGTGTGTGCATGGGGAGAATACACATATGCAAGGATATGAATTCCAGCACAGATAGTCATGTACACCAAATGCAAGCATTCCAACGTCAAATCAATTCTCCATGGTGGGCTCGGCAACATTATGCGAGCTTTGACTTAACGCTAATTCCCACATCTGTCTAGCTGAAGTGTGCAAGCCTGTTTCCTACTGTACACATTGTGCCTCTGTTTGTGCAAGACATTGTGGGCGGCAAAAGAGCCATCAAAGCATTGGAGAGAATGAGGAGCTTTGGCTGGAGCCTCTAAAAAGCAAACGGCATACGCTCTTAGCTCCATGCTGAATCGCTGCCCATTGTGGAGGCTCTAGTTTTATGCTGTTTCCTCAGTGAACATTACTGTACCACGAGAGACTGTCTTCAGTGGTATTTGATGAAATGTTGACCTTATCTCTTACTAAATGTGACCCTTGGGTTGTCAAAGTCTTTCTAGACTGCACAGTCCAAGTGCAACTGTTTAGGCGGGATAATGCAGTGTAAAGTAATGCATTCTGTTATAATCATATGACATTATAAATGCTTAAAATGTGCTCTTACTGTGACTCATATGTCTTTATTACTTTTGCATAATGCATTTAAAATCTAAGTGAAGTCATCTATATACACTGATCAGTAAAAACAATAACAGGTGAAGTAAAAGATATTAATTATTGTAATGGGTAGCAAGCAGGTGCCATGCCCACTGCGCATTGAGGTCACCAGAATACTGAGCCTGAGTTTTTCACCTTTATGTTCAGTTGGTTTTTCCTGATTTGTAATTATCCCATAATTATGTTTCTTTCTAAAGCCCAGGCCGATGTTGTCCGATCACTCTTCTGTTCTCTGACTCATTGTCTGTGTTTCCTGTATTTTCCTGTCTTATAGCCCTAGCCGACTCGTCTAGTTAAGTACCTTGCTCATGCTCAGGCTCTCGTCTGTTGTATAGAGTAATTATTATCCTTTGCAAACTGTGAGTTCTATTTAGAGAATAAAAAGTATCAAAGCATCTCTGCACATGTGTCCTCGTCCATGTGATGCTGGAACCATTACTGTGTCACTTGTAAAGGTGTCAGAGCTTCTCCAAAATGTGGGGGATTCTGGTATGCAGTGGTCAGCACCTACCAAAAGGGGTCTAAGGATGGACAACCAGTGAACCCACAACATGGTTAATGGATGCCCAAGGCTCACTGATGTGCATCGGGAGCCAAGGCTATCCTCTTTAGTCTGATACCTCAGAGGAGCTGCTATGACATATATTGCTGAAGAAGTTAACACTGACAATGACAGATGGTTTGTGGAACATGACAAAGAGTTCAAAGTGTTTACCCCCAAATTTCCCAGCTCTCAAGCATCTGTCTGATCCGTGGGGCCCTCATCTCAACTTACAAGATGTAAGGGATCTGCTGCTAATATCTTGGTGCAGATACCACAGCACACCTTCAGACATCTAATGGTGCTAACACAAAGTAGGAGCCAATAGTCACTCAAATGGTTTCCATAAATGTAGCCTTAAAACGTCTCTCAAACTGCATCCAGCTGCTCATTAATGTGACACAATGTGGTTTAGGACCAAGTAAGACTTCTAGTGACAAAAAGCAACATTAACAAAAAAACAAACCTGTAGCTGCATGCTGCAGTCATTTTAGACCGCAGCGTTGTTATTCTTGGAGCACTGCGCACGCAAATCCAGGATTCATTTTTATGATGACTGTATATATGACTTATATGACTGTATGTATGACATATGTGACCATAAAATCATAGCTAGTTTCAACTTCAGAAGGGTCCAAATGTTCTGAGCAGTTTAAGAATACTTCTACCTCATTCTCTACACAAAAGTAACAGATTTTGCTACTATATTTTATATAACACCACACTACCTACTGTATATTTACATTTAAATGACTATAATGGTACATGACAAATTACATTTGCTTCCCTAGGACATCGGGCTGCGTTGGAGTTATTGACATGCTTGTATGTACATCTTTCTGACTCACAGTTTTAAAATTAAATGAAAAGAATGATAAGTGAATGAGAATGACTGAACATAAAAAAAATATATTAAACTGAAGCATGCTGGGAGCATGCTGGTGCAGTGGTTACCATTATTGCCTCACAGCAAGATCTCCTGGGTCCAATACCTGAACAGGGTGGCCTGGGACCTTACTGTGTAAAGTTTCCAAGTTGGGTTTTTGCTGGGACTCCTATTGTTCCTCCCACAGACCAAAAGGCATGGAAACTCAGGTGAACTGGAGATGTTAAATTGCCCCTAGATGTGATGGTATGCATGCAAGTAAATATATTTAACACATAGTAAATTATTGACATATTAAACCATAGAAAATATATACTGACACACACTTGTTTGTAGCATTTTTTCTGAATATTTTCCCTTCCACTGTCTTCCTTAAAAAAGGGGTATGCTTTGGTCCCACCCTTCTCCACTAGAGGGTTTTACCCTCCATTCAGTAAGCTTTGCCAGTTGATCATATCCTTCTGGAGTGTAGTGGCCCGACCTTTCTCTTAAACATAAACACATATGGTGTGGATTTGCCTCATATAAAGACACACATTCTTTGCTGCTTAACTGTTTTGGAGACGGCATTATCCACAACTCTCCTCCACTGCTCTATTTATGTCTAGAGTGCGGAGGTAGCTGGGGTATGTTAACCCCTTCCCCCAGCCCCCCTCTTCAAAAACCCCTGGAGCCATAGAGATGACAAAGTACTTCAAACCCAGCTACACAAAGTCATGGTCTTTCTCAAAAACAGGTTGTGCTGTTCTTCGCCAAGGCCAAAGAAGTCCCCCCTGAGTGCCACGTTAAATGAGGTGGGCGGACGAGTATGACAAGAGCAATATATGTGAGAGTTGAAGCATCTCTATCTACCTCTCTTTCTCTCTGTCTCTCCTTTTCTCTCTTGTCTATTCTCTTGGTGCTGAGGCCAGTAAATGACTCCAAGTGGCTGAGGTGTGGGTTAACCTAGCAGAGAGCTGTCAGAGCTGCAAAGGATGTCAACAAGATTATATGTGTCCTTCATTTGGTAGCTAGTCAGAAGAAACTCATTTAGCTCACTCTGGATGTCTTTTTCTTATTAGCTCTGGCTCCTACAAGAATTTGCCCCTTTCATCTGGAGATTGTGAGCCTGATCACTGATCACCACAGCCATCCAAGAGAACAGAATTTGCCTCGGTTTCTCTGGGTGGATAGGATTCTGTCCTATTGCTAACATGATGCTAGCCAGTGAAGATGTCTGTTGGCTGATGGGGCAGAATTGGCATAGTGTTTTCCTCCAAGCATGTTAGCATGAGCTAGTTGGTAATATTTTGACATGCCTAAATTGGGGAGGAAATTT
Organism: Bryconaethiops microstoma; assembly: GCA_037577275.1. Lineage (NCBI taxonomy): Eukaryota > Metazoa > Chordata > Actinopteri > Characiformes > Alestidae > Bryconaethiops > Bryconaethiops microstoma. The sequence goes on along the minus strand of JBBJLS010000155.1, from coordinate 19,107,803 downwards.
GGAAAAAGCTAACCAAAGAAGAAACCATCATTCCTCACCATTTACATGGGCAGACTGATGCCATAATCAGTCATGTTTCCTTATTTGGTAATCATAAGTTATCACTGATCTCAGTTGGCACGTATATGTTCTCATCGCTGGGCCTGATCATTAGCATGGTTCTGCGGGGGCGTTTTTTAAGCCGAATGGAAATTAGGCCTCCATCTGGAGCTGAGTCCCGCTAACGCTGGCCTGAGACTGCTGGGGGAATTTCCCTCGTAATAAAGCTCATTAGTTTTCATGTGGACAAAGCGCTTGGTGCCATGGAAAGGTACAGTATAGATTAAGAGAATTTTCACTGACTTCCTGTCTTCATTTACCAAAGAAAGCATTCGTGTCACTTTCATTTGGACCAGGCCGGGCTGGGCTGGCTATGAATTGAATCTGTTACGCTCCCTTTGTTTCTGATGGGTCTCAGAGAGACTGTATGTCATTTTTATAACTATTCCTTCCTTTTCTCCTGCTGTATGAACTGTCCAGAATAGAACTTAATGGCCTATGATCACTAAGACGACTGGTTTGTCAGTTTTGTGGAGTGATATAGAAGAAGAACGACCTAGTCAGTGATAAAATATGGAGAATCTGCGTTCTCTCAGTTATTTCACTCAGCGTCTTTCGGGGCTGTGGACAGAGACAGTGAATTGCACTATATGTAGTAGAATCAGATAACTATTACCGAAGCCTTCTGCATGTAATACGTCATTCTAGGTCAGTTAAAAAAAGCCATACATGCTTTCAAGATTAAGCCACAGTCAAGAGAACAGGGAGTGTGGACCGATATGTCTAGGCTTTGCTGAGAGAAGCAAGTGTATGTGCCTATTTGAATGTCAGCCAAGTGACAGTTTTTACCATAACTAATGGCTGCTTTTAATATTTCGCTGCCGATTTTTGAGCTGGGTAAATGTTGTGGCTGTAGACCATCCACTGACCCCTTGTTATAGGGAGCGTGTTTTAACAGCATCATGTAATGATGGCCATGGACAAATAGAGATTAATGTGGTGGATTCTGTAGTGAATCAAATCAAAGGAGTTGTTTAACTGCCCAGAGTCATGCTTTCAAAGAATGTGGACACACACTGGTAATGATCCCAGAGTACTGCAAGTACTCTTATCATTTACTTACTCTATCATTGCCTGCATTATCAGAATGAAAACAGTGCGAGCAAACCTTATCTTGTTTGGGTGTTCAGATAAACAACCAGGTTCCTCCACAGATGATGTAACCCATGTCTGTGTGACCTTACGGTAGTATGGAGGACTTGCGGTGGATGTAGGTGCACATGTGGAACTTAATTAAAAAAACAAACACAATGGATATAAGGCAAAACAAAACACTGAATGATAAATGAACAAACCACCAGGTAATGCAAACCAGATAGTCAGTAGAGAAACAACAAGGTAAAGACAGGGAAGTGTCAGGGTGGACAAACACTAGTGCAAGGAGCAGAATATTTATAACAAATAGCAAACAAGGAGCAGCTAGGAAACAGCAGGGTTACAAATAGACTGGTGAAGGCACTAAAAAGGAGGGCAGGACTAGGGCAGAGCTAGAGATATAACCAGAACATGGGAAACAGAGGCAGGACATTACCGAAAAGAGTAAACTCTCCAATGTTTCCATCATTTCCTACATAACCCTTGCTGCCACGCTTCCATTACCAGATACTTTAGCTTCATAATACCAGTATGAAACTTACAAACCAAACTACAAACTCGTTCTCTCTGATTATCTGCATTTGGGGTAAAAGGAAAATTGTAGGAATTTCCATCCAAGCCAAGCTTTGTACCATTTTCTGTGTTGCTTATCCCAGTTCTCATAGGGTAAAACACCCTGGACAGTTCACCAGTCTATTGCAGGGAAGACACCAAAAGGGGCAATTTAACATATACAATTTACCTGTCGAACTGGACTGTGTGAGGAAACCAGAGCACTCACTCGACACCCACACAGACACTAGGAGAACATGCAAACTCCATGCAAAAAGGACCCTTGTCAGTCTTGAAGGTGAAAGTCTTAAGACATTCCATTAAGACCAAAGAGTGCTGTTTCCCAAGATGTTTTATGGCCATTTCAAATTAATACTGCTTCTCAGTTCTTGTAAAACACTTTCAGTTCTAATTGTTCATTATTTCTCTATAAATTAGCCTCTGTATTCGAAACTTACCAGCTCAGATTTCTTCATGGGGTCGTGATGGGAACCAGTGGGCAAAGTACTTTATATCCAAACAGGCAAAAAGCTTACATCAAAACTATCATGAAACAATGTGTCAGGCACTACAGTTACCATTTCATGTAATATTTGTCTCTAAGTAAACTTTTAGGTTCATTAATCACTTCAAATGTTTTTGACTTCAATTCTGACATAGTAAGTTTCTCTAGAATTGTATTCTATTCTCCAGAATAGGATTTCTCCTATTGCTTTCATACCTATGTTGCAAGGCACAGCTGTCTAACATAAAGTAGCCTGCTCAGTTAGAAAAAGGCCTTATCAAGCCCTTTCTAATTAAACCTTTTCCAGTCATTTCTTCTCTATCAAGATGAATGCATTTCAAGCAGAAGCATCTGCTTATCTTGGGAGTTCCTTGGACAGGTCAGAGAATGTTTCTAAATGAATTACCAGACATAGTCTGTTTTCCTTCTAATTGTCAGACTGGTTTACCTTATCTCCAGCAACAATGGCAGAAGATTTTGCCTCCTTCAGTCAGAGTTCTGACCAGCCCTAGTCTCAGAAAAGGAAACTATTAATGCTTTAGATCAGAAGTCCCCAACCACCAGCCACGGACCGATACTGGTCATTTGGTATTGGGACGCACAGAAAGATGATCAGAGTCTGAAAGATCTTTTATGTTGTATCTATACCGGTCCTTGAAAATATTGTTTTACATGAAACTGGTTCATGGCACAAGAAAGGTTGGGGGCTGCTGCTTTAGACTACTTAACACCTTGACTGAAAACTGTCAAAACAGAGCTGGAATGATCTTAGCAATCTGCAATACATACAGGAATTTAAACTATACCTTTTCCAGCTTGCCTGAAGTATTGCTCAGACATGCATATGCAGAGGGGAACCCATGTTATGAATAAGTGCCGTTCTGCTGCAGGCACCACACCGGCAATTGCCGTAAGTTCCTCATGAATTAAACATCTGGCGGCCTCTCCGGGTCTGAAGGAGGGGACACATCTAAACACTTTCATATTCTCTAATTGCTCATGTAAGACAACCAAAGTAATGCAGTCGGCACGGGACAGCGGCCCAAAGAGAGAAAGTAGGCCAGGCTGCGTGTGAAGCACACTGACAACTGAACGAATTGTTATTGAGTGGATTTTCGGGCAAAAGCAGCTGTAAATTCCAGTGCCAGGCATGCAAAGAACTCATTTTTTTCTTTTAGCCCTTCCCCTCAGGAGCCTCAAAAGATGTAATTTAAATACAACCAAAAAAAAGCCTCCAAAATGTCTAAGCAAGCGAACGTGGTGGCAGGCCCGAGAAACTCGCTTTTGTCCCAGAAATGAACAGGGAAGTTTGATTGAAGCATAAAGCCATGGCGCTGCGTCCTCTCAACTGTTTCTCAGGTGTTTTTTCCCCCAAAACTTATTAGCAAGATGCCACTAAAAATGGAAAAAGGTGGTCTAAGCACAATGTTTCTGCACATATGTTTCTCACAAATGTCATTTGTGTACTTTTCTTCTCTAAGATCCATGATGTTTTTGTACCAAAACCAACCATAATTTGCTTTTAAATCATTCTTTATCCCTTAGAGTTAACAAGTAAATGAACTCTGTTCTGACTGGCTTTTGTATATTGGCCCTCATTCAAAACACAGTTCTTTCTGTATAACATCCTAGAATGAGCTGAGTTAAGCTGCTAAACAGGCGGATAGGAGATGTGTAAAATATAAAAATAAAATATTTTGTTTATTACACTAAATAAAAATGTAAATGCATTTGTTTTTGTGAAATCACAAAAATGAATCCAAGTGGGCTGTGTTCATATACGGACTGGTACGTTTTTATATGCTGGTACAGTGTTTATATGCTGCATTTAACTCTTTCTCATAAAAAACGCAAATAAAAGTCCATGATACAGGCCCTTTACGTAAACAGACGTTTGACTCCCAATTTACATCATTTAAAGGACACCATTTGAACAAATATAAGTTCAGATAATATAAACACCTATTCTAGTGCTTTAGAAGCCTTTGCTTTGTTTCCCACAATATACATGCACACACACCCATACAACCATAACAGCTCACTGAGCACGCCTGGTTGTGGAATAGGATGCCAGAGCCAGTGCGTGAGCGGTGAAACCTCTTTTTGTTTAATCAGTTTGCTCCTTAACAAGATAAGACTGTCACATCACATTAGCTGCGATCTCCACCACTACTACCGAATAACCGAAGTCGCTGTGATTTATGCCACGCCTAGGCTATGCATAATGGCCCATTATGAAGCAGTCACTCTGTTTTTTATAGTTTCTCTGAAGCCATTTGAAAACCACAGCCTGGAATCCAGGGGAGTTTCTTTCCATAGTTTTTTACTAATGAAGCCCTGCAAATATTTCATCCCATGCATAGATAAATCTGCCAGGACTGTGCTATTTGCAACACAATGGACAGGTCTGCCTCATTCATGTCATTTTTGCTTGAGACAGTTAATGAAACATGCCGGGTGTGCTCTGTATGGCCAGGATATGTTCAGTGCCACAGCAGTTTATGTGTTGTTGGCCAGTGTGTTAGGTAATATGGGATATTACCTGATGTTATGATGACAGAGTATTGGACATTATAGGACATTTTTGACCAAACATAATAACTTTGAGTATTTTTAAGAAGAATAGAGTATGAAGTATCATCGGAAACCAAAGCTCCTTAAAGTGTCCCCTGTTACCCTAGTCTACCTCAGTCTTCCTGGCCAGATACTTCAACTTAAAAGTTTGTGTTTGCTGAATGCACCTTGGAGATGATAACCTAGTACTGCTCCTGTATTAAAGCAGACCCCAAGCCTCCATCTGCCAGGCATGATTGTGCTCCAGTGGCGAGGCCATTTTGTTCGAAAACTCATTTTGGGCCTCTTAATTATTTTCCATTACGGAGTAGATTGGAATTGGACAGTAATTGTCTGGCCAGAGAGGAGCGGCCCCTCAGCTCAGATCAGCTGTGACAGGCAGACATCTTAGCAGCGTGCGGCTATTAAGAAGCTTCCGCGCGCCTGATCGCTGAGCTAAACTATCCCCCTCACACTCAGGTACACGGTCATTCAGCGCAAGGTCATGGTGGAGGCTGTAAATAGGGGATATATCTAGTGAGCTGCTTTCTTTCCCTCTCCCCACTCCCACTTACGCAGGTGTCCAGATCCATATTAATCAGAGTACTACATGACACCTTCATAAGCCTTTCAGAACAAAAGGCATAAAACTATTAACACCATTATGAAGGCTGTCATTCGTTATGGCACTTGCTTATTTAAAATGATTTATATAGGTTTATATATACGTTTGTTAGTCATGAAAGGCTCATGTAGGGGTAATATAGCTTTATGACTGCTGTTACTAGACCAGACCTTTCCGTGCAAATTTGAGTGCCATTTCCAGTTAATGTTGAATAAACAAAATGGATATAAATATAAATTATAATATATAATATGCAATGTGTCTCCCTCACATGAGGTTGGTATCGAATTTCTCTCATAAAAGACCCCTGCAAAAATGTTTATCTTTTATCTGGTGCAAGTATTGAACTGAACCGCTTTGCCTTAGTTTTTAAGAACTTCAGACAACATTTCTCCTTAATTCCCAAATAAAAATATTATTCTTTAAATAAAGGAAATGACAAAACATCAGTAGAAATGATTCCGTGTTTACAGAACTTGAATAATTCAAAGAAAACAAATCTTTTGTTTACTCTTAAACTAAATGGCAATAATTACCTTTGACCGACTTCTAGTAGTGTTTTACCTTCCAACTGGTCACATTACAAGTGTTGATTACAGCAGTGTTTTTATACTTTTCCTCATTAAATAAGATGTGATTCAGGTGATCACTAATCAGTACCT
>JBBJLS010000155.1:19065416-19101612 GCA_037577275.1 Bryconaethiops microstoma | reverse complement strand
TATATACAGTATATGTAATATATATATATATTAATGTTAGGCAATGATTAAATTTTTGTTATACACAAAATTAAATAATTAATTCAAAAGTAGTTTATTGCGCACCTTTATTTTGAAAGTATTAACAATTGATTTGCAAACACTTTAAACAAATAAGGAGCTTTTTAACAGCAGTGTTCCCTTTAACACAATTCCACAGTTACACTTCAAATATTTCTGTAATTTAATTAATTTAATCAAATTAAACATAAAGCCAAAGCTATTTGCCACTGCAGGGCATTCACATTTTATCTAGTTTGTTACAGAAAAACAAGTTCTTCTCAAAGTCCAAAGCATGGGGGGTGGAACCATTATATCAGCTGTAAAGGGGACAAACTCCATATGAAAGTCTTTGTATCTGAATGCAGTGTCATTAAAGTCCCTTTAGGTGTAATGGTCAAAAGTAATGGGAATATGGACAAAAGTAATGGGACGCCTGACCCCAGCAAAAACCAGCAAACACATAGAGCTGCGTGCTCCGCGCACCAATGAGTACAAAAAGCACTTAACTTTCAAAATATATGGATTTTTAAAACATCTGCGTTAATGCGTGATAAAATAATTGTCGGCGTTTAGTAAATAATGCGTTAATGCAATAATAACGCGTTAATGTGCCCAGCCCTAATATATACATATATATATATATATATATATATATTTATATATATATACACAGTAAACCCCCTGTTAAATCGTGGTTCAGCAGTTGCGGCTTCAGTCTCTCTCTGATTTTTTCTGAGAACTGAACTAATAATTGTTCTGAGAACTGAACTAATAATACAGGGAAGCTGCACATATCTTCTGAATGTTTTTTGCTTTTGTGATGTCCGGGACTCGTCTGCCACGCCCCCTCCTCCTCGTGCTGGTTGTTTATTACTGTATTTACCTGCTTATACCAAAGAAAACAAGAACGCATATTAATGAAAATGCGCGTGCATGCATTACAGTGAAGTCTATACAGGGGTAACATGAGTATTTTACATTCTAGCACTGCGGGAGTTCAGTGTAAATTGTACAGTACAAATACAGGTTTACCTTTACACTTTACATTTTCTTAAATAGTAAAGTTTACATATATACATATACATATAGATATATATACACACACACACACACACACACTAGATAAGTAAAAATTATGGGATTCCTGACCATTACACCAACAGGGACTTTAATGACATTGCATTCAGATACATAAACTTTCATATGAACTTGCTTTTCTATTTAGGAAGGAAATATGGTGTTTTACATAAATAAGGAAATACAATTTGAATGATAATCACAATAAATATAATCATGAGCAAAAGTCCCTGGTCAAGCGTTGTTTTGTTGATTTTCTAAATGAAAATAAGTCCACACTTTTTAAATAAAAAATTAAACATAAAATTACGTTCTTAGAAAACCATTAAATGATTCTGTCTGACTCAGGAGACGCTCATGTTTTTTCAAATGACTGTGTGTGTGTGTCTATGTGTGTTTAACACAATGACATATATACAATTCCAAACTATTTCATATACCAAATAAAATTACTGGTTATGATTAGGTTCCTTGAATCTAAATCTATATGTTAATATTTGTATAAAATAAAGTCAAGAGTGTACAGACACACACACACACACACACACACACACACAGACACACGGCTATGTAATGTCTGGCTCCTTAGTGCATTCTCTATGCTATTCCCATCAGCAAGTTGGTATCGTATGCATGCAGTGACGTTAAGCAGCTGGCCTTTGCAGATAAACAAATAATCCCTCCCTTCAAATAAAACAATAGGAAACTGAGGTCATGTAACACAGGAGTGGATAAATAAACAGCGTTAAGGCCGTCTACCTGCTCCTGTCTGCCTGCCGGACGACTCTGAGGGAGGCTTCCGCCCACACGCCTTCCACCGCTACTGCTCCTCTTTCCATTGCAGCGAGAGTTTGTGAAATGTAATTATTGGAGACATTGGTTTCATGTAATACAGAGTTCACTATAATAGAAAGGAAATGGTTGGAACCACAAGATGAATAAATGGATATTGGAAAAATAATAATGGGGGAGAAAAAGTCGAACTCCAATTATGACGCATGGGAACCCATGGTTTTATTACATTGCCGAATAATTATGCTCCCTCTATGATTCAAAAACAATACACTGAATACCTGCTTTTCATTATTCAAGTCGCTTGTCATTACCATTCCCAAGTGCAGCTAATTCTAATTTAACCTCAACATGTACATCTCACTTTTCAGAAAGTGGCAACTGTGAAATGGAGTTAAAATGTTGGATTTTCAGTTGGAGCTATTTCCACAAGGAACAAACAAGGTTAATTATTAGTCCCTCAAATGGCAGGGACAAAACATACACGGTTCTGAGTTTTTCGTTTAGTCTCAACTCTTACAGTTTACCAATAGAATTTTTTTTTTCACAATTTTGAAAGATGGCTTTAAAAGGCTAGGAAATTGATTTTCTGATACTTTGGCCAGGTGTGTCTGTCCAGTCTAGTTCAATGAATGTTCTTTTCCAATCTGTTTTTCTTGATTTTGCCTGAATTGTAGCCCAAGGACTCACAACCAAACACATTGGCAGAGCGAAATAGTGTCTGGATTCAAACATAATAACGAAAAGAGATAAAAGAGAAGTTTGATCCAAAAGTATGAAAGCAGCAGTAGACGAATAGGAAGCACCACACTGAACACGCAGATAATTATCAATCTAAGCCCATTTTATACTGTATTCATATGTAGTGATTGACATGACAGACGTTATGACACCCTATGTCATATAGTAATTGAAGAGAAAATTTCTAAAACTCAGTCCAAAATCTTTTTTTTTTTTTTCGGAAAATTCTTTTAGAGTCAATGACAGCTAACTGCATAAAAATTATAAACATACTTCTGTCTACCAGTAAGTAAGTAGCACTTGCGACTGTGCGAGTGGACTGAATGAGTTTTGGAAAATCTCCTAATCTTGTACCGTGTATTATGCAAGGACTGGGAGTGTTTTGGTCGGTTATACTATTGCATATAAAGAGGTCATGTAAAAATATGCCAATATTAGTGTTACCTAAAAAATCACAAAAAGTGGACAGTGAGTTTTGGAAATTTGCTCTTCAATTTAATGTTATGACATCAAGCATTACATGTATCTGTCATCAATTACAGATAAGGATGACTTTAACATATCATGGACATGACAACTTGTCACGTCTGTGCCCGCTTGGTCAAGCCCTCAACGCTGTCTGTCGCCTGAATACTAGGCGATACTTGGCTCTGAGTAGGTAAGGGTTGCTGTGTGTGTGGTCATTGGGTAGTGAGGCAACTCAGGTGAGGAGCATTAGGCTTTATTAGCTCAGTAGCTGAGTTGCAAAGCACCTAATGACATATCTACCTGTCTGGTGTTGTAGTAAGTTGAGGGGCTAATTGTCTGCGTCATGTGATTGGCTGTGTGCGTGTGGGTGGGGGTTTATAAGCCAGCCATGCCTCAGAATCTTTGTGTGGTCACCCAAGATCTGTTCCTTGCAAATCGGATGTGTGGACTAACTAGTGCGCAAGGTCATCATGCCTGAGTTTCCGTTTAGTACACCGAGGAGGAGCGCCACGATAAAGAAAGCCCCAGCAGTTCCCCACTCGCTTGCAGGGAGAAACACCAGCAGCTCCCCACTCCCTCTCAGGGAGTAAATACTGTGGCAGCTCGGGTCTTTGGAGTGAGACAGTAAGGGATCGTGTGCATTACCCCGCTCCATGTCTGTGTTTCAGATGTGATCCCCGCAGAAGCAGTGCCTAAGAAAACTCCGCAAAGCGTACTAAACCTTATATACCTCCCAGTGTCACGAGGATTAGCGACCTCCGAGGGTTTCGGTGGCTGACCATTTTCTTGTGTTCGGTTCTGGTTTTTGCAGAGTGAAGGTCCTTTGCCATTAAAGAAAAGTCGTTACTCATATCTGTCTCCTGCGAGTGTGTCCACCCCTAGCCACCATGACACAACTTATGAAATTTGCAATGACACATTTGTAATGTAGCAAAGTTCAAATATTGATACCAAGACAGCTCATCACAGACAATATAAATATAACCAAAAAGGTCATACAGAGGTTGCATGTAGAAAATTATACCATTACCCCATCTCGAAATTTAACTCTCCTTGGTGTAACATTTTCTCAAGCTGCTTAACCTTGTTCTGGAAAAAAAGCATTAAACCTGTTTGTCATGCAAGCTTAGGATTTGAGCGTTCTAGATTACGAAATGGGGGGAATGGCAGGTTTTGGCGGCACTGAAAGGCCAGGCTATAAGCTCCACTGATTTCATCTGATTCACATGACTGCCACCTTTATATTTGCCTGCTTTCTTTTCCAGACACAGGCCTGTAAGCCAGGAGCGTTTTTGGGCTCTTCAGATCAGCCAGTACTGTCAGTTCACATATCCCACCAAGTTGTATGGAGTAATCTTTAGCTTTAGCAAGATTATGGGAAAGACCTCTGTAATTGCAAGACATCTAAAGTATGGTGTAAACAAGTGGAAGATGTTTGGTTTTTGGTTCTCTGGTGGTGGTGTAGTGTGTTACCTACCGCCAGGTTCTCCGGTTTCCTCCCATAGTCCAAAGCCATGTATGTCAGGTGCATTGATGATGCTAAGATGCCCGATTTGTTTCTGCCACTCTATGACCACTTGGGTTGGCTCCAGCATCCACACAACACTAGTTAGGATAATGAATGAATGATGTTATAATTAACTACATACAAAATGTTATAATTAAATGCAGACCTCACATGGAGTGGGGATTTACAAACAGGAAATAGCACTTGTGTAAAAGTTTAAAATGATGCATTGTATAAAGTAAAGCCATGTCTGTAGTGATACAAAACAAATCAGAACCTCAATACAATGTGCCATATAGTGCATGACAAAATTCATGTTTATAGTGTTCTAGAAATTACAGGGCAGCATGAAACTTGGGAAATCATATGCTCATGTTATAATGGATATAAAGTGACCCATTATAGTCATACGTAAACACACTAGAGTGCAGCACACAGTGTGAACAGTGTGCAAGTGAAACGGGGGGCTGCCACTAATGAGGGGCACCCATGGAGCAGTGTGTAGGAACGGCACCTTACTCAAGTCTACCTTAGTGATGACACTAACAGTCTTAGGATTCAAACCCACATAAATATAATACAAATAGAATAGAATAAAATAAAAAAATTGACAAAATAAATAAAAGAATACATAAAGTGTTATATATATTCGTTACAGCAAATATGCCTGGCATACTGAGGCATGCTTTATAAGTGCATATCTTCCCTGTGGTGTGCTAGGAAGGCAGCATTAAGAGGGATGCTGGACGGCTGGTGAGGAGAGCCGGCTCTGCGGTTGGGTTCTCTTATGTCAGTGGCAGAAAGATGGACCCTAAATAAACTGCTGTCCGTCATGGGCAATGCTTGCCACCCTCTGGAAGCATAATCACTAGGCAGAGGAGTAAGCTCAGTGGCAGACTGCTGTCTCAGGCCTGCTCATCAGACAGACTGAGAAAATCTTTTGTCCCCCAGGCCATACGGCTTTTCAACTCCTCCCAGCAATGACGGGTCGGCACTGACCATTAGGCCTGTCTATTGCTACCCGTAATCACCTGCATTATGCCATTAGGCTGCTGGACTGCTGGTTACTGGCATTGTTGCCTCACACACATTTTTTTTTTTGCAAGTGTGTGTAGCATTTGTGTACATTTTAATCTTTCATTCGTATTTTTTAAATGATTTATGATAATTATTATTCTTGTAATAACACTTTTCCCCACTGGTACATAATTTTGCCAAAGTTCTCTTTATGCAAGGTTAAGTCTAATGTGCCTTTTGCCAGAGCTGACACAGTCAGGCTGCATTTTGTAGCCTTTGTTTCATGTTATTTCACTGTTTCATCATCTGTATAACCTCAGTGGCTGGATCTACAAACAATATCTGTGATGTTTACAAATGTGCTCACCCCATTCCACGACTCGAAAGTGCTCAAAGGAGCCTGAAACGATAATAATGCCTTATAATAGCATTACTGTCATTGCACCCTCAAAGCGTTGCGATGTGAAGCAATGCTTTACTGACTTGCCCTCCAGCTCTTAAAGACACCCACAAAAGGACTCATACAGAACAAGTTGTGATTAAATTCCAACAACCTAATGATCTGTCACTGAACTTCCCATTCGATTAAAACAGCGGCATGTCCCATTAGAGCCCGAGCACTTTCAGCTGACAACCAGCTACAAATTGAATCAATTTTGTTCACGGCATATTGCAATCAATGTTGAGCCGGAAAATAGTGCGGCCACATCTCCGCAATTGAATTGCAATAGCAAATCAGCGCAGCTTTTACCGAGCTAGGACAACACTGCGGAGCAACACCGCAGCAGATGGCAAACTTGTCTGAGAGTCTCTGTCAGTAAAAGAGACGGATCATTCTGCAAAAAGGTCATATTTGGAATGTGCCTGGGTGTCTGGAAGACTGTACGTCAGCAAAGACAAAAAGTGGGGTGGTGGGTTATGGTTGTGGGCTTGATCAGTCTGCAGTATTTTGCCTGAATCCAAATCAGAGTTTTCTGTAACTCCAAGCTTTCTTAAGTGTAGGGAAGAAAAAAATCGAGTGCTTTTGAAACTTTCTGGAGTGCAGCGCACTGTAAACTTGCATGATGTCAACCTCAAAAGTGAGTCAGTCCAAAAACCCCCTTCCAAAAAAAGAAACCAAAGTCAGGGTGATGTTTTAATGCAGGCCAGTCGGTTTGCGTGCTTGGACTTTGCTTGTTGCTGGACAGCAGCGCTCTGATCGTCTATTGTCTCCTCGCAATACGAGTCTTCATTTTTTATAAGGCTAATGGACTCCAGGAGGAGGCAAACATCCATTCGGATTACCATTGTGCTTTCTCTCCCCCTTTCTTTCTCTCTCTCTCTCCCTCTCTCTTGATTTATTTACGGCCATTGGTGAATCCCAATAATGATGCATTGCATTCCGTGAAGAAGCACGCATGCAGTCCTCTGGGTCCATCAATGGAGAACTTTTCCACTCCGGGATCCTGGGGGCTGGATTCAGAAAAGTGCCTTCAAACTTAGGGAAAAAAGTTGTTATTCTTAAAAAAAGAAAGAGAGAGAGATAACACTTTGCTTGAAACCATGCTGTGTAACACTGGAAAAACTGTAAACTGATGTCATCAATTGCCATGAGTTGTTATGACAGATTATGTGTATTAATATAATAGTGTCTTGACAAGTATCTGCAATACAATGGTTATGGCAGCCTTATGTCAATGTTATAAAAAGTGTATGATGTTATAATTAAAAAAATATTTGCCCTTATCATTATTTTAATGTAAGAAAACATGTGCATGGAAATTCTTGGTGGTTATTATAAGTGCAGAAATTACTGCAGATATAGAGTTGTTGAAGCTTGTGTTGCAAATATTTCTTTCCACAATAACAATACTGGATGATAGCTCAGACCTGTACTACAACATTCTTTGCAAGAAACATTTCCTCCTGTCTTCAGGTGCTGACCAAATAAAACTGAAATTATATAATATTTATTAAAGCATGTGTATAATAGGCACTGATCAACAAGCTACCTGATGAACAACCTAACAGCCTACATAACTTTCTGAATGCTAAAGCTGAACATGTGAGAAAACCCCTACATAATGACATTCGTCACCAGTCTATGGTGATTCTTACTCATGAAAGTCTCCACACTACATGAGCTGCCCTAAATGACATTCAACACACTTTCAGATAACACTCACAAACAAGAGTCCCGGCCAGTGGTTTAGGTTCTCACAGGATTTCTTGCAAAAGTACTACATCAATGACTTTTCATCTAAGCAAACAGAAAGAAGACATAATAAATAAACTACAGAATGTGAGATGAAAAAGTACAATAATAAGAACAAAAATGGACAGCATGGCTCACACCACAAAACACCCAAATACCATGTGCAGAAACCTCTAGGAATCTGAGATTGAAATTGAGATCAATGACAAAACTGATCTTTAAGGTCATAACTATGAACAGGACCTGAAGAGATGTTTGTTAAAACTGAAGGGAAGATGACTGAATGCAACCGAGGAGAGTTTGCATGTTTAGAAGCTCTGAGGTCTTGAAACAATGCATTCTGTGTCTGGTCCTCGCACCAGCGTTTGTTTTGGGGTTAAATAAAAGGTATCTAAGATGGAAGTCTGCCATCGCGCCTGCCTTCACTTGGGAGTCATGGGGGGACGTGATAGCAAGACATTCAAGGAAACCAAAGAATGAGCTTTACCATGTGAGAAAATAAAGACGCTCATTCTCAACAATAACAAAAAGTTGCATTCATAATATTAATGCTGGTTTGCTGAAGTTGCTGTTGCAAAAAAGGCTTATTTTTGATTGTTAATGTGCTGTAGAAGAAAATGAAAGTTAAACATGAACAAAGATTGTAACTGAAATGCCATGAGACTGGTTATAGTTATTGAGGCAAACTGATTCTTTTCAAATCGTTTACCTCAATAGCTATGTCATTTATTAACCCTTTATAAGGGCTTTCTTACTGTGGGACCCTTTCTTTGGACAGCTTACTTCAGTCCTGTTCCTGACTCAGACTTTCCACAGGCCTGAGCTCAGCGGGTCCAAAGCTCCTAGCCATGGATCTGCCTGCTTTCAGCCAAAACACTCACACGTGAACCAAAATGTCACAGGCCTGCTCTCTGGCCGCAGTGGGCCATGTAAACATATGCCCAAAATAAACAGAGGATCCTCGGGGAAAGCAGGGAGCCTCTACGAGTTTACATTCACAGACGGCCGTGGTGTTTCGGAGCTGTCGACTCGACGGGTGGCTAAGAAGAGGGTGTGTAACCTGAGTGCTGGGTTGTCGGTGAAAAAAGAAAGAAAGAAAAAAACTCCAAGGAGCTAGACAACAAACCCTCCAACGGAACATAAATTGGAGCTCTGTCCTGCACAGCTTTTTGTACATCAAGCGTTAAACGTTCGCTTTATCCCACTGCCTTGAAGCATCAATAAAGGGTGGCCATCTTTGTAGATTTTGCATATGGGACTTCTCCGCTTTGGGAGCTCGGCTTCTGACATGTTTTCAAATGCGCTCAGCTTTTAATTTCACTAGAGTGACAGTGGCTTTTTTTTCCCAAGTGCAAAATGCTAAACCTCACCTCTTTCTTTTTTCCACATATTTATTCTTCAGAGGCTGAACCTTCAAGACTTAAACTGAACCTTCAAGACTTTCCAAGCCACCATTGTTCTTCCTTCTCCCCACAATCTGTCCATTGTACCATTCTGATAAGTGTCCCTCTCCTCCCCAGCCAAAAGCCTATGAGAGGAAGAGGAGGCTTTGTAGTGAATCCAAGGGCCTCTCCTTCTCTTCAGGGATTTGGTCCAGGTGAAGGCCTTGGCCCTGCCATTCCAAAGTCCCGTCCACTTCCTTTAACCTTCTAGCTGGGCTTCAGTGACTCAGACAGTCTCAGTGCTGTCAACAGAAGAGCTAGCGATGGCTATCAATCTGCCCGGCCCTTTCAGTCGGTAGGGGGTTTGAACCATTCGTGCCTGAGATGGAGGAAAAGCGTTGAGGTCATCAAAGCTCGGCCACCTAAGCAGGGGAGGTGGAGCTCTGCCACTGAATCTCAAAGTCACAGGTTCATGCATGAACAATGTGCAGGGTTTGGTGTGTGTGTGATTCTGATAATACATATACACTACCCACAGGGACATCTCACTTTCATATTTTCTTTTCAATACCGGTTGTTCTGTCTTGGTATGAAGAGCAAGTGTTGCCTAAAGAATTATTATTGTTTTCGTATTAGTCACACAATGTAGCCGGACAAGAGTGAAGACCGTCCTACCCACCCAGATAGAGTGAAGCCAATGTCTAATGACATCAAAATACTTCAGATGCATTTTGTTTTGTGAGTGATATCACTGAATAAAGACACACTGGTTCCTTTTTTATGTACATTTATATTTCTGACTCCTGGCTATGGAAGGCTCTGGCATCATTGGGGACTGAACTCACAATCTCCTGATATTATGACCAGTGCTTAGACAGTCACACCAAACGTGAGCCCAATATAACAACTGCCTGCAAACAAAGAAAAGATGCTTATTAAAAAAAAGAGGTATCTCCAAAGTTGTGACTTTGAGCACATTCTGTTATGACAAAACTGGGGGTGCATTTACTCTATAAAGTCCTGAAGCTTTGTCAGAACAAGTAGTGGTGACCCAGTAAAAGAATAGAAAGAAAAAAAACCTTTCTTCATTATTGCATCTGTTGCATCATTTTTGCTCTTGGGAATGCACTTCATCAAGGTCAGCCTGCCGTCTCAACTTAGCTGGAACAAGGGCGGACTGAAAGTGAATCACGCTCAAGAGCCATGAAAGGAATCCCACCACATGATAAACCACATCAAATCTCCATCACTGATTCAGCTTGACCCCGGCCGGGATGTCTCAGTGCTTTATTGCTGCTCGGTGCCATCTGTGGCCAGTGTTCCAGCAACAGTAGACATGCAAGAAACGGTCAAAGTTCAAATGGTTGGAGGCTATGGCAGATGATTTAATGTGGCTGCAAGGCTTCATTTCAGATGAGTGACAAAGACAGGCGTGAGATTTGGGGAAGGAGATGTAGGCCCATATATTTGAAAGTAATAACTAAATAAAAAAATTACATAGTTATCTACCCCCACACCAAATGTATTTACATAGCTAAGACAGGTTTAGTGCCTGAAATTCTTTACTTTAGCTCTGGAGCTACAGGGCTAATAACAACCAAAAGATTTGATTTTAAGGTCTGATTCCTAACAACTTAATAACTATTAGTAAGCACTTAATAAAGCCCTCATAAATAGCAATGTTAGCACACTTATCGATGAGTTGAAATTTGATATTTATAATGGTTCTATAAATGAGTTATTAATGTCTTTATTGTATTAAATGCCAAAAAAAGAAATGTGTTTATATAACTTGTTAATAAAGGCATATGAGCAAGTACTATTAACTTAGTAACTTATATTAACTTAGTTACTTTACCATGCAGTTTACAATAAAATAATGTAAATAATAAATAACCACATTTGCTTGTATTGTGCTATTAAATCTGCAGACATCTGTAAAGCTCTTCTAAGGTGAGGCAAAAATTTATTTTTTGTACCTGTCAGTCATTTTTCACTTTCTTAATAAATTGCATCCTTGTCTTCTTAAACCATGATCATTAAAAATGAAAAAAAAAAAAAAACTCAACAGAAATGTTTTTTCAGTGTGTTTAGTCATTTCCCTTCCATTCACATTGAACTGTATTTTCCAGTATTGACCTCCAGTATTTAGCTCCACCTAGTCAAGTGATGTCATCTGTCACTGCAAAGCTTCTTTCCTGTACCATATTTAAAAGGACTCAGAACGATTTCCAAAAACATGACTCAGAGCTGGATTTAGGATTGATTCTGAATTAAAAAGGATCAATTTTGTTTCTTAATTAAATGATAAAGCAGTACATTTTAAATAATCTGTGTAAAAGCCTGATACTGGAGTGTCACTACTATGCAATAATCCTTTTGATTCTACCATCAAATCAATTTGGCTTTGAAAAATATACAAATCTGTGAATATTTAAGTAGATAACATTCCATGTGTGTATCGAAATGCCATCTTTCAATACATCTGCTCTTGAGTTAGTTGCAAGTCACTACCATGTCATTTGTAGACATTTACTGAAAGTCAAGTCTTGATAATTAAATATGAGTTCTACTCTACCTTTGGTCTTGGAAATGTATTAGCAAAGCTCATATTTTATTAACATCCATAAATAGTCATAACAATTATACTTACAACTTAAGGCAATTTCTAATAAACAAGTTATATAAAATCCAGTTTGTATTTTAAATGGTTTTTAAACAACCTGTAAATGTTTTCAAAGAGTCTTTATTCAGTTTATCATTACACTTCCAAACATAGTGGAGGACTAATCACTGTGAAAATAGCTGAGTACCCTTGCAACTGATACATAATCTCTTATTAGCATTTACCACAATGTTTTGTTCAATATCTGTTCATGTACCTTGATGAATTTGCTACATAAAAACATTTCTAGTGT
The DNA here is from genome assembly GCA_037577275.1 of Bryconaethiops microstoma. Classification (NCBI taxonomy): domain Eukaryota; kingdom Metazoa; phylum Chordata; class Actinopteri; order Characiformes; family Alestidae; genus Bryconaethiops; species Bryconaethiops microstoma. The sequence goes on along the minus strand of JBBJLS010000155.1, from coordinate 19,089,474 downwards.
GCTTTCAAATCAAAGAAATGTAATTATCATTAAGCTCAATAAACAAAACTATTTTACCCATCATGATAACACATTCATACCACATTTCTGAGATTACTTCCGAATGAAATGTTTCTGTACACCATGGCATTTTAATTGCTTGCTAATAGGTTAGTAGTAATTAAAAGCAGACCTTTCATAAAGTGGTATGGAATTTTATACCACTGTAGCTATCCCAGTGTCCCAATCCATGTCGACCTGTTAAGTCCTCTGACATAATCTTCCTTATGTCGTTACCGATACTGTATGGAAGCTGTTGTAAAAACAGGCAGAAGTACATTTATTTAGCTAAATAGCACTTGCTGCCTAATATATCTCACCCCTTGACAAGTGCTGTCAAAGGGTGGAATATATTAGGCAGCAAGTGAACAGTCAGTTCTTGAGGTTGATGTGTTGGAAGCAGGAAAAATTGGCTTAAGGATCTGACAGGCTTTGACAAGGGCTAAACTGTAATGACTAGATGATTGGATCAGAGAATCTCCAAAATTGGCAGGTCTTGTGGGGTGTTCCAGGTATGCGGTGGTCAGTACCTACCAAAAGCGGTCTAAGAAAAAACTGGTGAACTGATGAATGTCAGGGTTATGGACACCTAAGGTTCACTAATGTGTTTCGGGAGTGAAGGTCAATTCAGAGGGCCCATTCTGACCCCAGTCCACCTCTAAAAACACATACAATAGGTGTGTGAACATCAGAAATGGACCATGGCCTGGTCTGATGAATCACATTATCTTTTACATCATGTGGACAGCCAGGTACATGTGCTTTGCTTACCTGGAGAAGAGATGATACCAGGATGCACTATATTAAGAAGACAAGCTGGCACAGGCAGAGTGATGCTCTGGGAAACTGGGACTTTGACAAGTACCTCTTACCTAAACACTGTAGCAGACCAAGTACACCCCTTTAGGGCAACAGTATTCCCTAAAGGCAGCAATTGTTCAGGAATGGTTTGAGGAACATCATGAACAGCTCAAGGAGGCCTAGTGGGTAGGATACTTACCTCTGGACCAAGCGGTCATGGGTTCAAATCCTACCTTCAGCATAACACCACTGGGTTCCTGAGCAAGACCCTTAACCCCACATTGCTCCAGGGAGACTGTCCCCTGTGGTTAGGGAATGGAAGTTGCTTTGGACAAAAGTTTCTGCTAAATGCTGTAAATGTAACAAGTGGTGACTTGTCTTCTAAATTACCAGGATTGAGCATCCATGAGATGTGATGATCCCACAATGCAACTTCCAAAACACATCGGATCTGCTTCCAAAACCACAGCACACCTTTAGAGGTTTTGTGGACTCCATGTGTCAGTGGGTCAGACCTGGTTTGATGGCATGAAAGGGACCTACAGAACATGAAGAACATGGTTTTAATAGTTCGGCTGATCGGCAATCACTTGATTTGAATTGTAAATTTTAGTGGAGTAAAAACTGAGGTACTTGGGAAATTGTATACATTTCATTTCTGTAACTGGATTTACTGTAAGAGCAGAAAAAGCAGGGGAATTTGTGTGGGTGGAGGCAGAAAGAGAGGAAGACATCATTCTTCAGCAGCTGTAAAGCAGCCACTGTTGAGTGATATGGGGTGACTTCACTTGATCCGACTCATCTCGTTCTGTCATTCAGCATGAAAGAGGGAATGCGAGTGAGTGTGAGAAAGACTGAGAGAGAGAGAGACAGAGCGAGAGGATGGCTGTGAAGGAAGGAGAAAATGAATGAGGGATGAGATTAGATGTGTGCGTACTTGTGCAAGACCTTTAGATGAGGCCAGTAAAACAGTGTTCTTTTTGTCTTTGCTGTGGTGACATGTTTATGTCGAGGCTTTGTGAATGTGAGGGCCATCATAGCACATCCATCACAGGGAGACAGAGAGAGCAGGGGGGGGGTGGGGGGGGGCGGGGGGGGAGCGCAAGAGGATCGGGTTTCCTCCAATCTCATGCCGCATCTCGTTTCGTCCTCTTCATCCCCTTTCCATCTCCCTTCAACTGAGCTCCAAAGGAAAATATACAGAGACATGCAGTCTTCAAAAGAAAGGTGCTGAAAAAGGTTATCCTTAGAGAAGGAGCGTTTATATTCCTGTTTCCTTTCACTGGATGTACTCATGAAGAACAAGCCTGTAAATGGCTTTCGCAGTTTAAAGAATTTTTACACAATATTACATGGCAAATATTTTTCTTGCTCAAACCATGAACCTTTTAGGAATTCTGCGTGTTTCTATGTACCAAACCTTATTATACTACTGGTGATTCCAACCTCGCAATGCAAATGGCTAAGAGGCATTTTGGAATCTCCCAATAATGGCACTCCATTAGTATCTTCATAAGTATCACTCCATCTACTTGCCTGTGACCTAGCAATGAAAACCACTCATGAAAAAAACAGGGCTTATTACATGTAAGAAGTCTGCTAAAAGAGCTGTAATGAATAATATCTCGTCAAAGCATTAGGTAAAAAAATTACTTCCACTGTAATTAACAAAGCTGTGTACACCAAAGTGTTAGAAACAATGATGCTCCACCTTAAATACTGCAGTTAAGCCAGTCCCCTTTGTTAGAACACAGTTGAATTAGTTGAACAATTCCATTAAAGGAAATTGTGTTTCAGTTTCAGTTTGTGTTTTTCTTCTGCCAGAAGCTGCTGATGTTGCATGTGAATATTACACAGATGTAAAATGTTTTCTTTTTATATGATACATCTGTTGCTCATTAAGACTTGATAAGCAAACTTTGCATTTCCATTGAAGACTGTCATGCGTCGGTCTTGACCGACACGAGGTGAGGAGAAGGAGGCATAGGTGCAGACATCCATAACGTGACTTTATTAAATAAAGAGTGCTAACACAAGAACTAAGACACAAAGTAAACAATACAAGAACCAAAAACCAACCTAATATAACTGAGAAATTGACTCTGAGAACGAGGATTTGATGTTTAATGCTCCACGCCACATCTGAGGTACGTGCTTCTTAAATACAACTTCCAGGGACTAATCAGCCCTATGGAATACTCCTCAGGTGTGGGTGGGGCACAGTCACAGTCCCACAGCAACCCCCAGTGGTTGCAGACCGGAATCGTGACAGGACCCCCCCCCCAATGGCGCCACTCCGAGGTGCCTAAACAACCTCCCCGACCCACAAGACCGAGAAAGGAGGGAAGGAAGAAGGGCTGCAAAGTCCATCCTCCAGGGAGGCGGAGAATGAGATGGTGAAGGTGACCACCCTGCGGACAAGAAGACCAGAGTGGGAGTCGCAGCCACTACATCTATCGCTGGTTTAGGAGTTGGGGTCGGGGGAGCCCGGTGCAGAAACTGGTGCAGGGTCAGGCACTGGAGTCGGCAAGCCTGGTGTGGGAACAGGTGCAGGATCAGGAGCTGGAGTCTGCGAGCCCGATGTGGGAACCGGTGCGGTGTCAGGAGCTGGAGTCAGCGAGCCCGGTGTGGGAACCAGTGTGGGGTCAGGAGCTGGAGTCGGCGAGCCTGGCACGGGGACCGGTGCAGGGTCAGGAGCTGGAGCAGGGGTCGATGAGCCCAGCGCGGGAACTGGAGCTGGGTCAGGAGTTGGAGTAGGGGTCGATGAGCCTGACGCGGGAACCAGAGCTGGGTCAGTGTCTGGAGCAAGGGTCGATGAGCCCAGTGCAGGAACCGGTGCCGAGTCAGGGGCTGGAGGAAGGGTCGATGAGCCCGGCACGGGAATCGAATCAGGAGCCAGGACTGGATTTGGTGCCGGAGCTGGGGCTGGACTTGGTGCCGGAGCTGGAGCAGGGGCTGGACTTGGACCAAGTGCAGGGGCTGGACTTGGGCCGAGTGCAGGGGCTGGACTTGGGCCGAGTGCAGGGGCTGGACTTGGGCCGAGTGCGGGGGCTGGACTTGGGCCGAGTGCGGGGGCTGGATCCGGGGCTGGACCAGGTGCAGGAACTGGATCTCGGGCTGGACTGGGTGCAGGAACTGGATCTGGAGCTGGACCGTGTGCAGAAACTGGATCGGGAGCGGGACCGGGTGCAGGAACTGGATCTGGAGCTGGACCGGGTGCAGGAACTAGATCTGGAGCTGGACCGGGTGCAGGAACTAGATCTGGGGCTGGACCGGGTGCAGGAACTAGATCTGGAGCTGGACCGGGTGCAGGAACTGGATCGGGAGCTGGACCGGGTGCAGGAACTGGATCGGGAGCTGGACCGGGTGCAGGAACTGGATCTGGGGCTGGACCAGGTGCAGGGACTGGATTGGGAGCTGGACCGGGTGCAGGAACTGGATCTGGAGCTGGACCGAGTGCTGGAAATGTAGTGAGTGCTGGAACTGTAGCTGGAGCTAGAGCGAGTGCAGGAACTGTAGCTGGTGCTGGAACTGTAGCTGGAGCTGGAACACGTGCTGGGACTGGAGTTGGAGCTGGAGTGAGTGCTGGGACTGTTTTAACTGGCACTGGAGCAGGACTGAGAGGAGCAGGACTGAGAGAGGCAGGACTAGTCTGATATGGGAGGAACTGAGCAGGACTGAAAGAAGCATGACTGAGAGAAGCTGGACTGAGAGAAGCTGGGCTGAGAGAAGCTGGGCTGAGAGAAGCTGTGCTGAGAGAAGGCTGAGAGAAAGCTGAGAGGAGCTGGGCTGAGAGGAGCTGAACTGAGAGAAGTTGGTATGAGAGGAGCTAGGCTGAGAGGAGATGGGCTGAGAGGAGATGGGCTGAGAGGAGCTAGGCTGAGAGGAACTGGGCTTAGAGGAACTGGGCTGAGAAGAACTGGGCTAAGAAGAACTGGGCTGAGAAGAGCTGGGCTGAGAGGAGTTGGTGTGAGAGGAGCTGGTGTGAGAGCTAAACTGAGGGCTGGTCATCCAAGACGAAGTTCTATCTAGAGGCTGAGTTGTATCAAGCCCTCTAGAGTGTCGGGGAGTCCGATCTGGGACAGCTCGTCTTTCATATGGGGTGCCAAGCCCTCGTAATATTTGGTTCTGAGAACCAAATCATTTCTTTGGATCTGGGCTGTCCGGGAGCGGAACTCCGCCGTATACTCCCCCACAGAGTGGGCTCCCAGCCTGATGAAAAACAACCAGGGAGCTGACGACTCACCGGAGGGAGTAAACGGCGGGTTGGAGGATCTGGAGGAGCTGGAGAGTGCGCCGATGTCTGCTATGCCAATAGGGGTGGAGCATTCTGATCAGCCCTCTGGAAAATTCCTCAGGTGTGGGTGGAGCATGGTCACGGTCCCACAACGACCCCAGTGGTTGCAGACCGGAATTGTGACAAAGACATGCTGAAGGTTTTGCAATACAATACTTAATTTAATTTTTTTCTTGTTAATAAGTTTTTGCTCAATTTTTATCTCAAAATGTAATATGAAAAACTGGAAACTGTGTTATAATGTAAACGATACAGTCACTGTCATGATTAACCATGAATATTTGCACTGGGATGCAGCTGCTGTAGACACAATGCCAGGTTCACTCTTTTCTCTCATTTATTATTATACAATTGTTCATTTCAAATTATTTGGGCTGATCTTTATATCTCGACCATTACCTTAGTGCCTTTAGTCCATCCTGGAACAAATCCAGCAGCAAATTTTCTCATGGAAATCTCATGGTATTGGAGAACATGAGCAAATGTAAGGTTAAAATATATATTATTTATTAATTTATCTTGTCAGGTTTGCCAGATATAATGCATGACTATTTCACAGACGGTATCCCCCCCAGACCAATTAAAGGATGGGCAGGAAGTCATGGGCTGCAACCATAACCACAAGAAGAGCTGCTGGATATATAATTTTCCAGCTGACATGCGTTTATGATGACCAATGCATAAATCGCTTGGGTGAGTTGTACAGAGGGGGTTGATAGCACTGTGTTAATTATGTAGTAGCTATTTTTTCTTATTCTGTTTGGTTGTTTAGAGCAGTGCTTCTCAAACCTCAGAAACCGCTAACCTCGGCCTGACCCTAGAAGACCAGGGTGGGAAACACTGCTGTAGACTATATCTAGTCATTCAAGTTGCTCAAGCATTACAAGCCATATCAGTCATATCGAAGGTTCATCGAGAAGGTTTCAGCCATCAGTCATAGTTGATGCACCAGGACTTGATTCTTCATGAGCTCAGTAATCCACATTCCATCTTCCTTTGACTGCTAGGATTTTGGTTGGGTGCTAAAAGGCCTTCCCCCATTGCTGTTGACCTTTAACCTTAGCCAAGACCATTCTTCAAGTGTTATTATAAGTGACATCAAGTCTGTCCCAAGTGGGACGTTTTGTTCATTAATGGTGCTGGGATGCCACCCTCTATAGAATGCCACTTTCCCAACTGTTTTGAGGTGAAATTACTACATTTCATTTGCCACTAAGTGAATCGGGCTGCTGCCGCCAACAAGGGGTGCCTGGGGAGGTACCTTGCTTAAGGATATCTCAGTGATGATACAAGCAGTGTTGGGATTTGAAGGGCAACTCCCTAACCACCAGGCCACGAGCTGCCCCATTATTTGAAAGCTTCAGGTGTTAGGTCCAGTAAACATTTCTAACACAAAATAACATACTAATTCAGCTGTCACAATCATTGTAAATTGCTTTAAAAGATCTGGCAGATATCAATAGAATAAATGTATCAATAGAACAGTCTAGTTTTAGTGAGTATTCCCAGAGGCATTTCATAATCATATAACATTTTCATACAATCATATTAAAGGTTTGACCAGTCTGTGACTGTGGGCAGATGCTAGAGGCCGCTCTTGTTTAAGTATTGTATAGAGTGTCTGATTGTACTTTTATTTTGAAGAATGATTGGGTGATTAGAGGTGTAAGGGCTACACCTGGGTTTTAGTTTATTTAAGTGTTTCTGTTTTGTGACTGGTTTGGGGTTTTAGTATTTAGTTGGTGTGTGACCGACCTTTGTTGTCGGGCAACCGTCTTTATCACTGTGTTTACTCCTGTCTCCTTCTGTTTATAGTTATAGTCTTGGGTTTGGCTCGCATGCCAGTTTTTGGTCTGGGAAAAGAAATACAGAATCTTCAGCAGTGGAAACCTGTGAGTGTGCCTGCTTTGTGTGCCTGGAGAAGGAGGCGAGACATGACAGATTGTAGCAGAGAGTGGTGAGCTGGAACCAGCTCAGGGGTGAACCAGCGAGAGCGAGTCAATTTTCCACCGCAGAGTTGCTGTGTGGGGGAGAGTCAGATGATGAGGAGGCAGACCTGGGCATCTGGAGGAGTGGGTGGATCAATGGATCCCTGATCTTGGATCCAGAGCACATTGTGGACCCCCTCGTCTTCCGTCTGGCCGCACAGGAGCTCCCGCTGTGGCTTGCTGAAGGGCGAGGTGGGAGACGTAGGAGGCGTGGCAGTCCACGTCATTCGCGTCGCTCGCCCGCTCCCTAGCTGCCCAGGAAGTGGGTTGTTTCCTCCGACACTCTTCCGTGAGGTGAGCCCCCAGTGGGGAAAGTGGGTCTCAGTTGAGGCCACCGCAGGTCTGAGGACCGTCAGTGAGCCGGCCTTTGAGGCATTGCCCCTGCCTCCTACGTGGCAGGAAATGCCACCCGCAGAAGCCACGTGGCCTAACCAGCCCATGGCTGGGAAGAAATGGCAGCTCCAGCAAGATCTAGCTAAGCAAGAGCTGCAGATGGTTGAGCTAATTGGCAGGCTTACGGGCCTGATAAGCTCACTGTGGCTGCAGTGGGATCAAGCTGGTGAAGGCTCACTGACTCTACTTGCATTGGCGAGCCAAGTGCTGCCCTGAGAGAGGAGGCTACTTCCGCTAGTGCCAGCACCAAGACAGCTCCAGCCGCTCGTGCCTGCACCAAAACGGCTCCTACCGCTTATCCCAGCTCCGAGACTGCTCCAGCCACCCGTGCCCGCACCAAGACAGCTCCAACCGGCCGTCCCAGTGCCTAGACCGCTCCAGCCACCCATGCCCACACCAAGACAGCTCCTGCTGCCCGTCCCAGTGCCGAGACCACTCCAGCCACCAGTGCCTGCACAAAGACGGTTCCTGCCGCCCGTCCCAGCGCCAAGACAGCTCCAGCCAGTTGCAGGTTCCCATGCCAACACTGAGGCTCAAACAGCCCAGGCTGGGCCCAGGTAGCTTGTTAGCTGTAGAGCTAGGCCCATTAGGCAGGCAACAAGGCCCATTAGACAGGCAACAAGGCCCATTAGATGGGCAACAAGGCCCATTAGACAGGCTACAAGGCCCATTAGACGGGCTACAAGGCCCATTAGATGGGCAGTAAGGCATGTTAGATGGGCGACAAGGCCCATTAGCAGTGCAGCTAGGCCCATTAGCCAGGCAGCTAATGGCAGTAGAATGGCCAGAGACCCCAGCAGCAGGGCCACTGACCCCAGCAACAGGGCCTCTAACACCAATGGAAGAGCCAGCTACACCCTCTGAGACAGGGTGTCTTTCCCAGAAATTTTTAGGGGGGCTGGGGGTACTGGGGTCTTGGAAAGCTTCTGTGGAGCTCCCTGGGGGCCAAGGAATAACTCCTGGGAGGGGGCTACACAGAGGGAGCTTGGTCCCGAAGAACAAGGAGGAGCTCCATGGAGAGAGGTTTGTCCATGGGAACAGCAAGGGGCTCCCGAGAGAGGGTTCCGCCCCTGAGAACAGTGACGGGCTTCCCGCTGGAGGGCTCCCAGGAGGAGGCCTTGCCCATGAGGACAGTGAGGGGCTCCCGGTAGGGGGCTCCGCCCTTGAGGGCAGCAAGGGTCTCCCTGCTGAGGGACTCCCCGGAGGGTGCCTTGCCCACGAGAACAGTAAGGGACTCCAATTAGGGGGCTACACCCCTGAGATCAGAGAGGAGCTCCCGGTACGGGGCTCCGCCCCTGAGGACAGTGAGGGGCTCCCCGGAGGGGGCTCCACAAGTAAGGACTGGGACTCTCAAAGCTGAGCATCCCATGAGACTCACCCGGGCTGCCCTGGCTGTGCAGAGCGCCAGCCAAGAGGTCGTTCAGTGATATGTGGTCGGGTTGGGCTCACGGGACGCAACACTTTGCTACCTCCTCTGCCCTTGGGGTGTTATGGGGGTCTGTTCGTTCCTTGGTGGGGCGCTCTAGGAGGGTGGTACTGTCAGGCCTGGGGACTGTGACTGTCGGCAGACGTTAGAGGCCGCTCTTGTTTAGGTATTGTATAGAGGGTTTGTTTGTACTTTTATTTTGAAGAGTGATTGGGTGATTAGAGATGTAAGGGGTACAGCTGCGTTTTAGTTTAGTTAAGTGTTTCTGTTTTGTGATTGGTTTGGGGTTTTAGTATTTAGTTGGTGTGTGACCGACCTGTATTGTTGGTCAACCATCTTTATCGCTGTGTTCACTCCTGTCTCCTTCTGTTTACAGTTATAGTCTCAAGTTTGGTTAGTATGACAGTTTTTGGTTTGGGAAAAGAAATAAGGAATCTTTAACAATGTAAACCTGTGAGTGTGCCTGCTTTGTGTGCCTGGAGAAGGAGGGGAGACGTGACAACTGTTGCCTGTATTTTGATTGCTCTGGTGGTTATGATCGTTCAGTTCTGTGGCTAAAGGCTTGCATACATGCATATATTACCATGTCATTTTATTTCTATCACCTTATTCTTGGTAATGGAAGATTCACACCCCTCCAACCCTGTAACTTGTCCAGAGAAACAGGAGGGAAACAAGTGAGGGAGGGCCACCACATGCCTCTGGTAAACAGCTATTATTTTGCTTGTTGTATTTTCCAAATTTGCACATTGTTATCTCCATGTGTTCACCTCCATCCCCCTAAAATCCTCCCAGCCAGTTTGGCTGATGGCAGAGCTTTAATGGCTGGTGTGTAACTGAGCCCAAGACTTATTGCTGCCTCCCTTACTACCTTGGCATTTGTTAAATGCTTAAATCCTCACTTCCCCCGTTATCCCAGGCACCGCTTTCTGAGTGGCATGTCCCGCAGCCTCAAATTGATGCTATCATTACCAAATTGCGCGACCTCTCATTGAAGTATTGAAATGTCATGGAGATTGGCTGTGACTGGGCGAGGCCTGAGGGAGAATAGAGGGCGAGTTCGGGCCGCTATCTCTCTCTCTCTCCGCAGCAAGCGCGCTTTCGCCTCAGCCACTTTTCTCCGCCTGGAAAGGTCAAGCATGAAACGCTCCCAGTCTGATTATTCAGCACACTGAGCGCTCCTGATCCCATCTGTACACAAAGCTCTACCCCGCTCTCTCTCTTTCTCTCTCTTTCTCTATCTATCTTTCTCTCTCTCTCTCTCTCTCACACACACACACACACACACACACACACACACTCTCACACACATGCTTTATTCTTACGTCCAGCTCCAGGTCACTCTTCTTCTGGCTCAGGTTCTGTTTGTGTCATGCAGGGAACAAAATGAAGAGGTTTGGAAGAGCAACAATACAATGTTTTACTTTTTTTCCTCCCCTTGAATGGTGCTGGATTGTGTTAAATCGTCAGAAAAAGACAAAATTACAGACAAAATTGACTTTTATTTTTAACTATTCTACTGTTGGGTTTTTTTTGTAGGTACTGTTTTTTCCACCATTACTGTAGATAACAGTATGTTTTGCAGTTCCAGAAACCATGTAAACAAGTCTATTTCAGATTAGTTACTAACTCCACACTCCACAATATGCAGCATGGTTGTTATGTTTGGGCGCAGCTGAGCAGTGGAGGCTCATTCCGTTCCGGTGCGTCTGATTAACATCACTCCATAGAGCTAGGCTTTGTAGTAGAGTGGCCATTACTTGGTGTTAAAAATAAGAAGGCACATTTTGAGTTTGCCAAAAGGCATGTGGTCAACTCCCCAAATGTATGGAGGAAGGTGCTCTGGTCAGATGAGATTAAAATTGAACTTATTGGTCACCAAGGAAAATGCTATGTCTGGCACAAACCCAACACATCCCATCACCCCAAGAACACCATCACCACCGTGAAACATGGTGGTGGCAGCATCATGCTGTGGGGATGTTTTTCAGCAGCAGGGACTGGTCTCAATCCAATTGAGAATCTGTGGTCAGACTTGAAGATTGCTGTTCACAAGCAAAAACCATCCAACATGAAGGAGCTGGAGCAGTTTTTGCCTTGAGAAATGGGCAAAAATCCCAGTGGCAAGATGTGGCAAGCTCATAGAGACTTGCACCTATAATTGACGCAAAAGGTGGCTCTATAAAGTACTGACTTTAGGGGGAGGTGAACAGTTATGCACGCTGAAGTTTTCTGTTATTTTGTCCTATTGTTTTTTGTCTTCAAAGTTGTAGGCATGTTCTGTAAATGAAATGGTGCAAACTCTCAAACAATCCATTTTAATTACAGGTTGGGAGGCAACAAAACATGAGAAATGCCAAGGGGGTGAATACTTTTGCAGGCCACTGTACGTGTCCTTAAATAGAATTTTCCTATAGTTTTGTTGTACAGCTGTTCACACAGGTGAGGAGCGGGGCTGGGGGTGGATGGGTTGCTAAAGATAAACAGTAGGATTGAAGAGCTTGGTATGTGTGCCAATATAATTAATCCAAGCTGCATATAAATCATTGTAGAGATGTGTTGGAGAATTAATGGCAAAAAGGAATACGAAAACTGCCGGACTTGGCTCTATTAGGTTCTGTCAGAGGGAACTAAGCAGATTTAGGGAGCATGTATCAATCACTGACATTTTGCAGAGATAAAACTATTATTTGTAAGTTATCAAAGTGCTGCAGAAAATTATAAGTGCTCCCCTTTGGTGCAAAGATGTTCTTCACATTGTTCGTATATTCCCCCCCAAACACGTTCCTGAAAGCTGATTAACATAGATTCTAATACCAGGATGTCTACTTGTATTAGTGAGTGGCCTTAGTTATTCCTCTAGTATGGTACCTGCAATGCAGTAGTACTTTATTTCTCTTGGTCTTTCCATCTGTCTTCTTGACATTTTAGCCTTCCCTCCATCTAATTGTATTTCTCCTTCCAGCTCATTGTTTTTCTTTACACATACCCCCACCCAACCCCCACACCCTCCTGTACTTTCTCCACTTTCTCTGCTTGCGTTGAAGTCCTATTGCATCAGTATTGCATTTTTGATGTTAGATAGCACAATGAGGCCTAAGAGAAATACAGAAATAGTGGTAAACTATAGGGACCTTGCCACAGCAGACAATCTTCAGAGCTTCTCTCTTTGAGTCACCCCCCTGGTGCAGCTGCTCATTACATGCTATCACTTACACATCGATTACCACATCCCTTTGGTCTTTACTCTCTTCCCTACACCTCTGGACATTTACTCAGCCAACCAGTACAGTCATCCTGTCACATCACAAAGCTTGACAAAGCTGCAACTACAAGACAGCTGACATCCCATGTCCCTGGCACCCATTTTAGAAGTGTGCATGCCCAGCTTTGCACTTGACAAACAAGAGGTAGCATAAATAACCTATTTAAATAACAGAACATCATCCCCCAGTGTAGGGCTAACATATAAATAATTAAAAGATCAGAAAACACATATATTAAAATACCATGTGTTTTACAAAAACATTGTATCATGTGTTAATTATAAAACTTGTAATTTTTATTTTGTATTATTTTCTTTTTTTATTATGTAAACTTGGCTGTAATTTGCAAGTTTACATCATAATAAGAGGTTTGTTTCCCTAGAGGGGTGTGTCCCTTCTTGCTAGTGCCCAAAAAGTGGGGTAGGCACAAAACACTTTTGGACAATAGTTTTGCAACCATTTTGCTAAAAATTTTGAATGTTTTTATGGCAAGTTGGTCTCTTGGAGGCACATAACACTGGCTTCTAGTACCACCTAGTTAATAACATCAGTGAAGAAATGTAATGCTTCACTGACCAATATCTTGTGATTTAAAATTCACAGATTTGGACATGCTACCACATCCTTTAGAAGCACATCACATTTCATAAAATATCGCTAAAACAAAGATTGTAGTATGCTTACACTTGCCTACATTTGCTCCCATTAAGTTCCATGTGGCTAGCTCAACAAAATAGCCAGGATTAGATTATCAAAATTCAGTAGCCAAAGCATGCCTATGTGAATGACCAATCTTAATTACATTTTAAAGGCTCATTCATAATGGCACATAGATGCCATTTACCCAGTTTTAAACAAAACAGCCACGTCTCTATTCTTCTGTGTCTTTAAATCCTTATGGAACATTTCAAATTTCTGCTAAGAGTAATACATACAACAAACTTGTCAGCATTACCACAGACACTCACAAAAACACACATTAATTGAAATACAAAAGATAACATTACATAATTAAAATCTTTCTCATTCTCTCAACGTCTGTGGAGTTAATGTTACACACTGCATTGTGGTAGTTTGAACTTGGGCTGAGTTGGGGGTGTTGCGTACGTGCAGTCTCTGTCACCTTTCCGGTGGGGAAAGGGGAGGAGGGGGGATTTGCGCACTTGCAAAGTGTTGGTCGTTGCTTGGGGGGGTGGGGTTTGGGCCGGGTTGGGGCGGTCGAGCGTACATTGTCTCGCCCGTTGTCTGGGAGACAAAAAGTGTGTGAGACGAAGCGAATGATTTTGAAAAGTGGGGGGAACATGCCCACCTCCCCCCATCCCCCCCCACCCCCCCAAAAAACCAAAAAAAACAAAACATGAGAAACACTACAAAATGTAATGAAACAAATTTTTGTTTGTCTGGTGTTATCAAACAAATGCACAATAAATCAAAAACAGATTCTTCTGTTGTTGTCTTCCAATACCGACTGCATTGCCTTAATGCTGCTTCATACAGGAACTCCACTACTATCTCAGTAATAGTCCTATATAAATCTACTCTTTAACAGTAGGGGTACAAAGAGTAGTAGTTATGAATCTGATATGAATCTGATGGTGGTAAAGCAAAACTAGCTTTGTTTTCTGTATCAAAGAAATTTAGTTTTCTGATGATTTATTCTTAACTTCCCAGATTCTTAAAACCATAATAAATAACTATATAATAATAGCTCTAAATATAAACATAAATATATAAAACAATAATTAGAAATATAGAGTTACACAAGAGACATACCCAAACCCAAGATAGCTGGCTAAAAGCCCTTTTGAAGCCCTTTAGTTAAATACTCATTCAGGGGCTTTTTCCACATTATGGATCTTTTGATATTTGTGGAAAATCTTAGCACAAGTGTCTTCAAAGCAGTGGACTTTTCTCAACTTCTGCAGTACTAAACCATTTTGCCTATTGAGTTGAACCCTTGAGGCACAGATAGTAATGATACTGTGTGATGCTAGCTGAATCTCATTAGTTCCTCTGTTAGAAAATACTTCACATTTAATTACAAAAGAACGAAGAAGAGATGGGGTAGTTCATGTGGAAAATGCCTGGGTCTGAAGATGGGCTCACTAAGGCAGTCAGCTAGGAGAAAGTGGTCAGGAAAAAGTTGCTTCTGGAGTCACAAGGAAGCCTCCAGTTGATAATTAAGAGTTCAGCGAAACCACATGTTCTCATCTGATGCTTTGGCAGGAAGAACCACTCCAGCGACTTGTTAATGACGTTTTCTCTGAAAGTGTTATTTATTAATTGCATTAGGCCTATAGCTCTCGCTCATATTCAAGCTGCTTTAATCATCTCTCTGGGAGTTGTATTAACGTGGGGATTAGATTTCTTGCAGCCACTTACTGTAATGACAGTGTATTAGGTTTCAGTTTCAACTTTTCAACTTTCTTTCTTTCTATCTTCATTTCAGATTAAAATAACCCCGGATTCATAATCAAATTACATTTTAAAAGCTGTTTACACCTGTAATTGCTCCATCCTCTTCCATGCTTTTATTAGGTATGTGACTCCACACATCTGCCTTTTTTGTGATAAATGTTTCACCAGGGGAAACTGAAAACATTACAAAAATCGCATCGTTCCACTGCTTGCCAGCTCCAATTAGATACATTTACATACACAATGAGCTTTGGGTTGTTCTGCCACAAAGTTAGGTAGGACCGCTGGCTATGGCTTGACATGTAATTCATTTTAGCTCTGAGGAGTTCTGTAGGCGAAAGTTAATTTTCTAAATTTAAACTTACCATATTAGCTAAAAGATTTATGCTAATCTGACCAGCCAGTCTGTCTTGCATCACATTTTTGTAATGCTTGTGGCGAGGAAGAGAGAGAAAGAGAATTAAAGGGTTTTTTTTTTTTTGCTGTTGCATTTGGCTTTTTGTCTCTGAGACTGTCAGACTTTGCACAAGCAGAGCCTAATTGACAGTGTTTCAGGTCATGGTTGGTGTAATGAGAACAGTTCTGTGTGTTATAGTCACCTCACAGATTTGTAGAACTGTTTTGTTTAAAACAAGGTAATAAATAAAATACAACTCTTTGTTCTCAGTGGACTCATTTCTAAGCCTGAAGAGTGAAAGGAATGTATCTAACTCTTAATGTCCTGTGATTGTTTTTGAAATACTGGAAGATTTAACTGTAAGCAGGTAGAGCTGTGTTGTGACTGTCATCGCCTGTAAGACAATTAATAAATTAAATTGAACAGTCTAAATGGATCGGTTTAGTGTAAGGGTGTCAAATCTGATCCACAAAGGGCCGGTGTGGCTGCAGGTTTTTATTTCAAGACAAGCAGAAGCACACTTGAAGACTGAGATAGAGTGAAATCAGGGGTGCTCCTAATCATGTAGGGTGAAAACCTGCAGCCACACTGGCCTTTTGTTGATACATCTGGCTGAGTTTATTTTGCTTGAATGTACCAGGATATCTGAACATGCTCCACAAAGGGGAGCTATTTCCACTCAAATTACTTTCTGAGCATCACTGAAAAAGGAAATACACACTGGCATTATCTTACATATGTTTGTTATACACTAATTTAATGTATAAAAAATGTTTGTTGTGATTAACTGAATACATATGATTACTAACTTGTTAGTATTTGTAAGTTAATATTTGAGAATAAAAACATTTATTCCAAATTAATTTTAAGCATTTCTGACAGCCCATTCATAATGAAATTTTGACACAATGTGAAGCTGGTGTTTTCAAATTACACGAAAAGAATGGAAAAAAAGGAAATGCCAGGGTTTGTTCCATCTGTGACAATGTTCATCAGTTCACTGTGCTAAATAGACTTGTGTTATGTATGTGTTTCCTGCTACTCTGTAGAAATGTGTGTGTGTGTGTGTGTGTGTGTGTGTGTGAACATGCTTGTATAGATAAGCCTGAAGATCAAATTTCTAATGAATTTTATTCTTATAACAATCTATCTCAACTTCATGACTTTGGGTATCTTGTCCCAAGGTTGTTTTTCCTCTCAGTTCTGGTCCTCCACATTCTGATCTTGTGTTTGTGTGTGTGGAGACACAGCCCATCAGTTGTGTTTCATCAGCCTGAGAGTAGTGGTGGTTGAATTTTCTGCTATATGAGACTTGTAGGACAAGGGGCTCAAGGAGATTAATTAGCCTAACCAAAATGCGGTTGAGTAGATAGTGAGTTTTGTCTGTTCTGCACATGCATGTGATTGAGGAGCTAGCCTTCACTAGTCCAAGACAGCAGTGTTTGTTTGTAATAATCTTCTCATAGGGTGAGAGATATCCATTATTGTGTGTGCAGCTCAGGGCTGTGCAGAGATGTTTGAAGGGGCGGGTGCTCAAAGTTAAAAAGAGGGACATAGAACCAGGCTGAATAACAACAACCCGCATTTATCAAGAATATAATATGGAATCGCATCATACTATATCACTGTCATCAGGTGGGGACAATGCAAAGCAAACGTAGCCTATGTTTTACCTGATGGGGCACAATGTTGTTGCTGAGGGGTTGTTGCTGCACCTGCTGCTGATGGTGCTGGACGGCAGGGCTGTGTTGATCTGAGACTGTAGACATTAAAAAGTCTATAGGAGAGATGGTAGCTGATTAAACAAGTGTTGTGAGATAATAAAATGCAAAGATTGGTGCAACAGATTAAAAAAACGGTCTGAAACTGGAATATTAATAGGGCAAAAGAAATGGGGTTGTCAAGGTAGGGTAAGACTGTAACAAAAAATCTATACAGATAGAGGTGTGTGTGTGTTTGTGTGTGTGTGTGTGTTTGTGTGTGTGTGTGTGTGTGTGTGTGTGTGTGTGTGTCCTGCTGGCACCTTCTAAACATCACAGAGTAGCATCAACCTTACCAGCAACTGGGGGGAGTAGAACTCTAAAATCTTTTTCTTTCTTTCTTTCATTCATTCAAACATTAAAAATAACAATACGATAGTAAAATAGATAAACCAACAGGAGGATAAATCAAACATTAATCAAAAAACAAAAACAACAGTGGGTGTGTTTTGGAAAGAGCAGGAACAAGTAAGATGCTTTTCATGTCCTGTCCCAAATCATAACAGTAACTTTCTGTTGGCCATGTCCTGAAAAATGTCAATGACATCGCTGTCGTTGACTGTAACATCCTTCTCAAGTGCCAGTAAAAAAAGCTCTGACAACCTCTCCTCTGAGCAAAGGGTGCCAAGTTTGGTTTTAACTAGTTTTAGTTTTGAGAAAGAACGTTTCACAGTTGCTGTGGACACCGGGAATGTGCCATATGTCTTCAGCAGCTCTAATTTACTTTAAAATGAAATATGGTCCCTTCAACGGTGGACAGAGTTACAGACCTATGACACACTTACCCAGTTAGCTAGCGGTTAATGACCACCATTACTTGTGCAATTAATAAAAGGACAGGTAATGTTTTGTCGCGCTTTTGCTCATTTGTTTCAATTCACCAGTTGCTCCTGTGTGCTATAGACTGTAGTGTATGCTGTACACCTTACTTACTGGTTTTTGTTGCATCAGTCTGCGTCTCCCAATTATTTTGTGTGTTTCCCCTACAGCTCAGCACCGCCCAGCCGGGAATAAATGCGCGTGCTCTTTGCTCAAGCCCCCTCCGCACCCCTCACCACCCCCACCACCCCTGCACATGCCTGGTGCAGCTCTACATCCTCTCTGTACAATCTGCTGTTTGTGTCAGTTGTGAGTATGTCAGAGGGATGATGTGATGGCAGCCATGATGGAGTGTTCTCCAAGCAGATCAACAAATAGCAGAAACTACAAGGGATTATACTTATCACTACGAAACACAATGTGCTTAAAATGTGCTTAACACTACCTTAATGTACCCGTGAAAATATACCAAACCCCTTAATTTTAATTAAGTGGCCGTTAATTTGTGAAACTGATCCCTTAATTTTGCCTTAAAATTGGATTGATGCTTTAAGGCGAAACCCCTTAATCTTAAATTGAAGGCGTTATTGGGGAGGTACTATTATTTAAGGGGCAAAAAGTAAGGGGGAAGACCTTCATTGTCTTAAATGCAGTTTGTTCCCCCGTAATGTTTTCACAGTCCTGTGTAAATGACTTAAGGAAAGCCTTCATACCCCCTTCCCTTTCTTTCTCTCTCTCCCTTTCTCTCTCTCTCTCCACCTCACTGAATGTTGTAGTGTACAGACACATTATAATCTCGCAAGCGAAAGCAAAAACAGCACGGCATGGAGAGAGGTTGGGTCGTGGACAGTGGTGTAGCTGCCCTGCAGATTTATTCACATTCTGAGGGTCATTACAGTTGACCTTGCATTGCTGAGAAAAGCTTGTGTAAACTAAGATCTAATAAATCAGCTTTTATAAGCCCACTACTGACCAAGGGATGATACAACACCAACCTAGCAATGTAGATTAGTCCAGCTCCTTCCAGCAAGCATACATGTAGCTTCAGTCTGCCTAATTGCATTCCATTCAGTGTTATTTACACACACATGCGCATACACAAACACAAACGTACACAACCCACCTCTAATATGATTCTCCTCAAAGTCACTGCTGCTGCAGGTGAGGTGAGTTATGTTGTGATGATAGCAATGCATAATTAAAAGACTTATTCATTTTTAAAGTGTACCAGAAACATGATTAAATGATCACAAGGTTTTTTTTAAAGAGCACATGTTCATGCTGGGGTTGGATTGGCTAGGAATGTTTTATGGCGTGATATACCTTAATTTAACATGTATGGGCATACCATCAATAATTCAGGTTTTATTTATAATAGAAGTGTAACATTTTACATTGAAGTGATAGGACTGTTTACACCTATCCTAACTGCTTTCTTGGTAAGGAAAGTTATTTTTAACAGTGAGCTTTTGTGAGTTCTTGATACAAATAGCTACAAATCGTAAAATGGTGTTTTATTATTTAACCCATGAGTGAGAGACTGCAACCGTGATAAAGAGAAAGAAAAGGGAGAAGAAAGTACAGGTGCCTGTCTGCTTTTCTGTTTTTTCCCAGCTGGGCCAGGACATGACTGACTGGCTGGATAATGTGCAATAGTAAGTGTAAGTGGGGTGGCAGTGTTTAGAGTGATGTATTCGGATGTGGCATTGACAGGCAGTCACTCAAACTCTAGCCTGCACTTGACAGGTGGTCTGTAGAGACCTGGATGAGCTCACCCTGCTCAAAAAACTCCTTCACCCTCGCAGTCTAGCACTGCAACCTACTCCAGCTGCCTCACTAGGTGACCAGTCTTGTGGCCAGGGTTCTGCCATGTGTGTTTATATGTGCACGTCTCCACATAAGTACATTAGAGAGGAAAGAAATACACAAGGTGAAATTATTCAGATGCCATATTGCAAGGTTTTGAAGTCCAGCACAGTGGAATGGGGTGAATCTCTGTGTGGAGTGCCAGTGATGGCGAGTGGAGCTGACATTCTGTCACAGAGTGATGAAGAATACCCGGAGGAGAAGGAGAAAGAGGGGCATAGTGGGAATTAGGGGGAGGGGAGTTGCACAGGTGTTGCTGGAGGCCCCCTCTCCCAATATTTCAACTTGCACTAGCCCACTAGCCAGCCATGGGACGCCATCCAAATCCTCAGACAGGGACAGAGGGTTAGAGCAGGACAGAAAATGGTGGGTACAGAAGAAAAAAATAGGGAGTTTGAGCAGGAATGGTAGTTAATTACATGTTTTTTCTTTGTAGTATGGTGGGTTGGCATGCACACTTTGACAAGGTCACACAGTCAGCCATCATTTATCGTTCCCCACCTCCCAGGTTCCACTGATAAAAGTAAGGAGGTCAAGACATACTTACGTGCAGGATGTAGTGCTTTTGTTACAATGATGGTGCTGTGTTTGTTGCATGTGTAATGTGGAAATACACAATATGTCTATGTTCTAATTGTATCTTTAATGTGGTGTCTTTTTTTTGGTCATAACAAAGATTTGCATGTCATACTAGAAGAGAAATCCTTTTTTGATACAGTAGTCTTACTGAAGCCCTTTTTTCTAGATGTTTTACCAAAGAAAAAAAATTGTGTTCAGATCTCTGTAGTTGAGTGCAATATGCAGAATTAATACTCTCTTCAAATGTTGCAGTCCTTTTAAAATTCTAAATGGGCAGGCACCATATCGTACCTCCTCTCCCAAGTTTAGCATGCATCAGATGGACTCATACTTTACATGTTTTATAACTGATTATAGGCATGGCAATTTGGCCATTGTTATAGCCATAATTAGGAAGATGATCAAACAGTGTCTTTTAGTATAAATCTCCCTCACTGTATTTTAGTTTCAAAATGCCACCCCTGCATTTCCATTTTGGTTTCATTTCCAAGCCCTACTTTGCATCAGCGTGTCTCTCAGACCTTAATGAGGTCCAGTGTCAGGAGAGCGTCTGGCTTTAGTTCTCAGATCACCAGCTGCAGCCACACTCTCACATTGTCATATCCATCGGCAATGAATATATTTAGCTCTTTTAGAAATAATATTAAATAAACACAGATTATTATTGAAAAATGAAGTGGAAGGAGCCATGGCTATATGAAATTCATAATAAAAGCCTTAGCAGCTCATGCTGAATTATAAATCTTGCTCTAGTGATTGGATAATGTGAGGCCACTGGAAGTGAGACTCAATAATTTATAGATTACACTAGTGTGCAGATAATTACATAGGCAGGATAGCCTTTATTGTTTGAAAAAAAAGAGCTGACATTAACACTAGAATAGCTTTTGTTAAATACCTCTAGCAGAATAATAGACATGCTAAACTGTTGTCTTGTTGCAAACCTGTTGCAAATGACCTTGGTCTTTCAAAATGTGCTTAAATACCAGATAAACACTCAGAGTCATGACCTTGTGCAGTCTTTATCAGTCACAATGTACTCTATGTCTATTTACTTTAAGGATGTGTGCCAAGAAGTCTGCATTCATTCTGTGATGGCCTTCCACTATCTTGGAGTAAAAATTTAAAAATTACCTTCTGCAC
This sequence comes from Bryconaethiops microstoma, assembly GCA_037577275.1. Lineage (NCBI taxonomy): Eukaryota > Metazoa > Chordata > Actinopteri > Characiformes > Alestidae > Bryconaethiops > Bryconaethiops microstoma. The sequence goes on along the minus strand of JBBJLS010000155.1, from coordinate 19,068,282 downwards.
TTTGAGACCTGTCTTTCTGCTTAGCCTTTGAAAAGTGAGATTTCTGAATCATGCATGACATAATGGCCCCCAAGGCACCTGCACTGAGAATCACAGAGCGATGCCCCTTGTTCTAATGTAGACCTTCGGAACATAAACGGGGGAGGAAGCAGTCTGAAGGTGAACACTTTTTTTGACCTGCTTATTCATGTCTCCTTCAGGCTTTATTACTCAATTTATCAGGTGCATACGCGCGCACATGTTTGTTTTAGTGGCACTGGCACAGGCACTTTTGAATGTGAGTGCAGTTGGGTGGTCAACTCTTTGAAAGTGACCAGTGGGTGGTCAACTCTTCTGTGCAAGAGTTGAACAGTATTTAATAAAAATATTACAGAACCCCTGGTCAAATTATTTTTAAATTTGTTTATTTATTTGCTGAATTTAATATCTTGGGAATTTAATATATTTCATTGAATACATTGGGAAACAATTATCATATTGTATTTAATATATTGGGAAACAATAGCAGAGACTTAGAGTGTGCTGAAAAGTTGAAGCAAGTGGGTTTTTTCTGTTTTTTTGTTTTTTTCCTAAACCTGTCATCTTGGCAAGCAGAATGTGAAGCTGGGTGCCAAGTGGGGCTTTAACAGTATAAGCCTCTCTTGTTATTTGAACTTGTTATTTATTTATTTGATTTATAATTAAGCCAGATCAGACAGGGGTAGAGAAAAATAGAGAAAGAGATACAAGTGAATATGAAGAGAAAAGTAAAGGAGCCAATAGAGAGAAAGAAAATTGGTAAAGACAAAGAAGAGATCGAAGTGAAAACTGCTGCAACTGTGCCATCGCTCCGAATTCTGCATATGTAAAACAAGAACCAGCCACACAAACACAGAACAAACACAGCATTGTGTGCATATGTGTATGTGTCAGTGTGTGTGTGTATGTGTGTGTGAGCGGATGTGTGCGTGTGCCCATGTGTGTATACGGGTGTGCATGTGCCTATATGTATGTATAAGTGTGAGTGCGCATGTAATATCTGAGTTTGTCATGGAATGTTTTGCAATGAGAGTGAGGGGCCACAACCACACCGCCCCGTGCTGCGGACACGGAGCAGCCCCGGAGGCCGCAGGACCCCGTGGTCCCATCAGTGGCTGGGGGGTCCTGGCTGCACACCCCAGGAGGGCCATGTGCCTGCTCCAAGAGGTGGAGGGGGAGGCCCCAGTCTTTGGCCCCCGCAACCACGGGCCAGGAACGATGGCACACCTGGCCCTGCAGGCACAGACAGAGCGCGGGATCCTAGCCCCGCGTGCCCAGAAGCTACCCACCCACCGGACGGGCGTCCTGCAGGCTCCCTGCGGAAGCCCGCCCCCACCAGGCAGTGCCCTCCCCCATGGGGGCAGGTCGACAGACACCGGCCACCAGCCCCAGTTAGCAGATGCCCTCCCCAGAACCCGCTCCCTGGCCCCCTGGCCAGAGCTGGCACCTCTGAGGTACCCTTGAGCAAGGTACCATCCCCACACACTGCTCCCCGGGCGCTGTGCTCCTGGATGCCCACTGCGGTGATTGATATTGAGATTGTTCTTGGATTTCCAATTCATGAGAATAGTTATTTTGGCGATGCACAGGGCAGTGAGGACCATAAGTTCAGAGTTCCTTTCCAGGTCAACATTGCTTAAGTCTCCTAACATGCATAGTTTCAGGGAAGCAGAAATATTAATACCTAAACTTAACGATAAGTCTTCGCATACCCTCTGCCAAAACCTCCTAACAGGTGCGCACCTCCACATGGCATGCATGTAGTCATCTGGTGTGTTACTTGTACAGTGGGAGAAGATTTTAGAACTTATAAGACCCATCTTGAACTTTCCCCTGTATAATGTGTTCTATGAAGAGTTTTATACTGTATAAGTTGTAGATTGGTGTTTTTTGTCATCCTAAAAGTGTTTAAGCATATTTGTGCCCATATCTAGTTTAGCCGACAAATCTATTTCCCCTTTTGTGGTCGGAAGTGAAATTGAATTGTCTGTGTTCAACAATGTTCTATATATTTTTGATAGTAATTTCGGGGTGGAGTGCTTCATAAATTCGATTACTGCAATAGGTAATTGCAAGTTTATTTCCTCATGTTTAAATTTTGCCTGTGTTGAGTATTTAAGTTGTTGATATTCTAAAAATGTACCACTATGAATAGAGTACTGTGATAGAAGTTCTTGAAATGTAATAAAGTTTCCGTCTTTAATGTGCTCCAGGTAACTTATGCCTTTGTCTTTCCATGATGTGAACTCTTTTATTCAGTAGGATGTCAGGATTGTTCCAGATGGGTGTACGCTTGCATGGGGTAAGCGAAGACTTGGTTATTTTGAGAAAGTCCTATCAGGCTGTCAGAGATTTATTGAAGTTAATGCTTTGGAAACACTTATGGCGTTTGATGCTGGAGCTGATAAAAGCCGAATCTGAGATATATCTGTGTTCTCACATAATATTTGTTCCACATTTAGCCATAGTGTATCTAGCAGGCTGGGGTTAATTCATTTTAATACATACTGTAATCTTTTGGCACGGAAGTAATAAAAGTTTGGCAGGTCTACACCACCACAGTCTTTTGGCTTCTGTAGGGTTTTTAAACTGATTCGTGGTTTGTCTTTTCATGAAAATTTGGAGATGTGTGAATCTAATAACTTGAACCAAACAGATGAGGGTTTATAGGGGATCACTGAAAATAAGTAGTTAATTTTGAGTAAGACCATCATTTAAATAGTAGCCACTCTACCCATGAGTGATATAGGTAGGGACTTCAACCACGTGAGATCATCCTCTATTGTTTTAAGAAGTGGAGCGTAGTTTAGTTTTGGCAAGTCTGAGAGCCTGGGGGAGATATTTATAC
>JBBJLS010000155.1:19024738-19045704 GCA_037577275.1 Bryconaethiops microstoma | reverse complement strand
TTGGCGAGGAGGAAATCCTGGAACTGGAGTCCTCCCTGTTCCTGGATTGGGACTCCAACTCAGCCCCGTGTCTCACAATTACACATTTTCGTTTCTACAAATCTCTAACATTTTCAATCATGCTACATCATATTCTCCCCTGGCCAGCGCTGGACACTTTTTTGGACACTGTTTCATATCAATTAACGGAACAGCATTCATAAGGCTATGTGACATCTACATATTTATGATAGTTGTATTTTATGACAAATAATATAAATCTTCATTTATACATTTATAAAGGTATATTCTGACAAGCTACACAGTGACTACTTTGCCCTAGAAAGTGTTATGACAATAAGCCAAGTATTGGAATAAGCCATTATAATTGTCTATATAGGTTATTGTCAGTTGTCATAAAAGGCCTATATAGGTCTAGTGTAGCCTTATGAATGCTACCCTGCAGAAAGATGCCTCTGAATAATTTTGATGACTGGGATAGACACTGGTGATTTACCTCTAACAGCCGTCATACATGCCCTTTTTTTTTCAAAATGCTATTTCACAGAGCTAAAGTAAATTTTATTTAAGAAGATGTAAATTTTATTTAAGAAGATGTAAATTTTATTTAAGAAATGTAAAACAGCTAGGTATCCAGAGAATAAGTCAAGTGAGGTGAACATTCTTCATTCAGCCAGTTCAGCTAAATTGCACCAGCTCTTTTCTTCAAAAGCTAATTCATAGTGAGTTGGCCAGATTTCTTTCTAAAAATATGTACAGTATAGATACAGTATACAGCTCTGGAAAAGAAAATAAGGGACCACTGCTATTTCTTTTTAAATCAGCATCTCTTTAAGTATGACAACAATGCCATGTCAGTGTCTGTTAAACTACACAAGCACCTCAATCTGCTTTATGAGGTACTGATTACTGATCACCTGAATCACATCTTATTTAATGAGGAAAAGTATAAAAACACTGCTGTAATCAACACTCTCGTCTCACAATGTGACCAGTCGGATGGTAAAACACTACTAGAAGTTTGTCAAAGGTAATTATTGACATTTTGTTTGAGTGAACAAAAGATTTTTTTTTTCTTTGAATTATTCAAGTTCTGTAAATTCTGCATCATTTCTCTTATTTTAATGTTTTGCCATTTCCTTTAAAATGATGCTTTAAAAAACAATATTTTTATTTGGAAATGAGGAGAAATATTGTCAGCGGATCTTAAAAACTAAGCTTTTCAGTTCAACACTTGCACCCATGAAAGATAAAACCTGAGAAACTGTACTGAACGGGTCTTTTTTTTGGAGTTGTAGTGTGTGCATTGTGTATATATATAACATGCAGTAACTGTAAATCTACAGTATACTGTATATCATACATACTGGCATACAGTATACACAGTAACAGTAAATATGTCTTCTATCATATTAGCTTGTTAGCATTGTTGTATATCATTATGTTTCATTACTTCAGACTATCAGACCATGCTGTCAGCAGTCCCCAAGGAGCTCACTTTATGAGCTTTGCACAGATAATTAATTTTTCATTTGTATGCTACACTTTGGTTTTGTATGATCATTTTTTTTTAGAACATTTTCTTTAATGTAACCGGAGGTAAAAGCAAGGGGCATTAATTAATTCCATAAATGGCACAATTTTTTTTTTTTCAATTTTTCATTGCGGGGGGTTGCAGTAAATTAATTATGCCCAGAGATTCTACTGTAACCCCGGGATCATAGTTCAGCTTCAAAATGATGTCATTAAAACATAATGGTCCCATTTCCCTAAACTGTCTTTGCCATTTAGAGGAGCTAAAAGTAGAAGTATTACATGAAATCCTATTAGGGTTCCTGTTAATCCATGAAACCAGGCACTTAACAGAGTTAAAAAATTCACTGGCCTGAACTTAAATGCACAAGTAACAGGATTAGTGTTACTGGAATATATTCCGCTTGACGTGTCCTCAGTGAGAGAAAAATAAAGAAGATTATGCCGTCTCCCGACAGCGCAGTGGTGACGGGGTGTAATTCGTTTTTACAGTATTTCAAGTAGGACTGCGGTGGAAATGGTTTAGAAAGGCGGGTGGACATTACTGACTGCCAAAGAGACTCTTGAGGACATCAAGTAGATTAATATTTATTCATTTGTTGACACCTTTCGACCTGAGAAACAGTTCTATTCCTCTGACTTAAGCACTTCTGGAAGGCCAGTAGAAGGTCAGTGCAAAACTGTGAAGAAAGCTGAACTGATGTTGAGTGTTTCAAAACATCTGAGCCCATCCTGAAGGACTTATGCAGAAAGAGAAAGTGAAGAAGTTCAGTTCCATCAAACCCTCCCTCCTTGACTTTGATCATCTTCAGAAACCACCTTTTATATTCTGCTGGAGAGCTTGCCCTATATGAGGGCAACTACAGTCTATGATGAGAGGGGAAGACAAGCCCATGCTGGTGTCTATATAGGTCCTAGCAGTGTATGACCTTCTTTTTGCCGTCTTTGTTTTCTGTTTTTTTTTTTTTTTTTTTCTTCCACCCCGATTTCTCCTCATCTTTTATACACCCTCCCAGCATTGAAGATCAAAGGATATTTTTGTTTCAATCTACCATTTGGCCAGAGAGCTTTGGTTGGCATCATTACTTACAGTTTTAGATATAACGAACACATGCTGAAGTAAATTGGATCTAGCGCTCCTAAAGGAGTTGGAACCGCTAGCAATCATACAGCTCTAGAAAAAAATAAGAGACCACTGCAAAAATGTTCAGTTTCTCAGGTTTTATCTTTTATAGGTGCAAGTATGGAACTGTACGGCTTTGCCACAGTTTTTAAGAACTGCTGACAATATTTCTCCTAATTTTCAAATAAAAATATTGTCCTTAAAGGCATAATTTTCAAAGAAATGACAATCAGTCAAAATAAGTGAAATGACGCAGTGTTTACAGAACTTGAAGAATTCAAAGAAAACAAATCTCTTGTTCACTCTTAAACAAAATGGCAATAATCACCTTAGACGTACTTCTAGTAGTGTTTTGCCATCCGACTGGTCTCATTGTGAGAGGGGAGTGTTGATTACTGCAGTGTTTTTATACTTTTCCTCATTAAATAAGATTTGATTCAGGTGATCACTAATAATAATGTCATGCTGATTTAAAAGATGCTGATTTAAAAATAAACTGCAGCGGTCTATATATTTACAGGCTGTACATCTGACAAACTTTAAACTAACAGCGAGGACCTTATAGAACTTCGTAGGATGAGGATTTAAATTGAAAATGCATATGGTGAGCAAAAGAGCTACACCAAAAGTGCTGCGGAAGAAAATTTGGGCCGAGGTCGTGCCGAGGTTGAGCCAATATCAAAGCGTCAGGGGACCATTAAAAAGTCTTTGCCAGGGTTGACTACATGTTGCCCTGAAGGCCATCTCACCAGGACACTTCATAACTCTGTCGGAGCATCCAAATTTTCCATCCAAAGAGACGAGACCTGCTCATCCCAATTAAGCCTGTAATTAGCTGTTTCAGATGGTTGAACACTTGGACGAAAAACTGTTGCCTCATGCTGGTCACTCGTGTGACTGGTTGGGAGGGACACTGTGGTCTTCACTCCATTCTGTGCAAATCTTTCTCATGTGGGTGATGTGATAAGCGCTAATGTGACTCGAATATAAACCTTAATAGTGGAATTGTTTTAACTAACTGACTGTAGTGAATTCATTCTGTGTTAATTATAAAACCTAATAATGAAAAAGGGGTAACTTTTTAAAGTATGCTTTTGAAAGGTATCTCCATTTGTCACAATATAGAAAATATTTCTGGTGTTATCAAATGTCTTTTTTAAAAATGTAGGGATGGATGGACGCTGGATGCAAGTGCAAATTCCTAGAATACACAAAATTTGCAGAGGGTCCATGGTTGCACTGAAACACAAGACCATCCAAATGGGTTAACGAAGTCATGGGCAATGTGACAATACAAGAGATAACATTAAAGGAGAACTACAGGCAGAACAGGAGATAATAACAAACAATACAAGAGAGATGACCAACAACAGGAGACTGGCTAACAACCAGACAACAACAAAACAAGAATTCAACAGACAATCCACAAAGACATATAGAGACACATGGATATATATACCCAATAGGACACGTGGGCAGGGGAGAGGTATGGAACAAAACACACGTGGACAGGATAACAAGGGGGCAAGGATACTAATATCAAAACAACAACAAACTCAAATGGCAGGGTAAACAAAAAACAGAGGTGAAAAACATTACATGAAATAAATAAATAAAGGCATGAAAAATTGGGCCTACAATTTTTTTTATGATAGTGACAATGTACAGTTTTATGGAAATTGTAAACACATTCAGTGCTTTATTTTTACATTTTTGGGGTCAAATATGTTACATTTAGCAAATACACAGCTCTCACTACAATATCCAGCATACATTACTCAAATGTATCCTACAACCATTTCGAATAGCCACAATGTTAATGTGTCCTGGTTTGAAATGTCTAGCCCTTCAGGCTGAAGCCCAGCTGCAACTGTGATAGAATCTGCAATTGTAGCCATCTGGGTTAAATATGCTACAACTTTTGTTATGGCTTTTAAAGTCACACCTTTGGCACCTCCAGGCAGACTACAAGGGACAGTGCCTGTAGGAGACACATTCATCAACAAGCAGCAAACTAACAAAAGCAACATCCAAGTGAAAGGCTACAGTTCCTCTCTGGAGCTTCCACTGGAACAAGAATCCATGAACTATGAGATCAAGAGACTAGAACTGTAGGGGAGTATGAAATATACATACACTGGCTGCCACATGTGGCCACTATTATACTCATGTTCATTCATGTGAAAAAAAAAAAGTACTGTTGACTTGTTTAAAAAATTATTAATAAATAATTTCTGATTAAATGTATTTTTCCTCTCACATACAATGAAATGCACTGCTTTTTAAATATCTTTCGTTTGGGGTCAAATCTGAGTAAATAAGACAATTAACCACATGATTTATCATGATTAATGACAATTATCATGATTAATAACTACACAACCATGATCAATTGTAATCAGCTACTTGACTAATAAAATAATTTGATGCATTTTAATTTGTTGTTATGTATCATATAATTATAATATACATAATTTGTTTCACCTTTGTTGACCATGTTTGTTTCACGCAGACACATTATTTTGTGGTCCATGATTTGTCCATGAACCCGGGCTATAAGAACAGGTTGTGTGAATCTGTGCTAGTGAGGTGAGCCTGGCTGTGGTACAGTCTCGAAGGACATCGACATGTCCATGGCAAAGCTCAAAGTGATAATTCACTCTGAGAGCCATTTTAGCGCATGCAAAGATGGCCGTGTCTGTCTTTGGGCCCAACGCACCAAGACAATTACAAAAGCAAGCCATGCATATCAGTCATGTATTGACTGTTTAAAAAAAAAACGGGCCTCTCCTATAACACATTGTACCCAATAACCTTGCTTGCCTCATATGCTCTTCTCTGAACCCATTTCTGACACCTATTTAAAAAAAAAAAAACAATCTAAGGCCATTAGAGCGTTCTCATAATTCATGGACTATACATAATACACACTGGTATATGATTCTAGATCCAGCTATGGAAGGCCTAGGTTTAAGAAAGAATTCTGTGGCATAATTTGAAAAAAATACTATAGTACTGGTCCTCTCCTTGGTTGCCCAAATAGCTACTTCTGATCTTGAATTATAATAACGTGATAATTTTCTGGGAGGTGGGGATCTAAGTCTGGAATATGTGAAATTTCAGGAATGTGTGAATCTTCTGTGTAGACATAGCTACTGTTAATTGGTCAAGCTTTTAATTACACTAAAAAGGCCACAGTTATTTTGCATTTTGCAATTTCCTGGAAAATAATTCGTTGTTTTAAATTTCAGAATGCCTGAAACCAGAAAGTGCCGCCTCATGTACAGCATGCAGGACGTTATTGATGCCATCCAGAATAGGGGCAGTATAGGGACAATGTTGCAATTTTACAACATTCCCCCAAAAAGGTACTAAAATGTCAAAATAAAAAAAACCCACTGATTTCTGCATGAAATGCCTCCTAGAACTAAAAGGTCTAAAAGGTTGAAAAAAAAAATTTTGCATTAATTTTTGCAATTTATTTTATATTTGGGTTTCTGGGGGTTAAGATATCTAAATTAAAATGATTTTTTTTTCTGTCCCTTACAGTGTTTCCTTGACCTTTTTAGAAGACATAATATGACTCAAGGATAAATTTAGAGAAGAATTTGGCTCAGATTTAGGAAATAAGGTCTCCTTGTCTTATTTTGTAATAAGGCAACAGCTACTGTTATAAGACAAATAGATCTTTTCTCTCTTCTTGTGTTCAATGACCTTCTGGGAATTTCAGGAGAACTGAACAGTAGGAGAATTGAACCAAGATCAGTAAATCATGAAAGAATACAACGTGCTACTCATATGCATAATCTAAAATCATGCAAATGTTTCTAGATCACTTAATTAGGAAATCCTTCTTTCTAAACTATTTATGTTCTGTCCTAATGGTAAGAAACTGCATATTAAAAGCATGCATTACACAAATACACTGTACAACCATTGGAAATCCCTGTGGTGTCATCCAATCCTGACTGCTAGCCTAGCTACTGAGCAATATATATTCTAAAAAATCAAGCTAACATTGGTATAGCTTTAATAGCAGTTCATAAAATAAACTGTAAAGATAAACTGTAAAGAGATTCTCTCTTCCTTCATCACAAAACGAACACCAGACCCAAGTTGATTTACTTAGAGGAGTCAAAATGTGGTAGAGTATCATATGGTAACTACCTTGCTAATTTTAGCTTTTGCTTTTTGTTGTTATCATCGTCTGATGACTATTGTGATAATAGTATGAAATTACTACAACAGATTTTTGGCTTCCTAGCAATATTATTAGCTTTCTACCTTTCTTATAATAATGAATAATAACAATACATGAAATTCTAATGAATCATAAAAATATATCATTCAAAATATTCCACCATCAAAAACCCAGCCCAAGCAATTTTTCTTTAGACCATCAAAGTTCTGTCCACCATAAAAATGCATAATCAGAAGGGGGTTTTCCTAGTACATAGTCTGCTTAGGAATAATTACCTTAAGCACAAACTCAATTATATCACGCACTGTGTGATCTTATTGTGTGAACTTTAAGTGCCTTTTGCTATGGTGACACACACATCCTCATTCTTCAAACCAGACAAATTATATCGATCAGGAGCAATTGCAGACCCCCGCTCATTTTCCAAGCACAACTGCAAAGCAGTGTGTCTAATTACCATGTATTATGCAGAGGAAATCAAAGCCTTCAAAAAGAGAAAAAAAAAAAGCATCGTCATGAGTCATGAGCAACTTCAGTGAGCTTGGAAAGATAGCTGATTTCACCAGGCGATGTCAGCACAGCTGGATTCCTGTTTTGAGCATCCTCTGAAAGGACGGAAAAGAAAAGAAAAGAAAAAGGTTTTTTTTTTTATCTGATTTATCTGACTTTTCAAATTACTCGGGCAATTAAGCACCCTGAATTCTGTGGAGGAGCATGTTCTGGAAGGAGGAATGCATTATTCCACAGTCACAAGAGTGGCTGTCATTCATAGCATGCTTCGAGTCAATTGAATTACTGTTATTACGGATGCAGTGGGATATTTCTTTTTTCCTTTAGCAGCGCTTGATTAAATGAATTCAAATGAACACATAGCTTAGGACATATTTCCCTTTATGCTCAGCCCTTCGCCTTGCACTTTGGTGTGCTGGCTTTTAAGAGCTTCTTCAAGAGGAGGAAAGTAAAGGCATCATGCTAACACAAATACGCTCCTTTATTCTCGCTCTTCTTTTGTGCCGCTGCTGTTCTTCAGCTGGCCTGCAGTACCCCTCCGTGCGGGGACGTTCCCTGTAGACATAATTGGGCCGCGGGATGGTGCGCTGCAGTGTAAAAAAAAAAAGGGAACTATTCTACAGTCAAGCAGTCAGAACAGACAAGTCAATGGGGACATAAGTAGTCCCTAATTAGGATTAATACCTCACTCTAAGGAAGTGCACAATAAAAATATCAGCACCCTGGGGACGTGGACCAAATCTGACAGGACCAGAAGGCATTCTGGCTCCGTAGACTTGACCCAGAAGTATCAAGATGGTCGGCATGCTATCGTTTTTTTTTTTTGCCCCCAGTGCGGGCCAGTGAGTGGCCGATGGAAGGCTCAGCAGCAGTGGCAACAGTGGAGCTAATTAGCTAAGCTAGCAGCTAATCAAGATGACCTCCCTGCTTGGGCCAACAAACAGTCATGGATTCTTTTCAGACCTTAAGGAGAGGCTAAAGATTGATTCGAAGCCCACCTCAATATGTCTAGTTGTGGCTAATTCCTTCACTGAGTGCATGGTCACATGAGCACCATGCTAACCAAAAGATCACGGAACGGGTAAACAACAAACAGGTGGATTAGCCAGTCTGTTTTTAGTGTGTGATTTGGCTGAGTCTTCACACACACACGTTCCCTCAGCCATTTGTACAGCTTGTTGTAGGCCTGGCTTAGAGACCAGCTTGTTGCAGGGAAAGGCTCACAGCATGGTGGAACACCTCCAGCATTTTGACCGTTTGACCTACTGGTACTGTTTGACCTGGCAGGCCTGGAACTTGTTCTTCAATGCCTTTTTGAGCAGCACCAAGCACATCATTGAACTAAATGGGAAGAGTTAGCACTGCCAATGAGAGCAATATACAGGACTGTTTCCAGTAGTATATGTTAGAAGTAGTTGCTTAGGGCATCCAAGCTAAGAGGACTGTAGTATGTTTTTTATATATATATATATAATTTTTCAAAAATTCAACAACAGAAAAAAAATGAAAGAACATGGGTAGGATAAAGAATAACAGTCATTAAAGTAGCTGGAGGATTAAAAAAAAGAAGGTTGAAGAAGGTGCAGGCGTGGGATATTTGTTAAAAAGCATTACGGAATCCCAATAGATCAGTTGGATTCATTACATGGCATTTATCTTTGTAGGTTTTGCCTTTTTTTTTAACAAAGCAACTTTCCAAAATTCCCTCGTGGCCCGAAGTTCTAAAAAAACTGCAATACTGTGCAAAATTCAATAATCAAAATGTCATACTGTGACTGTAATTACACCTATGCACCTACTGGGGAGCTTTCCAAATTGCTGCAACGGTAGTTCCCAGACTATGTTTAAACACTTGTATTGTCCTTTTATTCCTATCACACATGGTTTGTTTTTCTGACTTTTTGGTGAGGCAACTATGAAAGCATCCACTTTAGGTGTCTTCTGGGTGAGTTGCTTTGAAAAGTGTGAAATGTCCCGCTTACAAAAACAAAAGTCCTAGACAGGACGTGTCTGTCATGAGGAAAGATCAGGATGTGGTGGGTGGATGCATACCTTATATAAACCCATCCACTAACATCTTGAGTGTGTGCCAGATGCCAACAGGGTGTGAACAGCAACAGAACTGTCATAATCACAGTGGTGCATTAATTGCGATCCCATCACGGCAAAGTTAATTACTGGCACCCGGGCAGACGCAGCACCTGAGCGTCGCCTCCGTCCTTGCTCTCAGAGTGTCACCTTTCATTTACTTTCACCAAACATTTAAATCCAGCCCAGCTCCTGTTGTCTTCGTGGCTTTGGATCAATGTACACGTTCCAAGCGAGCACAACAAACACCTGCCCCCCCCAGTTTCACCCCTCGCCGAATTTTGTATCGCGCCACCCCTAAACTTAATTACGACACGCAATTACAAGGATCTCGGGGAGTTTGACTGAAAGTCAAATTACAAAGGCAACAAAACGCAGCCTGAATTGCGGGGGCACTTGACAGAAGGGAAAAGAGGGGTCATTAAACCGTCATTCAAATTCAAATGTCCTAAGTGCTCGAACATCGGCAGTTTGGCTCGAGCTCTTTGCTTCCCTCATCCCGGTTGTTTGCTCAAGGTCTTTGTGGTCTGACTCAACAAACGCCTCATGGCCCTTCTTCGCAGGTCATGAGAAAATCAGTGTTTAGGCTAGGCCTAGCTTCTCAATCACCTCTCTTTAGCTCAGGAACCCTTCAATTAGCATCACAATCTATCAGGATGAGTTGTGATGAACAACTGGTCCTTCTGTGATGGCACAGGGCAGGCCTGATGAAACACCACAAGCGAGATATACTGAGTGAATAACTACATGTCCCGCTTGTATTCTAATTGGAGCAGGCCAGAAGAAGAGTGATTCTTTATGGTAAATCTTGGTTCTCCTGTTTCTTATGAGTTTTCCTTTGAAAGTGCTGGATCATTGAGCTAAACCATTTTCAGAGATGGTCTGGGATGCATATGACCACGTATCTTTTGTAATGTAAACACTAATGCAACACTGACTAATGTCACATGACATATTTTCATAGGAAAATATGTCATGTGACAGTGTGTCAATACTCTAAAAATTGTGGGGCAGTAAAATAAAACATTTAAAGCTAGCATAATATAAAGCCAAAAACAACTATAGCAAGTGTGGAACTTGCCCACTTTGCAAAGAGTTTGACAGTGCTGGGAGAAGATGTGTTGGATTCTGCTATTCTGCTGACACCAATCATCTCCAGCTGTGCAGCTATTGAAAATAATGAAGGAATGCTGCGGGTTTTACATTTTTTTGACTAAACAACAGTTATACAATATTGAAATATGCTGGAAATGTGAGATTTTGGCTGCTGTGAACAGAAATGATTGCATCATGGGTGTGAGATTATAAGCAAAAGTGATCTAGGCAGTTGACACAAGCGGGTCAGCAGGTCACGCTAGACTAACGCTGATGTGTCTTTGCTGCCCACTTGTGATCCAAATAAGCTCGTTTGAACTCTTAGCAGGTGTTAAAAATCTTCAGTACTGTAGGAAAGAACAATAATGAACACTCTTCATCACTGAGCTACTCTTTGCTACTCTTTCCTTGATTTGTGGCTATTTCAGTTTAAAACTGGAATTTCACGAGAGTTCAGTTAGTAGAAGTGCATTTTAACTAATCAAACTCAGAAGCACTAGGTGGCTTATTGTGGTCACATCAGGTATTGCATTCCATCTTACTGGGCACATCCATACTCATATACACATCTGGGCTTTTTCTTGCTCTTCAAGGGGACTCTAACTATTGTCTTGATAGGGGTTGGAATCACTGATTTAGAGTTGATTAAAAACATTGCAAATGAAACTGAATTGAACTGAATATTCAGACATGGCTAGAAGAGATTGAATACTAGCATTATGATTAATAGCACTCTACCTGATATGATTTTCTGATATGATTGCACTGATGGAACAGTTTCTTTTACATTTTTTTTCCAAAATGTGGAAACAAATGGCTGTATTTATCTCCTCATGCACTTTTGGACACTTTACAAACATACTGAACACTAAGCTTTTTACCACAATCCTACATTCGTCTTGTATTTTATTTTTGGCTACATTTTAAAAAAATAGTCCTCCACAAATAATCTACAAACCATGTGGTGAAATTGGATCATCAGCAGTGTTAGGTTTAGGTTTAGGATTAGGATTAGATTTATGTTTTGGTTTAATGTTAAGGCTAGATTAAGGGTTAGTTTCTTTTTAGAATTCTATTGTCAACTTAAAATTCAGTTACATAGATTAATAAATATTTAGTTTAATAGGTCAGCTGATCTTCTGCAGAATATCTGCACTGGACCGTCCAAATTATGGGTTACAATTTATATCTGTTTATTTTTATTTACTAGAAAAATTTATATTTACATGACTTCTTTCCAACCAAGTCATGTTTACATGACATCTTCATTCCTTAGAAGAGGCTATTTAAGTATGTAAATACTCTCTATTCTGATTGACTGACCTGGATTGTGCCTCATTCCAAAAGCACTCTATGTTGAAACACTCCTTATAACTTCAGTGGGAATGGATGGAGCTAAACTGCTGTAGGCTGAATAGGCAGACACACTGCATATATAACATCCCACAAATTGCATTTATATAAATCATCAAAAAAGAAATCAAGGAGAGTTCTGACACATGCTTTTTAACTATCCTGCATTTGTGCTTAAAGAAATGTGTCTTCTAATGTATCTCCTACATTTTCCGGTTGTTGTTGCACTGCCAACTCTGGAACTTCTGAGACAGTGTCTGCTGTAGCAAGTACCATACAAAGAGAACTTAAGTGAGCCAAATTAAAAACAAAAACCGAAACCACAGGGTAGTTCATTCTGTATAGTTGGACTAATTCGTTCCTGTCACAACCGCAAGATGAAGTTTTCAAAAACATTTTGCAAAAAGGGACTCAAAGATGGCGGGCTCTCATGTGTAGAGAGGTTCTCTTTTTGCCTTCCTCACAGGCTTCTCCTCCGGGGGTTCCCAGCCATACATTAAGCTTCAAGTGGAAATTTAAAAAATCCATCTTCAAAGGGGCTGGTGAACCAACAGTGTGATAATTGGGCCAGTATATTTTTATTACAGGGATATTAAACAAAACCCACATACCCCCTACAGGGCCTATTTCATAGCGAAATATTGGAATGCATTTGCTAAAAATACTTGATTTTACCCAGGATTAAAACTCCAAACTCCTCATGGTAGTCTACCCATCAAGATAGTTGCCGATATCATTTGAGGAAAACAAAATTCCTCTAAAACAAAACTGACTTTGGAGGGAGAATGATGACAACTCTCTGAAAAGTCTTCAGTCCTCTAGAATAGAGTGCTCAGGCCTTGGCAAAAGTCACATGAAACCACTCGGCTGAGCAGCAGTGTGCTATACGGTGAAACCACATTTGTTTTTCTAAAAATGCCACTTAGCAGGAGGCCAATTGATCTCATCCTCCATGCGCCAGTCACTTCCATCAGCGGTTGGAAAGAGGCTCGGGAGTACAGCAGCCAGGGGGGGAAGATGAAAACAAAGCAACATCGCCTGAGGACCAGAACACAGCGAAAAAATGAGCACATTTCTAAACACATTTCTATCCCATTTCAATCGCAGCAAAGATGCCAAACATCTGCACAGCCTGAAAGCTTTACTGTGTGCGAGCTTCCCCTAACTTGTCCACTTTCTACCGTCAATAAGTGACATCACCTGTGAAATCAGTGAAGAACAGCCTACAGGACGAGTCACTTGTTTTGTTCTAATTACAACCAGTTGGCAGTTCTCTAGTTCACTAGTCCACTAAGTGCTGGAGTGAAACGGTCGTCACATTAGTGATGGACCAATGGACTAATGCAAACATGCAACCAAATATCTTTCTTTTTTTATTTCAGAATAATGTAATATGGAGTCTGGTATGGTGATAAAGAAATGTGGTCACAATATGGTCAGTTTCAATATGGTCAAAATATGGTCAGGTCATAAATCATTGTGGTAGTAAATCTTAAATCTGAATATATGGAGTGAACCTTGAATATATGAATATGTAAATTCATATATACAGCTCCGGAAAAAAAGAGACCACTGCAATTTATTTTTAAATCAGCATCTCTATGAGTTTGACAACCATTCCATGCCAGTGTCTGTTAAATTCCTACACAAGCACTTCATTCTGCTTTATGATCACCTGAATCAAACGAGGAAATTAATGAGGAAAAGTATAAAAAGTATAAAAAAACACTGCTGTAATCGACACTCTCCTCTCGCAGTTAGACCAGTTGGATGGTAAAACACTACTAGAAGTACCTCAAAAGTAATTATTTCCATTTTGTTTAAGAGTGAACAAGAGATTTGTTGTCGTTGAATTATTCAAGTTCTGTAAACACTGCATAATTTCTCTTATTTTGATGTATTGTAATTACCTTTAAAATGATGCTTTAAAGAACAATATTTTATTTGGAAATAGAGGAGAAATATTGTCAGCAGTTCTTAAAAACTCAGGCAAAGCTGTTCAGTTCAATACTTGCAATTATAAAAGATAAAACCTGAGAAACTGAACATTTTGCAGTGGTCTCTTATTTTCTTCTGTAGCTGTATATAATATATATGAGGGATGAGACTGAGGGTCTAACTACTGCACACTATGATGAACAATATATTCAAATCTAATTTAACCTTAACATCTGTTCACGTAACATGAATTTTCCATATAACTCTAATCCCTTTTTATTGGTCAGTTTGTCACGGAGGAATGAAACTGCAAAGGACAGATGGCGTTCTGGACCGGAATGTAGCATTTATAAGGGTGACATAACGCAGCACAGAGATCTGCACAGTGATGGACCAGTTGGACCACACCATCTCCGTGAATGTCACCATGCTGGACAGCGGGCCTGTTTGCTGATTAGTCATGCTGACTTTGACGTTTCCTTAGCAACAGGCCACTAGTTGCCCCCAAACCGTCCGTCACGCCGTCTGTTAGAGCAGTTTTTTTGCATGGCCACCACGAACGATTCCTCAGCCTATAAAAGTCAGGAACCCACATTTTGTCTCTGTTTTCCTCCGAGGCACTTTTGTTGTGTAGCTATGGCAACATACGGCAGCAAGCTAATGATTTCGATCCTACACAACATTTGTATCCCACAAACATGCACAGCGTAAGAGGGGCAGTAACAGTCGGAGCTGCAGGAAAAAGGGGAAAAAGAATCAGCCAAAGCCATTTCAACGCAGCGAGTGCCGCCAGGATGGAGTTATTTGGGCCCGGAGTGGCACAGCGGTGGCTGAGTTTGTTTAGAGCATCTTGGATGTGGCCAGTGGCATTCTTTCGGACTGGATGTCTCTTTTAACTTTTTTTTGAGGCCCTTAAACTAACTAACAGCCTCGCTGCCTTTTTTTTTACTGCTGGCCACATCCTCTCCACTGCCAAGCGCAGGAATTTTAAGCGCCAAAGCCTGTGGTTTCTTACTTTATTCATTCAGGATATTTTAAAGGACCGTTTAAAAAAAAAAAAAAAAAGATCATAAAATAATGTGCAAGGGTGCTGAGCAGCATTTCGTTTGAGGTGTCCCATCTGGGACAACTCAGCCACGTCACTTTAATCGCAAAGCACCCTGGAATGCCACCTACACTTCAGCTCCCTACAACCCAACCAACTGACTTCCAGCCAGCTGGTGAACCCTCATGGCCTTCTAGAGATTCAGAGAACACCCAGTGCTACTTCAATGTAATTTTTTTCCCCAGAAAAATCAGGGTTAAACTCTTAAAATGCCCAATTGAAATTTTTATTTTTTTTCAGAGTACAGGGGGGTCTTCGGGTTATGATAGTCTCGACATATGACGTTTTGAGATTACGACACTCACTCCAATAAAAATGTTTAAAAATTGAGACGTTTGTGATACGGCTTATGCCACTAGTGTCATACTTATGGACTTACTAGTTTGGCTGCGCGCAGTGGATGAACACGTATGAGTGAGAGAGTTGGCGACCCCCAGTACAGTACAGTGTGTTTATGTCATTTTCCTTTTTCTGTAGTTTAGTCGAGTTTTAATGTTCTAGATGATGACTTTACAATTGTGTTAGGATAAGTCCGTGACTTAGGCTAGGTTAAAATGTAGTAGGAACGGAACTGCGTCGTAACCCGAGGAACCCCTGTATATAGGTAGCTATAGCTAAGAGAGCGCTCCCGTTGGTTAGACCCTGCAATTGATTAGCAAAGATACTGTCTGTCATGTGCTATTCTGTCAGAAGGTAAAGAGTGTATCCCCTTTCCTGAGGGGCATAGAAGGTAAAATATACGTTAACATGTTTGTTACATGCTCTTCGATATCAGTGTTAAATCTCATGAAAAAAATCCTAAAATAAATAATGTTCCCCATTATTTCGTTCCAGATATCTGGGACAGGTCGGTCATTGAATTTCAACCCATGTAATTCATTCTGCAGGTACATCTCACCTGTGATAGATTCCTCTCCCACATGGGACTGCATGGTTTTTTTCTCCCTTTTTTATTGGTCATATATAAAGTGGCATTTTCTGCAGTAAGAGCTTTTAATATGTGTGAGGCATGCATGCATTCCCAGGAGAGCGCTGTAATCTGATTTATATGCAGGTAGTGGGGTCATTATCACGCGCTAAGTGCCTTAGGCCTCCAGTGGAAACAGCTCTGCGAAGTCTATAGATTCACCATGCAAAATGCATGGACGGCATACACAGCCTACAGGGCACGGCACGTTGCTGGATCCCCCCCCACTTGTTCTTCTCAGTAGCTCAGGCTGCCTGACCCAGTTTTTCTGCACTGAAGTTTTCACACGGTGCTTTTCAGCTGGTTAAGTGCGCAAGGCAAAATTGTCCTGAGAGAATGGGCCCACCCTAGCCTCTGCGTACTCCCCCCTCCCCCTCCTCTTTCTCACACAGCTGCTGTGCCGAGGAGAGGTGTCAGTAGGGTGACGGACGCCGTGCCACTGTTGTTCGGTGATCCAAAAGATCTCTGATGGGCCTTTAGCGCTGTGGCTAACACTGCCCCACCAATCTCCAGCTTACACACTCCCAATCTGGTCACTAAGCTTCCTGCCAGTCTAACCGCATCACTCACCCTCTTTGATTTTCTCACTCTATCAGATCACACACATCGTCTTAGACAAATCTTTAGACAGGCTGTTGGATTTGCATAGGTGGGCACCTGTCAGTGCATTTCAATTCAATTCAATTCAGTTCAATTTTTTTTTTACACCCATGTGGTCACAAAGCGGCTTTACGGAATCCAGGTCCGAGGCCCTAGTGAACAAGCCAAGGGTGGCAGAGGTGAGGAAAAACTCTCTAAACCTGGAAGAGGAACCAAGACTCAAAAGTGGATCCTATCCTCATCAGATCGACCCGGAGAAAGAGAGTCTCTACTGGGAAAACTAACAATAGAAGGTCTATGTGTACAGACTTAGCTATAGACAGTCTGTGCTGCAGCAATCTGCTTCTCCAACAAAAATCTAAATAGTCCCAGATCTCGGTTCCATTCAGTTGCATTCAAATTCCTCACATAGCTTATATTAGGGGCAGTTCTAGAGCGCTGTTTGAACTGGGGCAAGGAGGGACAGTGTCTAGGGCAAGACTTAGTGTCTCTGCTTGTCTATAATAGGGGTAAAACTGTTTTGCATTAAAAACAGAAAGATGCATCTGTTTTGATTGAAAAGCAATTAAAAGCTCTTTTTCTCTGCCAAAGTACTTGACAGAGTCCGATCTGCTATTATTACCATTTCCAACTTCTCTCCTCCCTTAGAAGTAAACAGGCAGGTTTTTGTACAAACACACACACACACACACACACACACACACACACACACACACATACACACACACACACACATAAATATGAGACCTCTGGTTGGCTGAGCACACTGAAACAGAAGTACAGGGGGGATTTGAATGGCCCATTTGGACAGTGGAGTGAACAGTCCATTTTTCCTATTTTAAAGGTTTTTGGGGAGAAAAATACAGGCAAAATTCCAAAAAGGGACTGTTCAATATATATATAACTAAACTAAATGAAGAAAAAATCACCAATAAAATGCAAATCTGCAAAAACATTAGTTTGCAATTGACAGATAATATATTCAACACAAATATAATAGTAAATACGCTGTGAGGTATTTAGTTTTACTAGAGTCACATTACTGCACCGTTGAAAGATGGTTCACTCCTCTACTGTGTACTAGTGGTGGCCTAACGAGTGGGTTTCTGTCAGATGGTAAAGAGTGATGCATCTACTGAAGGTAAAATATTTGTTAACATGTGTTTTACAAACTCTTACATATCAGTGTTTCATCTAGAATGGCTAAAAAGTTCATATGGAACGCAGAGCCAAAATACTACAAGATTGAACAGAGACGCTAGCAGAAATCAGCATTATAGCAAAGGTGTTTTTTTGTGTGTGTTTAACTGTGTTTTAACATTTATAGCCTGAACTGAAGGGCTAACATAAATAGTCATGGTTGGCCAGTGAACCTTGATTTAAAATGTAGCTGTTGGTAAGTGCCTATTATCCAAAAACGACCTAATTCTTTGCAAGGGTTTTGCCACAATAGTGTAATGTTTCTTTGTCAGGAAAATGGGTAACATAGAGCTCCTGTGCATCTGCTTTGTTAGGGCATAGCGATTAGTTCAGTGTTTGTTCTGAGAGAGAAAGTGCGAGAGAGAGAGAGAGAGAAAGCAATCGAGCATGATCAACCTCTATTTGCTGTTCAATGCTACTCACAAAGGGACTTTTTTGATAATTAATGACGCAACATGTTTTTCATTTGGAATCTCATTCGGTGGTGGGGATACAAATTAAGCCCTATAATTGCTCAGCCGAAGTTGGAGAACGTGGCTCTCAGAGTTTGCTGTGTGAGTTCACTGATGAGCTGCTGAGGCCTGGGCTTCACACAGCTAATGTTTGCTTTTCCTTTTAAAAAACACCTTGATGGTGAAATTTCTCAAGGGTGCAATGAAGAGACATTCTCGAAAGAATCAAATGAAGTCATCCCAAGGATTACACTGTAGGATGTTGTGGGGAGAAAAAAAAAAACTTTTCCACCACTAAATATCCAGTGGGGGGCCTCCAGTGGGGGCTCCAGTGGGGAAAACAAGCCTGGGTAATTACGTGATCCTTTAAAAAAGGAGCGGCTCCTCAGTGAGACGTGAGGACACGAAGGAACATAGAAATCCTGGGCTAATTATCTCAGTCCCGCTCACGTGTGGAGGGGGGCTCAGCAAGCTTTGCTCGGATTGGCTTGCTCTGAAAGAATTATGGAAAATTCCTCTCGCCACGTACTAACTCCACCAGCATCTTCGTGGCTGCAGTAAAGGACGTCCCATGATTCATGCACTGGCGTGGATGCTGATAAAACTCTTGGCTAAAAGGATCACGACACTCACTCCAATAAAAGGACGAGTCATTTCAAAAACAGTATAATAACAGAACTATATATATATATATATATATGTATTTATATATATATATGTATTTATATATATACATTGTATGGACAAAAATGTCAGGCACCAATGTTGGACGAGAAGGCCTGGCTCGCAGTCTCTGTTCCAGTTCATCCCAAAGGTGTTGGATGGGGTTGAGGTCAGGACTCTGTCCAGCCACGTCTTTATGGAGCTCGCTTTGTGCACTGGAACACAGTCACGTTGCAATAGAAAAGGTTCTTCCCTAAACTGTGTCCACAAAGTTGGGAGCATTGTCCAAAATGTCTTGATATGCTGTCCACCTGAAGGGTCCACCTGAATTCTGACTGTTATCCTAGCCACTGCTCAACAAATAAGCATTAGTGTAACTCAGTCAGCTGATAGAAACCAAAGTGTGGTATTTAGATTACAAGCAGTTTGGCTAGTAAACCATTCTCTCCACTGTAATGAAGACAGCTACTACGGCTATACAAGTGCAATAAGATTTACATGTGAAATCTGCAAGTGAAAATGATACAAAACAAGCTGTTCCTAAAAATGAACCATGAATCAATAGGAGTTTTACCTACCATCTTAAAGCTACATCTTCAGAAAGGGGTTTTGTTAGAGTTTAAACTGGAAAATTCCACTCTGGACAGTACTGCAGCACCTCTGTTAGGAATGCAAGTTGGCAAGTTTACAACAGACATTGCAATGGTTACATTTTTCATTTATGCATTATGTCCCTTCAAGCTGAATGTCTCCTTCTAAGGCACCTCCTCCTGTAAAAACGTGTCAGATCTCTGAAGCAAAAGATGGATTGCAGTAACAAAGGTAGGATTCCACAAGCAAAAGCATGCATCAGCAAAATAAAGGCAAAAATGAAAGACTGGCAAAACACAAGTGCAAATGAGTGCAAAGAGTAGAGAAGGGGCTGGGCACATTGTAAAAGAATAAGCTTGATTTTATTCTAACAGTATATTTACAATGAGTTTTTGTATCCTTATGCAAGGACTTTTGCTTGAAGTTTTTATTATTTAGTTTTAAACTCTCTACTCTGTACTGTGGTGTGGTGCTAGCTTGGATACACCTCATTAGCATCTGCCAAATCTGAAGGGGATTTGGGTGCACTTTAGTAAAACTAAATTACAAGTTGGACTGCTGAATACTCTGTTCTCCCAAAGGTACAGAATTTGCATTTCTGCTACTGGACAGTACAGCTGGACATTTTCTTTGACTTCCTTGGGAGTTTGTGGCTATTCATATGTGTCTCTATCTTTGTTTACCCTTCATTGTGCTGATATTAATATTCTAAAACTGTGGTCTGGAGCATTTGAGACACTCTGGAGCAGCCACACATAAGCCTAAGGTAACCATGGCCAAAGTTTCCACTACAGGGATATAAAGGCCTGCAACACTGGGCAGTGAAACAGTAGACAAGCATTCCCTGGAGTGATGGAGCTCCATCCATCCATCCAGTTGCAGCAGTGTTTGTGGTCTAATCATTCAATATCAGAAACCTTTAACACCGTAATTCCTGTCGAATCATTGATGTCTACAAACCACTGGACTTATGAACGCCTATAGACCCTAAAAGCGTGTGAATGCCTTGGCTGTTTTTCCTATAGTCTTTGTCGATTATGTGGTGTAGCCCTACTGTGAGTGTGGGGGGAGAATCAATAGGGCAGGAGCTATAGGGGAAGTGGTACTGACACCGATTATCCTCCTCTTTGGTTGAAACCTTTGGGAGAAGGTAGAGGCTGTTGGTGGGCATGGCTGATTTCGGTATTCAGGCTAAATTGGAATGCAATGAGAATTACACAGCTGACCCTGTTGCCAGTGGTCCATGGCAGCAAACTGTGGCTGGTCACAAAGCCCCCCATCTTCAGGATAGCTTCTAAGCTCTGACTGCAGTTAATGCATGCTAGAAGGTTAATGCTCTCCCATTGCTGCGTATAATAAAGCTGTCACTCTCTCTCTCTCTCTCTCTCTCTCTCTCTCTCTCTCTCTCTCTCTCTCTCTCTGTCTGTCTGTCTGTCTGTCTCTCTCTCTCTCTCTGTCTCTCTCTCTGTCTGTCTGTCTGTCTCTGTCTGTCTGTCTCTGTCTCTCTCTCTCTCTCTCTCTGTCTGTCTGTCTGTCTCTCTCTCTCT
>JBBJLS010000155.1:19010108-19021105 GCA_037577275.1 Bryconaethiops microstoma | reverse complement strand
TCTCTCTCTCTCTCTCTCTCTCTCTCTCTCTGTCTGTCTGTCTGTCTGTCTCTCTGTCTCTCTCTCTCAGCAGAGAGAAAATGCCACCATGATATGTCCCAAAGGGCCCAGGGCTGTCTATGGGCGAGAGTGCACCTGACAGATGAAGTATTTTGACAATGACATATTGCTGTGGGACAACAATAAATTGATGACTAGAATTTTAAAGCGAAACAGCACCCCCCCATATCTCCAGCTCACCCTCTCTAACTCTCCCTCTCTCTTTGTGTCCTTTAGTCTCTCCGACTCACCAGTTCATCCACTGCTTAGCGGCCTGCTGGCGTGAGCAAGTTTGCGAGTATGACGGAACACAACTGGGGGTTCGGGGTGTTGAGGGGTAAGGGACCTTACCCTGACACCTCTCCACTCCAAACACACTCTTAATGACTCTCTCCTGCCCAATTCTCTCTCTCACCTGCCCAAGCCTCTACTCTAATGTACTATTGATTTGGAAGGAGGGGGATTTACATAAGTAAATGTGCAAATGTGTGCTTAGCTGACCCTGCGTAATGGAATTTTTTTTTACACTGTGTTGCAAAAAAACAGAATAACAAACTGAACCATCATTGTTGGAGCTGATAGTTTAGCAGTGGGCCTATTCATCCAGCTAATGCTTATATTTGATTGAATTTTAGTAATGCTGATAAAGTCTCAGATGAATTGTTATAATTACAAAATATGAAGTGTTTGATTCGCGTTTACATCAGGACATGTTCAGTGAATATTATACCACATCAAAGTGTCACAGCTTGTAATCATTTTAATTTATTAAAATGAATGGCAATAATTCAAGCCTGTACACAGTGCATATTATGTCAAAATAATATTTAGCAATAATATTCACTGGATGTACTATTCTAAGGGCTATAATGGTTCCTCTTTTTCATGGCTTGGTTCAGTCCTCAGTTTCTCAGTCACAGTTCTGCCAATCACGTATACATGTGTACACTATAAAAAGATTTCTTTTTCCATTCTTTTTCCTCTGTTGCTCATCAAGTCTAGCTTTCCATTGTATCTATAATGGATTGTGTCTTATCTGGCTCTTTGGACATGACAGCAATGGGTATTAACTCAGTTACACGACAGTAAGCTCCCAGGGACAAATGTGGCCACTTAACCATAGGCACAACTATGAGAACCACAGAAAATATTGGACTGGAAATGTAGATTTATTTAGTGTAGTGTTAAACTTCTAAGACGAATATAACACCTGGTGAACGTGGAGGTAAAAGTATTGTTTTGTTCACTCTAAAGTAGGGCATTGTTCACTCGTCAACACTATCTGGTAGACAATGTGGGGTCTGCTGCCACGATACGAACACTAGATTTTGCTCCTAATAGTACAGCACCCCGCCACCACCATATGCACCTCTTCCCTATTCGTCCCCTCTGCTCCTATATGGAACATCGTCTGGCTCTGCCATCCCTACGCATCCCTAAACCCAGTCCAGATGTCTCATTTGTGGTTCCGTGCTGGTGGAATGAGCTGCCAAAGTCAACCAGAACAGCAGCATCTCATCTTTAAAAACCTCCTAAAGACACATCTATTCAGAGAGCATCTCTTCTCTTGATGCACTTCTTGCACTACTCATATGCCACATGCTGATCCATTTCACTATGGCCAAAGTGGTCATAACTCCACTGGCTTTATTGCCAAAATGTCTGGACATATTGCTGGTGAGACATTCACAGCAATATTTCTCCTGGAAGCTGTGAAGGCTGCAGGTACCCCACTATAGAACGAAAAAGCTTAACAGCTTATCTTTACAAGTCCAAAACTTAGCTCTCTTTGCAATGGATTGCTCTGTGTTTGACGGGCCTCCACTTACACTGGCCTTGAAACAGCTAAAGAAAGACATTTCTCTTGTTTGATACTTGTCAGACCGGAATGCGTTTAATTCAAGACTGCGGTGTAGAAGTTGGTGTGTATTCGCAGCGAAGAGATGTTGCCCACAGCCGAGCGGCCTGCAGCCTTATGCTGTCTGCTCCTGCTGCACAAAGCCCCTCATTCCCCACTGCCGTCTGGCCTGACTAAAAAATGCATGGAATATTTAAGGGCCATTGGCATTCCCCACACTTTCAGCCCAGGTACAGGCAGCTGCGGAGTATCCTACATCCCTCTGTAAAGAAAACACAACAGGACCCTGCATCATTGTGTCAAAAACAACATAACATCTCTGGAATGGTCCACAGATTTAGCTGCTGCATGGCTCTGATCAATGGAAAAAAAGGATGTCCATAGACAAAACAGTAATAAATTGATATTTATATGTACGTATGTTCTCTCTGAGATACATTCTTTGAGCAGCTGGTAGCCTAGTGGTTATGGCATTCACACAAACTGTACAGCAACTCATTTTTAATTTACAAGCTGGACCGACAAGGTGAGTGTGCCTAATAGAGTGGTTAGAAAATGTTCACAATTAATCTTTTCAGTGGTGATTCTACAGTATGAGGGTGCTGACTGCTGAACAAGAAAAAGGTGGCCAACAAATTATGCAGAGAAACAGACAGAAGACAAAGTGCACCTATATGGTAAGTGGACCTGACAAGTGTGGGTGCAAGGTAGCCTGACCAGCGAGGGTGGACACACACACACACTGAGTGCGACCGATGTGCTTAAATACAGTCTCTTTTTGTTTTGGTCCATTTTGTTCCAAGCCTCTCTTCTGCAGTCTCTTCTTTCAGACCACAAGAATCTAGTCCACACTTGCATTCAGCATGCAGGCTGGCCCCTCTTCAGTCCACTCCAGCCTCTCTGCTGCAACTTCAGAGGAATTCCTCCGTACTGAAGTGGCACCATCAGCAGCGGCTGCGGAAAAAAAGAGGAAAGGAAAAACGAAAAAAAAAAGTCCATTCTCAACTTGTTTGCCAGAACCTCCGTCCTCTCTCCACTGCAGAAAAAGGCGGGATTACGTCTCCTCTGAGGCCATTAAATCTCTAAACCCCAATTATATCGCCAGCCAGTGATTTATGGGTTTATTTTTAATGACACATTAAAATGCAATTAGCATCCGTATCCAGAACAAACTGTGTGTAACCAATGAAAATTCCCCACTATAAATGACACAGACCCTTTCTCGCTACGTGAAAGAGTGCTTGGTTGGCGGCAGAGGAGAGCTGAGCGCTATTTTACCCGTGGGCTGATCAAACAGCACTTAATGCAGAGTCCATTAAAGTGGCATGTTTTACAGGGAGGTTCTACAGGGAGGGGGCTGTGGATCTTGGGTAACTTTTGGAGCATTCGCAAGGCTCTTTGGTGGTCCATCGCACCATCCAGTAAGTCTCACCATGACCTTATAGCTCACTGATGATCTGTGATTCTGAAGGAAAAATGCCTTGGTGCCGTTCTCTAACACACCTCATACAATTAATGCAGTTAACAAGCTTCGGCTGAGGAGGGATCTATATGGGGAGAACTCTAAAATGTAAAAAAGATTAAAATAATTACATAAAGTCTTCAAGCGCTGGTCGAGAAGCATTTTCCCGACCTCATTTTTTATGGAACATTTCTCCTCTTGCGCTGGAGCAACATATTATTTAGGCTCCAGCCTCAGAAACAAGATGAATTCGATCTGCCTCTGTGTGGTGGAACATTTTGTGTAGATACTGACAGTGACATACAGATGGCAAATAAAAGCCTGCCGTCCCACAGAATGATAGTAATCTTTACACATGGCAAAATACAGAAATAGCAGAAAGATCAGTAGATAGCATTCTGCATGCTAATCACTGCCTAGAGTGAGGCCAGTTCCCTTAGCATCAGAGAGCCTGCCCGCCTGAAAGGTAAAGAACATTTCCTGCCTCTGACGGTCCTCTGTTTAATGGAATCTATCATTGACTTTGCACCACGAATGTACTGTTCACATAAAAGATGTTGCTGCTAATACGCCTCCAGTAGTGTACCGCCATAAATAAAATCCATTTCACTCACAGACAGAGTACACCCCCCACCCCACGTTGAAGTATCTCTTCCTTGAGCGTTTGACTCCCCAAGGCAATACCCGTTGACTCCCCTGACTAGCGCTCTTGCATATTTTATTTCGTGGATGCTTTCGCATCAACAGGTGGCATGTGCACTGATGTGGGACTCGCACACACTCACATGTCCTGCCATGGCCTATCCATCCACATGGCTCCGTGTGCCTGGCACCCCCAGTCACCCTTCACTAAACATCTGCAGCACCGGGGAGCACGGCGCGCTAAGCAGCCCGACTGATTAAGCATGCTCCCACTACGATCGTAGGCCAAACTTTTTAATTACCCATATGGACCGGGTGCATGCAGCACCTCTGTTTATGAGACAACATAAAAGAGGCCATATGGATTGGGAATAAGAAAGCCCACTCAGATGCTTGTCAATCGTGAATACTTGTTGGAAAAATCCAAGTGATGACTGGATTACGAAGGTCGCATGAAGCATAAGAATCAATTAGGGTCTACTTTGGGTGGCTTTGGCAATGAAGAGACAAAATGGCCAAGCAAAGCTGAGAAAAAAGTAATTAAAAGACCATAAGATCATTAAATCTGTTACTACAGAGGTTAGCATCTGCTGCCACATGCATTGGGTTCACAGTCAAATTTTGCTGTGAATAGCCATATGGATGAGGAATGGGAAATCGTATCAGACATGAGGTCATGTCAGAAATATCCAAGCCTTGATTGCAGCTGGAGTAGGAAACTCAAGAACAAGTGTAATAAATGTGAGCTCAAACTATATTTGCCAAGTACAGTGCTCTTATTCAAAACAGTATTCAAGCCACAGGCATTCAAGGTCAGCAGAAAACGAAGCAAAAAATTGAAGAGCCCCAAACACAACACACAACAGAATCTCTGCATGAATTTACACAAAATGGGGGCAACAAAACTACACATGATTGAGCACAGTGAAAAACAAGGTAGGAATAAGGAGGAGATAAGAAGAATAAACTAAATACAGGTGACTACATCAACGAGTTGGGTGGAGCCAGAGCTGGGTGGACCCAGGATGACCTGGAGCCTGGTCTGGGACCACATCAGATACGAGGAAGCTTCAGGTTGACAGCCTTGATGGTGAAGGAGTGGCACAAGAATTGCCATCAAAAGCTGAGAAAAGGGCTTGAAACTCTAAATACAATCATGTTAAATTTGTGTCCCAACCAGAGAAACAGGGGTTAGTGTCAGGTTCAGTGGCCACTATTGGTTTGAAGAGCAGCACGAGGCCCAGTAGTGACAAATGGGGAGAAGTAGAGAGAATTTAATGGATGGTAAAAGGATCAGACAGAGATCGGCGTGGTTCAGCTCGTCCCCACTGACAGGCCCAAACGAGCTGCGTGGCCCTCCAGCAGACAGCGACATCAGCAGAGCTGACATGAGCTAGCTTGATCCTGCGACTCAACCTCGCTGATAGGGGCTGACAGAGGGGTCAGCTGCATTCTCAGTTTCGAGTCACTGTCACTCTGAAGTAAAAAGAAAGCGAGTAAGACTCAAAAGGAGTTACCTCCACCCAAAATGTTAGCATGGCCAACAATGCTGGATTGCTAATATAGCTTCGTGTTGTGCTTTCTGACTACACGTCCATATCAGATATGAACTAGGAGTGCTCACACATAGTGGGGTCATCCCATAGATCTGACCTGGAGCCAAATTCCAGGCCAGACTCCTGCTGTTTTTGTGCATCAAAGAAAAAGCATGATCACATTCCAGGCCAGGGCTAATGATTGTTTGATAGTAAATAATAATAGACATGAAAAAATATCTTACTTTGATGCCAAGCTTTGGATGTTTGTATTTTCCTAATTTAGTCATTGCCAGGGATCAAAGCTTGATGTCTAGATGGTGGGGCCAGACAGTCAGGAGCCCCATGTGTCTAAACTCTGTATAGTACCAAAAAAGGTTCTTTGATTTGCGCTGAAAACAGAGCTCTTCTATTTGCTACACAGAATCATCCAACCAGAGAAAGCATCATTTATCCATTCAGATTCCTTGAGTGTTAAGGGCTCCATATGGAACTATTGTCCCCTTACTAAAGAACCAGCGAAGAACCCTTTTTTGCAGCGTAAGGTAGAGTTGCCATAAGAAAGTCCTATGAATTAGGAATAGGAAATCACATGCTGAATACGTGATTGAAATATTCAACTGCTGATTTGATTATGGAGGTGACATGAAGTGTAAAAATTAGTTATGATCTACTTTGGATGGTACATTTTGTTGGTTTTGACAATGAAGAGACAAAATGGTAAAACTAAGTTGAGAAAATAAGTCATTAGAAGACCACAAGATTGTAAAATATGTTACTGTTTCTGTCTTTTCCAGTTTAGTCATTGCCAGGGATCAAAATTCCAACCTTCTAAAGACAGGACCAGGCCGATTTAGGTGGAACTATTGCCCTTAGTAAAGAACAACTGAAGAACCATTGTTATAGACGGAGGTTGCCGTAAGTGGGATTAAGCTCAGTGAGAGAGGTAATTAGCTTGGCATTTACACAACCTCATATTCCCATAGATTCACCAATGGAAACAAGAATTGTCTTTGAGGAGGAAAACTGATGAAGAGAAGCAATAAAGATTGGATTTAAAAATACACCATTATTATGAAACAGTTGGCCCTGGGATGGTGGTCCAAGCACAGGTCGATTTAGCATTACCATTAGCACATAAGTATTCTTTGGTAGAAATCTCCCCTTTAGTAGCATCTTTCCCTGGATTTCTGAATCATTGTCCTTCCCCATCTTCACTATAAACTAATTAACACAGGAACATATGGACACAATGAGGGGAAGCAATCATGTGCAAGAGTTATTTTTGGGGGGATTCATTTTTTTTGCTTGGTATACACGCCATTAAAGCTGTCAAGGCTTTTGAGAAAATAGAAATATTCCACTGCGTGGAGACATCAGAGAAGATCAAATTACAGTCCTCTCTTGCGTGCACCTCCAGGCGTGTTTTAGGACCATATACTTTATTTAGTGAGGACGGGGAGCTATTTCACCTGCCACTGCATTCAGCAATCATGCAAAATCATGTGGAATAGAAGTGCAAAAGTGTTTTATTTCAGAGCAAAATGCGCGGAACTTTGGGGGAAGGCTTCAAAAACCAAATCCCAGCCATGCCTGTGACGGTGCAGGACCGTATCTGTTGAACAATGACGTTTAAAAGACAAATGAATGTGTAGCTAATTTCAGCAAAATGCAGTCCTGGAAATTCCCATTGCATTTTATCGTTTGACGTAGAGGTTCCCTGACACTGGAACACCTCAAATCTTTCTCTGCCACAGATGTGGAATGCAGCTGACAGCTGCACTCATCACCAAAAGCAGTGCAAGTGATTGTAAGTGAAAACCGTACAAACAACTGTAGCCGGGCCGAGGTCAAGGGGTTAATTTACTAATCAGGCAAATCTGCATAAACTCATAAAATTAAGTCAACTAAAAAAAAAAAGGCGCTTCTTCTCCAAATTCAAGAAGTGGAGAGTATTTCCAAAGAGAATATTTATAGAACTTGAGCCTCAGGCGCTCTATCTGAAGAAAAAAGGAAAGATAAAAAAGGGAGAAGAATAGGAGGGGTGGAACTATCTGCTTTAAACGTTATGGTATGACTGAGCAGCAGAGCACCCCCCAGATAATTTTAGCCAGTTCTACATACAAAGGCGAATGTAGGTCAGAAAATAGTGCACACTTGGATCATTTCCCCTCTCCTTTGTCCCAAACGTAAATGCATATGGTTCCCCCTGCAAGATGGTCTATAGGACACTCAGTGAGGACAGTGGTCTGAGGAGCCTGTTCAGGTGCACCGTTCGCGTTCATGGGGGACGTGATCGTTATCGTCATCCCGCTGAACTTCAAAACCAAAAGGTGACGCTAAGCTAACCCAGTTTACAATGAACACAGCGTAGTAGGTTAGGAGGGGATGTGTATCCCATACATCATCACGGCAGCAATTCAAAGGAGAACAATACACTGGAGGTCGGATAAACATGACGCCGGAGTGCATTCTAGCGAACTCTCTATTAGGGGGAGAAAACAGCAAGCGTAGATAAGCAGACATTCGTCCAGTTCTGCTTCAGTCCTATGGATGTTTTCACAGAGTATCAGAGCAGCTCGGAATAGTGGGTCAGAAAAACTGCCCCACAAAGAGATCATTATTTGATTGTAGTGTTTGGGATATTTGAAAGACAAACTCAAAAGAACTGAATAATTATTCATAATAGTATAATTATTATGATCATGGATAACAAGTTTGCACAAGCAGTGGTGGCTACTATGGGTTGTACCTGCCCCTTTACCACTCGTGCCCATTATCGTCCAAAGTGGACTAAGACCCTCACTGGAATGATTGAATACTTTAGACATAACTGCCTAGTCTTATCGGATGCATTTGAAAAAAAAAAAAATAGTATGGCTTTTTGCTTATTGTGCTTTACAGGCAAAACTGTCTTATCGGAAAGACTCAGATCAGGAGGGAGAGAACAACTCAGGCCAAATACGCTTCGTCCTTCACCTGCTGTTGGTTTTGGCATCTACAGTCACGTGAGGCACACAATGTGAAGTTTGTCCTTAAGCTCAGTAAAGGAGAAATATCCAGAACTTTTGTCCTATAGGACCCCTCTGCTCTGTGGTGTCCCTCTGCTCTGGAGGACAGGCTTAGGGGCTTATTTGCCATCGAACCGGTGAGGTCGGTGTTGGCCCAATTGAACGGAATCTTCACCGTGAGATAAATTCCACCATGAGGCTAATCTCCCCCTACCTTGGGGGCTGATCAATACCAAAACTTTGTTGATGCCTCCTGAACTCCATTCCACCTCTTCAAGTTCGACAGCATCCCCATTTAAACATATCAGGAGAACCCTGGGACCCAATCAATGGCTCTCCCATCACACTCCCTGGGGGCTCCTCCGCTGTGAGCACTGACCTGTTCGGCACACCGGGGTTCCACAGCTCCAATCCCAGTTCCTCCCCCTTTCTCTCTCTCTCTCTCTCTCTCTCTCTCTCTCGCTCTCTCTCGCCCTCCCTCCCTTCATATTGCTCATTCTTTCTTCTGTTCTTTCTTAACCCTTAACATCCCATTTCATACTTTTGTACAAATTATTTTTCACTTTAAACTTTCAATCCTTGCCACATTTGAGAACTTTTATTTTTTTTTATATTTCACTTTAAAAGTTGTGCGTATAGCCTTGTTTTCCAGAGAGAAAGAGAAACACTGACATAATTTCTGACATTGAAATAACCAGAAAATGTTCAGAAGTGTTGACATGAACCTGCCAGTATAATCAAATTCCTTATGTAATGTTGCTGCATTTGACTTCATTCAGAGCTTGGAAATATGTCATTTTCAACCTTCATGCATTCAAACTACAAAGTTGAGAAAAAACAAACCTGCCATGAAACCATAAACTTCTAGCAATAAGCCAGCCAAATATTCATGATGTATTTGTCTTTTAAAAGTTGGTACATTAGGTCGACTGACCTCAAGCAAATGTTATTTAAAGGAAAGAAGTTGATCTTTATTCTTGTCGATGATGTGACCGTCCTGACTTCGGAACCTCATCCTGACTTAGGAATTCTTCCCTAAGGTGCACCGTGCTTGATATTTTTCTAATCTCAGCTTGAAAATTCAGAGTTATGAGATCTTGTACATAATTACTTAGGTAATTACATTTGGAACAGCAAGGCACAACGGCAATACTAATTAAATCATTTAAGAGTTTTAGTCGCTATCTGTCTTCATTTCCTCTTTCTTTCTTTCTTTTCTTCCTTCCTTCCTTCCTTTCTCTTTCTTTCTTTCTTTCTTTCTTTCTTTCTTTCTTTCTTTCTTTCTTTCTTTCACTCCCACTTTCTTTCACTCACCCGTCAACCCCTGTCCCCCAAATCCCCACATCTATCCCACATACTCCCATATCCTTTCTTTGTCCTTCCTTTCTCTTTCTTTCTTCATTTTTTTCCACTTTTCTTTCCATCTGTCTCCAATGTCCAATGTCTATCCTCACCTTCTTCCCATGTCCCTGTCTATCACTCTCTCCTCCCTTACGACTCACCCATCATCACCCCCCCCCCATATTTCCCTATGCCTCAGTCTAATGGCTGCCTCTTCTGTCTCTGAGTGGGTGAGTGCGGCGCTGAGCTGCGAGCACTAGATGTGGGAGTGCATCTATCAGCTGTGTTTATCAGAATCGGCCCAGCAGCAGCAGTACTGCCAGAACATCTGTTACCTTGCCGCGCCCCCATCCCGTGGATTCGTCTGGGCTCCAAACTCTCCCCGCTCGCTTCCTCTCGCCCGCCACCACTCATTCAGCCTGATCACCCAGCGCTTATTTACTCTTATCTGCAATCATGGGGGGAGAGCGGAGAGAAAGGGAAATGAATGGTAATGAAAAATGCTCCAGCCGTCCAATGCCAATGGACCAGCTGTCTTTCTGCACCATTCAATCTCACTATTCAGGGGACAGAAATTAATCAGAATTCGGCATTGTGCATATCTAAACTGCACTGTTTCTCGACAGCTCGACTGGCTTGCCAAGCCAAATCATTGATGATAGCCCATAAGGCCCCACGGTAGAACACTCCAAACTCTCCATTCAAATTTTGAGTTTCACAATGCAAAAGAAGTTGCCAGATATATAACCCTACATTGACATCAAGTCTGAACTTTATGGCAATGAGCTATGATGTGGTTTGGTGGCAACCAATCAGTGTTCACATAAACCTACCTTAACACCGACAGCTATTCCAACAGGCATAATAAAGGCTGCTTTCTTCAATTTTGGACTCATTTAAGCCTAGGAATTGTGACAGCAACCGATGCTGATCTTGTTGGAATAAGCCTTTATAAAGTTTTATGTAGTCAAGTGTCATAAAAGTCACACCACACAAATGGCTTTTACTCTGTTTATTTTCTTTATTTTATTAAACATACACACGTGGACAAAATTGTTGGTACCCTTCAGTCAATGAAAGAAAAACTCAAAATGGTCACAAAAATAACT
>JBBJLS010000155.1:18980603-19005133 GCA_037577275.1 Bryconaethiops microstoma | reverse complement strand
AGAGAAGAAGAGGAGAAGATGAAAATTGAGACGGATGAAATAGAGAAGAAGGAGAAGAGGAAGAAAATGAAAAAAGAAGAAGCAAGAGAAGAGAAAGAAGAAGAAGAAGAAGAAGAAGAAGAAGAAGAAGAAGAAGAAGAAGAAGAAGAAATTGAAAAGGAGAAAAATGGAGTAGAGATGTAGAAGAATGATAAGAAGGAAGGAAGAAGGATGAAAAACACAGAAAAGGAAATGAAGAAGAGAATGATAAAGAGAAGAAAGAGAAGAAGAAGAAAAATATGATAAATATGAGAATGAGAAAAAATGAAAAATATGAGAATGAGAAAAATGAAGCAGAGATTGAAAAAAATAATATGAAGAAAAAACATGATGAAAAGGAGAAAGAAGAAGGAGGAGAGGAAGAAGAGCACGGAGAAGATGAAGAAAAGGAATAGAGATAGAAGAAGTAGAAGAGAAATAGAAGTAGAAGGGAAAGAGAAGAGGAAAACTGAGAAGAAGAAGAGAAGATGAAGTAGAGAAGAAGGAGAAGAAGAAAGAAGAAGAAAGAGAACAAGGAGAAGAAAATGAATAAAGAAGAAGCAAGAGAAGGAAAAGAAGGTGGAGAAGAAAAAGGAAATGGAGCAGAAGAAGTAGAAGAGAAAGAGAAGATGAAGATTGAGAAGAAGAAAAGATGAAGTAGAGAAGAAGGAGAAGAAGAATAAAGAGACGAAGAGGAGAAGAAGGAGAAGAAGGAGAAGAAGAAAATAAAAGTGGAATGTTGGCCGGCAGCACAGACCCGTTTCGTGGTTTCACCCTGGAGGGCTTCAGCTCCGGCCGCAGGCCCGAGCGCTCGCAGGGTCACGGAATCGGTTCCACCCTTTGTTTACATCATGCGAGCTGAACGCAGGCCCGGTCACTCTTGATGGCGCGGAGATTAAGGGGATTAGGGCCGACCGAGGCGGGCCAGCTACTCCCCCGGCCCTCCCCGGTGGCCCAGCGCCAGGACCTTTTACGAACGCGCTGTAACTGTTTTTCCGCACAAGAGCGTTCGGCCTGCCTGCGGGATGCAGATTCTTCCAGAGTGAATCAAAATAAAGATGGGAATATTTGCAGAGATGTAATCTTCACAAATCCATTAGGCTGGGCTTTGTTTAGCTCTGGAGGGAGCAGGCTTCGCTCCCCCAGGTCAGAGGCTTTGGATAATGTATTTTTAATTACCCCGTCCAGGCTCGGACATGAAGGACCATCAAACAAATCTTTCACTCCGTCTTCGTCCTCCTCCTCCTTCTTTTCTCATTCTCCTTCTCCTCTTCTCCATTTTTTTCCTCCTTCTTTTTCTCCATTGCCTCCTTCTTACTCTTGTCTCCTTCTCTTTCTCGACCTTTTTTCATCCGTCTATGTATGCTTCCATGCTCATGTTCTCCACCTTCTCCTTTATTCCTCTTTCTATCTTCACTGTCTTTCTTATTTTTTTGTTTTTCTCCTTCATCCTCTGTATTCTTCCCTGTCTTCTTATTCTCCACCTTGTTTTTCCTCCTTCTTTTTCTCTGTTGTCTCCCTATTTTTTTCTTTTCTCCTTCATTTCTTGTTGGAACTTCTTCTCCTTCACACACTGCTTCTTCTAGATCTCCTCCTTCTTCACACACTCCTTATTCTTGGTCTTCTCCTTCTCCACCCCCCCCTCCCTTCTGATTCTTCTAGCTCTTCTCCATCTATTACAATTTTTTTCCTACATATTCTTATTTTCTACTGTGAGCAATGTGAAATCTGTCTTGGTGCATTATTTCTTGTCAAGGCCTGCTGCTTGTGTATATATATCCAGTGTTCATACACAAATATTATATATATTTATATAGGTTTATACACACACAGACACACACACACACACACACACACACACACACACACACACACACACATATGTATATGTATATTTACATACACACACAAATGTCTATATTTATATTATTTGCATAGTGTACTTTTTATATTATACTGTTGAATAGCTTTTATTTGACTGCTTTTAAAATGCGGCTCTTAACTTGGTAACTTTATACTGTACAGGTTCTGCCATAGCAATGTAAATTTCCCACTAACGAAGGTTTGGGACTAACAAAGGTTTATCTTATCTTCTCTGCTTTGTTCTCTCTTCCTCCTTCTTCTTCTTAATCTTCCCCTACTTTTGCAGCCTCCTTTCTTTCCAGCTTCTAGATGATCTCCTTGTTTTATGTCTTCTTTTTCTTTTATATCATTTCATATTACATCTACCATTTCTTGTCTTCACTACTTTTTAAACACACACACACACACACGCACGCACACACACACACACACACACAAGCCCACCAGATGATGATGTAATTGGAATGATTTGAACAGTAACCTCTACTCCCCAAGGGTAAACCATATTGCAGCGTTATCTCTTTATCTCAGGTTTTATGTGCTTGTTTATCGATCAGTGTGAAACATGCTGGGAATATAAAAGTGACATATAATAAGGAAAGCTCATAGGTATACAATGAAAAAGCGCCTCTGTACCACATTAGCTTGAGGGTCCTGTAATAGTGGATGGACAGGAACAGTCTAAGTGAGAAATGGTCTAAAATGGCAAAAGAATTATTGAGAATTCCAAAGAAAACCACCACACAGGCTTAATAAAGAATTAAAAGCACACGTTTCTATAGAGATTGTAGTATATTTCCAAAAATATATGTACAGTCTATTACAAAGATTAAAGGTTACAAAGAAAAAAAAGAGTCTAACAAGAAATAGTCTAGGTCAATGATTTTACACTTCTGCAGCTGGGGAAAATACTTTTTGTCCAATGAATACTTTCCATACTCTCGTCACAGAAAAATAAATAATAAATCGACCATTTATTTTACTGTACATTCAAACCTAAGAGAAAAGAAAAAGAAACTCTAAAATGGAAACCTATCAGCTGTCTTTGGTCCTAAATGAGAAATTATGTACAACCGAAATAGTCCGGGCGACTCGGTGTCTCGGCAAGTGAGATATAGAAAAATATAGTGCATTTTCAATGGATTTCAGAGCTCACTACAGAGGAAATGTGTGTAAAAAAAAAAAAAGAAAAAAACAACAATATAAATAAAATGTACAAGTTTTACAATTGGATCATATACAAACTTTCCCTTGAACCGTTTATGATCTCTCGGACACAATCAACAGTGCTGACGTCTTTGGAATCGTCCAGATTATTATTATTTTTTCCTTCAAGGGTGTGTGTGTGGGGAGGGGGAAGGGGTCAGTTGGGAGGGCGAGGGGGAGGGCAATACCTTTTTTTAATACTAAAACTGGCCTGGATTTGACCGAGTGCGCGATGTGGGGCCGTTTTATTTTGTACTAAAAGAAAAGTCGCCTCCTGATATCGGGAATAAAAAAAAAAAAAGGAGGGACAAGAATTTGAACTTTTGCAACGGCCTGCATTGGAGATCGATCGAACCCAGGCATTAATCTCAAATTGGCTTAAAATGACTGTTTCTGTGGGGGTCATGGGATCCATGGGATGAAAGTGTGGGCCCCGAGGGGCCCTGCTGAGAGAGAAAGCCGTGTGGGGAGCATGACGAGTGTGATTTTATTTTAAAGGAGTTTTGTGCTGACCGATGACTCTTTCTGTTCACATTCAGTTGCAGAGGACAGGCACGGACCCAACGTGAGCCTAACGTGATGGGGGGATCGGAGACAGACCTCTAACTGGAGCATCATCTGATCCGAGAGTGCAGTGCAAACACACACACACACACACACACACACACACACACACATACACGGGTCAGGGATTTTACGATAGAGCACAATGGAGATGGGTGGGGCATATTAGATAATGGCTTTTCATTTAAAGTGGTAGGGTGACTTCATTCCAGTCCATCTAGATAAATTGTTTTTTTTTTTTATTAGAATGTAATACTCTTAACTCACAGGTGTATTATTAAGCAATTCCGTAAGACTTCTTACCCACTCAACTCCTGTAAAACTAATATGGGAGTCAGGAATCAATCTATCCATGCTAAATGCACTCTGTTGTGAGGTTGGACAAGCTTTACAGAACTCTGGCTTTCAATGTGGGGAGTAAAACTCATTTTTGGGAAAGAAAATGAAACGTAGTTCATTTCAAATGATATTTCGAATGAATGGTCATGCCGTTGGGATCAGGGCTATCTCTGCATCAGCTCTGTGCACTTTCTACTTTGGTCGTTCACTCTCAACAGCTATCAAATGCGTAATCGTAATTAAAAGAACAGTTTGACTTTAATTAGGCATCTAAATTGCATGAAATATGTCCAAACATCCAGCAGCTGTGTAGCCAGTCTGAATGGAGCGATATTTATTTATACAGTAGAATGCAGAAATGTACTCTAGGCTGCGGAGTAGTAAGTTCATATCATGTAATGTTTATACACATAAGGTAGTGTCAGGAGTCACTGCAGCCACTCGTACTGGTCAAAAACTTTCTTTGCTCGCGAGGGCCTTTATCCATGCGGCCATTTCCCGTTTCACTGGCCTAGAAAGTGACAGTGTTGACCCAGGGAATTTTCTGGACAAAGTTCTTAAAAAGGCTGCAGAAAGTCATTTTTTGAATGAAAACCTATTGCCTTCAGACGAAAAACATTAAAATTGTTATTGGTTTACAAGAATGTTTCTGGTTTATAACATTGCTATTGGTTTATAACTGTTGATAGTTTCCAACATTGTTGTTGGCTTATAAAATAGTTATTGATTTCGAAAATTGTTATTGCTTTATAAGATTCCTATTGATTTAGAACTTTGCTATTGGGTTATAACATTGCTAGTGGTTTATAATATTTTGACGATACTTGATATCTATGTATTTAAAACTCAACATTTGTGACATTTACTGCAGATGCCTTCTTGAAAAAAAAGTTTGATTACAGTCATATGCAACAGTTCTAGCCAAATGATGTTTTGTAGTTATTAGTACACATCCTTGACTGGTAACACACATAAATATGATACTTTCCCGCTAAATTTAGTGCATAATTTCTATGAATTAGGTAATACTGAAAAAAATTAAAATACAGGCTGTTTTTTGTTTTAATCTCTCCCAATATATGGCACTTTGAAAAAGAAACAGTAACTGTGCAGCTGTGTTTGGGTGCCTAACTTTTGCACATGACTGTAAATGTCTATATTTGACAAATAGAGTGGGAGGTTTCATTTCTGAGTCCGGGTGTTTGCCAAAGTTAGTATAGATCACGTGTAGTTTTTCTTGTATACTAAGTTAACGTTAGCATGGTGTCACATTTCATTCTTCTATCCCAATTCGCTACAACAGCATTGTCTGTTCGTGAGGCTGAGAATGATTTCTGCAAAAGATCTGTAAAGTCCAACCTGGCAACTCCTGCGATGAAAGATGGCATTTGTGGGCAGAGCACTGATAGGTCAACTGATGTGTCGAATTGTAATTTTAGGGGTTAAAAAGGGTCATGCCAACCCTTATCTAATAATAAAAAAAAACATTCCTAAACATTAGAGGTTTTGTATGCGTTGCATTTCCCCTGACAGTGCATCAAACCAGTAATTATTCTCCCTCTGTTATTTAAAGCAACCACACAATTCAATAGAAATGCAAACGTTTTTCTTCCCTCCCTCTAAATGAAAAAGGGGCAATTGGCATATCTGTTGATTTAAAGACGTACACAAACCGCAGAGAGTCACGACCCAGAGAAGAGGGCCGGACTCCTCCTTCGAGAGCTCAGCTGGAAAAGAGAAAGCGGAGCAACAACAGCGACGACATTTTTGCGTGTGTGTGTGTGTGTGTGTGTGTGTGTGTGTGTTATTTTTTCTTCCAGTGTCCCCTTCTGCCTGGAGGAAGAGAGGAAAACCACACGCTGGGAAGTCTTTCCCTTTCTAAAGATCCGTGCTGTGATGAACCGTGACACGCCAAAATGGTAAGAATCTACATAGCACCTTAACATCACAAAGAAGTACCATCTCGATTATTATTGCTCTGAGTGATCAGTCTCTTGCAGACCCTCTGTCTACGTTCACTTCATGGAACATGAGGGAGTATGTGCCCTGGTCTGCAAAAAAGGACATCCCCATAAACATCAGAAGTCATTCAGCCACTGAAAAAAGTGTCTATTAGCCTCTAGGGAACAGCACTCCTCAGCCTAACAAACAATATGGGAGCTAAAAGCGACTGCTTGGGAACTCAAATATGAAGCACTCCGTCTCAATGAACTTCAGATCGAACCACCTTTATATTAAATACGGTCTTCAATAGTGCTATCTCTACCTGCTGAAATAAAAACAAAGCAAACAAAGTGGAAAAAACATACAAACAAAGTGGCAGATCAAAAAGTAGTCCATCTAAAGTAGTTCTCATCAACTGTCTTTGCACAAAAAACCACATCTCGAGCTGTCGTGGCGCAGCATGAGTCTTCACGTTTGGCGCGTTTCTCACACGCCCTCAGCCGAAGCACTCCCGCGAAGCTTTCGAGGCCGAGGAGAAGGGGCTGGGGCGTTCCCGTGGAAAACTGGCAAACGGTTCCAGACTGAAAGAGCCTCAGTAACACAAATAGCGATCGGCTTGAGAAGCCAAGCCTCTGTCCACATTCAGTCACTGCTTCCGCCTCTCTGCCCACAGAGGGGACGTTTTTACCCTGTCGTCAATCCCAGAAGGCAAGCTGTCAAACGCAAACGAAGCGAGAAATTCACGTAGCCTACCACAATCGTCGGAACATGGCTATTACGAGCGAAAAGAAATACAAATAATAATAATAATAACAATAAACTCACTTTTTTTTTTTTTTTACTGATTGGATTTGTTTCTTTTGTGCAGTTTTTGTAAAAAATATCCATATTCTAGTGTGTCCATACCAAAGAAGAGCAAACCAACCAGTTGTAAAGAGTAAAAAAAAAAAAAAAAAAAAACAACAACAAAAAACTAAAATAAAAACCGTTAAAAGCATCAAACTGCTAGAAAGCGCTCCGCATCTCCACGGACACACAATAAGGTCTTCGGAGCTTTGACGTGTCCAGGTAGTCTCTCTTTGCCTTTTACTTCTTTCCTTTTCTCTTTACTTCAATGCCAACGTGGTGGCAAGAGTCCTTCACTAAAGAATGAAGGAACGGTCCTTTCCCACAGCTTCTGGGAGAGTCTTCGTATGAGAGCGGCTTCGTGTTTTTCAGTTTTTCGTTATTTTTGTCATGATTATCCTCGGTTGCACGCTCAACCGATGCAGCTTTTTTTGTCGTTTTTTTTCCCAGAGTTCTCGCCCACGCCCGGGGCGGGCCTTGCTTTCGTCCGTCACACCTGGATGCCCGTCCCGTGCAGATGTATCATCTGAGCTCTCATAGTCTGTATACTGCTCATGACTTTCTTCTGATGGCCCACTAAAGAGATCCCCAAACTCATCACGTCCCTGCCAAAAGAAACACACGCTCATAAATCAGGCAGTGGCGCCATGGAGCATAGAAGATTTATGGACTGGTGCATTATTTTGCTAATTAAGAAGAGACAAGGCAGAAAAGCTATGTTTACAACAGCGTGACATGAGTGGACATGGATGAGAAAAGAATTTAATTTGGCCCCTCCATGCAGGACTAGATATGGGCTGAACCGAAGATGGAAGACTGGATTACAGGAGATTTCTGCCTTGTTTAACCCTCAGTAGTTTGGATACACGTTTGGGGGCCGGATTTCGCTTGCTGAGTTTAGCGCTTAGCTACAAGATTAACATCCGTCTTAAAAGCTGTTCTCAGCTTGCTCAAATCACATCCAACTCTTCATTGAGATGCTGCAGACTAGCAGATGTGGTTTAAGCTATAAAAATGAACAAAAATTTTACCTCTTTGAACAGGCTTTCAAAATATCATTAAGGCTGGAAAACATGTTGACATTTTGTTATTTTGTAAACCACATCAACGAGTCTGCGCCACCATAATGGAGAGCTGGATGCTGTCTGGCTTAAGAGAGGTTTTGGGGAGGTATTTGAGGAAACTAGCTATTTACTTCTGGTGTTTGTAAGCAACATCAGCATTACAATCTATGACCGTTTGGCTATCACAGTACCTAGCAGCTAACAGCGCACTTTTACACAATGTGTGTATATGTATGTGAGCGTGTGTTCTAGATTTGTACTTCAGTAGATCCATCATTTTCTGTTGATAATGGCCCAGTACCAAGAATTGGAAGTGGATACAGTTGGGTAGTAATAATAGTAATAGAACAACTTTTAGTAATAACA
This sequence comes from Bryconaethiops microstoma, assembly GCA_037577275.1. Classification (NCBI taxonomy): domain Eukaryota; kingdom Metazoa; phylum Chordata; class Actinopteri; order Characiformes; family Alestidae; genus Bryconaethiops; species Bryconaethiops microstoma. The sequence continues at coordinate 18,996,923 of JBBJLS010000155.1, read as the reverse complement.
CTGCGTGGGTAAAAGAAAGAGTTAATAAAGTATGGCTCGTACTCGATAGTCATCCTAGCAACAGATTCCAGCGAGCTGTAGCCGGCTGCGGTGAAGTTGTCTTTGTATCTCTCCATCTTAATGGCTTCCAACCACTCGCTGACTGAGCGGAACGAGGTAAAGTCCGGCGTGCTCTGGTCCAGCAGTGGGCTAATGGGTCTGAAAGCGAAAAGAGAAGAACACGATCAGCCAAAACTGGCTGAGCCACAATCTCCTAGTGCTTCGTCTTTGGTGAGAATCTTTTTCTTTTCACTTCCTCTTGGTTCAAGGCAATTAGGTAGGGGCCAAATGTCCAACACAGAAGGTCAACTTCTACCCTGACCTATTACGTTCAATAGCCATTCCAAATAAAGCAGTTATGGTGGTCTTTTCTGTCATCACATTTTTTTTCCCTTCCCCAAGGTAAATCTAGCAGTCGTGGCAAAATGGACTAAGCTCCTTTTCCCTGCTGTTTCTCAGGTTATGTCCTCCACCTCACACAGGCTCTGGCCCGGCTCTCTCGCCGTAAATGGATTTCTTCTGATAAATGCCACTGTGGGCGTCGGTGCCCCCACAGAACTTAAAAGTCCTGGGCTCTCATTATGGCGATTGATTTAAAAGCCCTGCTATTGACCATAAAGCCCCGGAAGCAGCTTCGCCGTATTGATTTGCCGGGATTTATCTTTCATCTGTAAACCTCAGTGTATAACTGAGCACAGGACACATGACATTGTTCACTAATCTGGTTACAGTGACAGTAAAACAAAACAGCAGTAATAGAAAAAAACAAGAAATGGAATAAATAACAGGTCCACACTATACTTTCATTTATGTTGTGAAAGGAAATAATAGGGAGGAAACATTATGAAGTGTCTTGATGGAGTTTTCACCTCGTGGTAGTTCCCACAGGTGTTTTCAGGCTGTTGGGATTGCGGATCATTTTGTCCAAGATGCCGACGATCTGGTCGAATTTGGGCCGGTCGGCTCTGTCCTTCTGCCAGCAGTCCAGCATAAGCTGGTGGAGGCCAGGCGGGCAGTCCATGGGAGCAGGGAGACGATAACCCTCCTCTATAGCCTTGATGACCTGTGAACAGTGAGAAACAAATTTCAGCCTTAAATTTAGCCCTTACCAATGTTCTTCTCTCATTTGTAATTAATCCTTAAATCCATATTTGGGAAAACCATTTTCCCTCTTCTACCTTTCACATGAATTACATTTTTTTAAATGATTTTACTTACAATAGTTCCCAAAAGCAAGTCTTAAAAGAACGCCGCTCAATGCCGGTGTATTAAAATAAACACAGTCTAGCTCGTAGGAGGTTGTGCCAACACATTAGCATTAGTCCTAACAACATGGTCATTGTCAACCTTTCATATAAATTACAATACATTTTTTAAATAACATTCATTTTGCTTGGTTTGCTATTTTTATTAGTTCATTTTTTGTACTAAAATTGTCTTGGTGGTAAAAATCCAGGTACACTATGTTCCCTAAAGTATCTTCTAATTGAATTCAGCTACTTTAAGGTAGCTATTGCACCCTAAATTGCACACAAAGTAGAATCTCAAAGCTCTTCAACTCTGTTCCCTAGAGTGACAGAGCACCACCCTGTGCCTCTGGAGTGAGCAGGAGTGGAGCTCCTGATCCAGAACTAATCATCTAACATCAGTACATCAATACCTGACCTTGCTTGTGATCTCATGGCTCAATGCAACCAAACCCTCAATGTTCCAGCGTCTAGTGTAAAGCCTTTTCCAAAGAGTAGAGGCTGTTACTGCGGCAAAGGGGGACAAACTACCTACTAATCCCCCTAAATAAAAAAAACCCAGTATGAATAGAACAACAGTATTGGACAAAGAGAGAGTTAAAAATATATAAGTGAATATATAGGCCACAAGTGCAGAAAGGAAGAGAAAACTGCATGTGGGGGCAAAGGCGGTAAAAAAAGTAGATGGTTAAGTTCCGTAACCAGCACAGATGAGGATCAGATCACGGCAGCTCGTCCATTTCACTCTCTCTCTATACTTCCTCCATCACTTTATCCTTTAACCAAGAGCCTCAGGCTTTGACAAGGTAAGTCTTTTGTGGTTTACCCCTAGCCCTAGAAACTTTTTAAGAGGATTAAAAACCAGTTTAAGCAGTTGCCACTATTCACTGTGTCCATTTACGTAAAACACCACACAGTGACAGTAAGATTGAAATGGAGAGAAAGGAGCAGCAAAAGTAGATGATCAACCTGCATAACCAGCATGGATAAGAAACAGGGCATGGTTTCACCTCTCTCTCTCTCTCTCTCTCTCTCTCTCTCTCTCTCTCTCTCACTCTTCCCCCCTCTGTGTCCCTCTCTCTCAAACCACATGCTTTGCCAAATGACCATCTGTGGTTTAACTCCATTTTTAGACATTTTTACAGTAGCAAGCAAGAAGCCATTACTCCCTGACTGCGTACTGAAAGTGACTGAATGGACAGATCCTGACGTAAGAGTCTGGGAGTCTGGAACCTACTGCTGACAGCAGGTTCTGTCCAAGATCTACCACTCAAAGCCAGTGCATTAAAATAAACACAGTCTAGCCCGTAGGTGGTTGTATATGGCGCATTTGCATGTCCGAACAACATTCTTGGGCGCTCATGCCCTGGTTCATTCGTACAAGTGGGCAATGAAGAATTAAAATCACTGTATTGTCCCTTCGGTAAGCTGGGCCTGACCTTAGCCAACCAGCTAAGTGTGAGTCAATAGAACCGGGAAGGGGAAGGTCCAGAAGTGTTTTTCCCTCTCCACCCACGGAACTGTTCTGTTTACTTTCCCCGCACGTTCATCTGCTATTCTTGTCGTGTCTTTTAAAACCCAAACTTCAGGGCTACAGAGAGAGAAGTGTCAAAACAACCAAAGGGTTGCAGAAGTGGAAATGTAAATCTCTCTCTTTCTCCACACCCTAGAGGAGAAAGCTGCCTCTCTACTGACAGGGTACAGAAATCGCTGACATTGATGTCTGTCAGAAACTGGGTGCGCGGCGCAGGCCAGTTTTTAAAGTGTCCAAAGTTAATGTGCAAGTGTTTTGCATTTTTGTTTGCTAGCATCTGCTATCCTACAGAGGGTAGCCCGCATAGCTAGGGGGAGTGGGGAATTATAAGTCATCATTAGTCTTTCTGATAAGGGGTGTTTACCTTCTCTGAGGATGTTCAAGCTTGTATAATTTTGACAAAGAGTGTGCCTAACAGAGGAGCATACACAAGACAAGTGCCTGCAAACAGCAATGGATTAAAACCACTTCCCTTCATACATATCATTAGGTGCTACGGCGGCGGAATATCAATGCGGTGGAGAGTCGACTGTGATGGGAATGATGAAGAGCGCCGTGGTGCTCTTATGTACCAATTTCTGCAAGACAATGGCAAAGGGGTTTTGCATGGCTAAGTAGATATTGCCAAAATGATTGAGCCACGCTAACGGTAAATTTCGCATAATCATATCTCATTAGTAAGGTTAAACGACTGCTGCTGACACAGGGAAGGCACTCTAAATGTAAAGCACTCTGTTCTTTTCTAAAGATCTGTTTTCCATCAACTTATTCAGCCAGAGGATGATCAGCGTTAGCCACCCTTTAGCACCTGGTGGCAACGGTGCTAAATAAAGTGGGATGTAAGAAGTGACTTATAACGAGTGGTTTGGGCAAACGTGGTGCGCTCATGAGGAAGCAACTCTTCCGATCGGCTCGGATGTGTGGGCGGGAAAATGGGCCAGATGCAGAGGAGGCGTCGAGGAGATTTGAACCCGCCGCCTTTTTCTGCTGGAACAGCAGGAGGGGTGGAGAGAGCGCAACTCAAGACTCACCTAGGAAGCATGTTGATTTCATAAATGAAGATAAATGAACTGATAGCGTGAGCATGGAAGTTGAGACTGAATGAAGTTAAGAATGAATACCATGTTTTTGACCTTTAGTGTACACACTGGAATGCTGTGTGAGAAATAAACAATGATACTGGCAATCTCCACAACATACTCCCGAAATACTGCATAATAAACTGCAGGGAAAAAAAACCCTCTTATTTGCCTGTGTTGCCATGGTAACAGCGACTTACATCTTGATTGGACATGTCCCAGTAAGGCCGTTCCCCGTAGGACATGACTTCCCACATGACAATGCCGTAACTCCACACATCACTAGCTGACGTGAATTTACGGTACTGAATGGCTTCCGTGGCTGTCCACCGAACTGGGATCTTTCCGCCCTGTTCAGTAAAATACAGGTCAGTGGCTGGGGTAAACATCAAATTCATTACATCCTGCATCTTCCCCTAAAACATCAAGCAGAGAAGAGTCACAGCTTAGCACACCATCACACCAGCATCATTCTCGTTAACTGCAGCAATTGATAAGGTTAAACGGGGTGGGGAAAGCGTACAGTGCAGCAAGCACTGTCGCGTTGTAAGTGCATTCCCATGCAAGGGCTGTAAGATGATTTGAGTATTCCGATGGCGTGGCATGCAGGCTGGGAGGCAGGCAGCCCAGTCTTAATTGACTCACCGTTGTGGTGTAGACAGCCTCCGGATCATCGTCAATCACTCTGGACAGGCCGAAATCGGACACTTTACATACAAGGTTGCTGTTGACGAGGATGTTTCGTGCTGCCAGGTCGCGGTGCACGTAGCCCATGTCCGAGAGGTAGCGCATCCCAGCTGCGATGCCGCGGAGCATTCCTACCAGCTGGATCACTGTGAACTGCCCGTCATGTTTCTGCACAAATAATCAACAGGTCAGAAGTCAGCCTGATAACATTACCTGATTTTGAGCAAAAAGGGGCAAAATAAAACTGTTATAGCTGGATCAATGGAATATTGCTTTTGTTGAGGAATATTATCTAGGGTCGCATCAATCATGAATGATTCCATTTTTTTCAGCTAATTTTGCTTAACTTGAAGCTCATACTATGTGGGATACTGTTGTGTTCCATTTACCTCAAAAATGTGGAGTCAAGAGTTGGAAATGACATCACACCCCAGTTGACGGCATTCCAATAGGACTACTAGGAGAGCAGGGTTCTAACCGGGTTAGCTACTGTTAGCCACTGCTAGCAATGGCAGTTCATAACAAGGCATTATGCTGTATTTTGTTGACGTTGGTCTTTTTCCAAGTTGGAAATCTAGGCTGCACATCTAGGAAGCACATCAGTTGATATTTACTACCAGGAACATGGAAATTCTGACTTCCCAGATTGGGACGCATCATAAATGAGTGATTTCTAGCTATGATAAGGCTTCAGCCCTGCAACTGTCAGGGATGGTTTTCGTTCCAACATCTTTTATTTAAAATCTAATTTATTAATAATATATCAGATTCACTACAATTCAATAAAATAATTTTATCTGGCAGGAACATTGCAGGCATGCAAATGGCCGCATGCACGTACTGGCAAATCCCTGGTCTTACTGCTCTCTCAGCCCAGCAGATCTTGCTGCTGATCTACAAGAATGGGGGCCTTTTAATGTAAACTCTAGCTGCATGCGAGAAGCCAATTTAAGATAGTGTGTTGAAATCCCAGGGCAAACTGCGTGGTGACGATTATACTCACCCTGAGAAAGGCATCTAACGAGCCGTTCTCCATGTATTCAATTACGATCATGACTGGTTTTCCTGACAAAGAGAAGAACAAACTCCATTAGGTGCAGAGTGGTGAAGATAAACTCCATCCACTTACTGTGCAAAGCCGTAATGAGAGACAATAATTCAATCTGGGCTCTAAAAGGCACCTGCATTAAGACAGTAGAGTGCATTCTTTCTATTTATTTAAAGGGGTACAAAGTGCTTCTTTAACACATCTAGTCAAGTTCATAATATCCAAAACAAAACAAATCCACCGCCAGGCCATAAAGCTGTCAGAAGATATATAATTATGTAGGCAAGGCTTAAGTACTATGGTGGTACTGTAACTGCTCTGACCTACTGCATTTAACCCCTTCACTGTAAGGGCCTGTGTGTGTACTACTCAGTTCTACACTTTACAAATTGTGAATACCCAAAAACGCAGAGAGATTATTGAAATCTTTTTTGTTTTTGATTAATCAAGCCAAGACTTAGTATAAAACATTTCGAGTATAAAATCTGGAATAAAAATAAATATGAGCAATATAGTAAGGATATTTCAGGTGGTTTGGAAGCTGCAAGTTTTAGTTCTGAATATAAGAATGGGATCCAAAATTACATTAATGAGCGACATCTCATTTTTGCGAATGTTGTCATTAGTACAAAGCAAATAAACAAATTAGAATATTTGAATACAGTCTCTAGGAAATGATCATTTCAGTGATAGATGAGCCAAAAGTGGGTGGAGCTAAGACCTTATTAAAGTTGCCCCATTCTGAAAAACACGCTAAGAGCCCTTGGGACCAAAACTCTCATTTCTCTCTGTAGTTTAGAGGAACACAATTTCTGTCATAAAATTAGTGCAATATGGTTGGCCTGATTTTCAGCACCTCCTCATTTGCTTCTGTTATAAGGAAGTTTCGGGTTTTGATTTATTTTACACAGTACATGAACTTTTTCACAGGGCAATCACATGACAGATGGGCTAAGCAACACGGAACTCTGTGAACTGACCTCTGGTCACCACTCCTTCTAGATGGACCACATTTGGATGGTCAAACTGTCCCATGATGCTGGCCTCGCACAGGAAGTCCCGCCTTTGCTTGTCCGTGTAGCCCACTTTGAGAGTTTTGATGGCCACGGGCACGTCCCTTTTTCCCGGCAGCTTCAGCCGGCCGCTGCAGACCTCCCCGAACTCACCTGTCACAAAAGCAGACCGCCAACAGGCTGACTTAAACCCTTCGGCACCCTCATTTAACACCCTTATCTGTATCTTGACTACACAATACATCAGTCTTGCTGGCGACAGGATCCACTATTACATGGTGCCACGCTGGTACACGGGGGAATATGACCGCCAGACATAATTGGATATGCCACATTCTGTGTACACCAACACCCTTACATGGCAATATCTAAGAAGTGTTGCAGTGGCAATTCATCAACAATGATGCATCTTTGCGCATTGTAGCCTGAAGAGAAGACATATTAATTACTGTTTGATTTTACACACCCCCCCCTCCCCCAAAATCCTTCAACCCCTACCATTTCGCAACAGGGCTATTAATAACCAGACAGGAGAGATGCTGGGGTGCTATTGAAGGCGTAAATATTTGGTTGTCATTGTGATGAATGGGCTGGGGGAGGGTGTGAGTGAAGCAGGAGGAAAACTCACCTGCACCAATAACCCGCTCAATCTTAATGCAGGACGCGTCCAGCTCCTTGGCGAACTGGTGCACGGCCCTGTTGGGGTCCTCATAGGTTTCAGGGTCGATGTAGGTTTTGGTGCCTGGAAATTTAACTGTAGAAAAGTAAGAGGATTACTGTTACGATTAAATATGCATGCCATGTGCAAGCCATGATGGACAGTCTTGATTAGGGAGGGCTGGACAGAATCGGGGGGAGAAACGGCTTTGAGCGGCTTTGAAGTGAGCCCGGTGGCAAGAGGTCTTTCTCATGCACACTTTTATTTTCCTCAAAAAGGAATTGAAATGCTTTTCAATTTTCTACTTAACCTTCACCAAAAGGAGCTGGGGAGGTTCGAAGCACACGGGGGGAGAGACAGGAGGAGCTGTCGCTCATTGGCTAATGGCTACCGCAAATCTGATTTTCTGTTTGTACGCTACAAGCCCTTCAGCTCAGATTAGACACTGCAGAGCAAACATAACAATTCACTGGAGATGAATAATCAGGTTTTCTTCGGTTAAAACAAACACAGCCCGCCGTTTTTCAGGATCATGCTTCACACACATCTGCCCGATGGTTGCTACACAGCATCAGAGGTACACATTTCAACCTTCTGTTCAAGCCATAAATATTAAAACTAGGAAAAGACACGATGATGCTACTTAGAACTACTGGAATACTACTTAAAACCCTGAGGGGGTTTTAAAAAATAACTGCATCTTCCAAATAAAAAATGTACATTTCATATTTTTTTTAAAGTTTCAGATCTCTGATTCTACACGACATTCATGTGCATTCATGACAATCATGAAACAAAACTTCCTGTGACATCTGAAGCCTCCACTGTCGACCCAAACACACAGAACCTCCAAATAAGGGTGGATGTTTGTATAAGACCACGTTTTAGCTGCGGTGAGCTTTTGACATCCTGCCATGCCTAAAAAGGCAGTTTTCAGAAATCCTGAGGCCTTCTCTAAAGACCTAGAAGCTCTTTGGGATTTTAGACTGTTGTAATCACGAAACACCAGTTTGTATCTATACATCGGGCTTTTTTACATTACTTTCTGCCCAATTAATGTCTTCAACGGACATGCCTCTCACACTTGCCAATTACAATCCTACCTGTCAGCTTCAGTACACTGGACCACTTAATGGGATGCAAACACTAACGGGCCGCGTCACGCTGTGCTAAAAATGACTAAAACGGACTGTTGCTAACGAGTAATTAAATTACTAATTTGCTGCAGGCGTGACGCTCGCAAACACAGGGCAGTATGCTATCCCCCCCCCCCCCGGCTCTTCCTCTGTTTCCCTCTAATGACTGAGAGGTTGAGGCGGTTGGAGGTAAGGATGTGAAGTCTTTTTTCTTTTCGCAAAAAGAACCATTTACAGAAACATAAAAAAAATCTGCAGCCAGGCTGAAAAATAGGGAGACAAATAACAGGCTTATTCCTAGCCATTATCTGAGAAACAGTGACGGACAGGCGGGGAAACTAGGGTATAGCACAAGAACATTCTGAATAGAAATAAACTGGACAAGAGTACGCCAAACCAAAGTAGAAACTGGAAAAAGACTCAACTTGAGGCAAAGGTATAAAGGCAAGAGAACAGACAGAGCTAGGGATAGGCATCGTTGGCATTATCTTTTCTTGTTAGTGCATTTTGCCTTTATACTTATTGATGCTCTTTTATTTGACAAAAAAGTATTTTAGTTACTTAAATACTTAAATAAGTAAATAATCTACACTGTATTTCTCCAAAAGGGTAGTAAAGGTTTTACCTTTATGGTATTTATTAAACCATATATTTTAACTTTTTCCGCAGAATCTTTTGTGCTGAGCCCTGTACCCTTTACAAATTTATGTCTTGTGTCTTTTCTGCCTTATTACAGAACCAGGCACAAGGAGCATCCCTAGTCAGGATGGAGACAAGACAGGGCAGAACTAATATAGGTGATGTATTAGTTTTAAAATGTACTGAAATCTTAACATTCAAGCCCATATTAAGGGACCCCCAGAACAGGACAAAATTACATTGAAAAGGGGTCCAACTTTAAACAGCTTACCAAATAACACTAAAATACATTCACTGCTGACTAAGTGTTGTATGACTGTTATAATGAAGGACATGAACAAGTGCTTAGATTTTATTTTTTAGATATTGTCCAGCCCTGGTTATTCCAGAGGCTACCCAGGAGAGGTGGTTCTCTTCCTTGCACTTCCCATAATTGCTTCGTCCATCCAGGCTGTCAGCAGATCTGATAGGACACGTCTTATCACCACCTCCCCCAAGTCGCACACACCCTGACCAAACTGGCTTACACAAAGAGTGTACACCCTATCGTGCTACAACCACCCACACCGACGTCTCACTAGCAGTCAGGAGTGCCTTTGATTAGGCCTTGGTTGGAGCCTTTCTTTGGCGAGTGCTGGGGATGCAGTGCTAGTAGTTAGCATGTTAGTGAGAAGCACTAGTCAAGTTATGCAGGCGAGCTGGCGGTGCCACCTTGACCCTTTGTTTCCAAATCAGCAGTTTGCCTACAGCGCTGATCATTAGAGGAGCGTGTCTAGGGAGGCCGGCGGCACAGCCATCTCCAGGGGCTTCATTAGAGAGTGCTGAGGGGAAGCAGCTCACTGGGTGAAGGGCCTGGGAGCAGGGGCTTCACGGCCCAACCCATAGCACTCCGTCTTCTCCATGACACGAAAGCAGACATGGAAGACGCTAATGCTGTTGCTTAAGTGTTGGCGCTGTGTCTATCTTATTGACCTGTTTTCACAAAAGAAAGCATATTTTCGAGCCAAAAAACGGACTTGAAAGAGTAACAGCTGCAGGCAAAGATGGGCACATCAAATACAGTAGGCCTCTACTCATTTATTCCAGTTTGCTTTCCTTGCACCTTCCCTATGGTGAAACACATCTGAGAGGGGATGTGTAAATGTACTAAAAGAAGCTGATACTCACACTGAAAGTAGAGCTCCTCGTCTCCCTCCTGGTCCGCCTTACTGTAGCCGCAGTGCCTTCAAGTGGAAAAAAGGAAGATGCAGTCAACAAATTGTACTGGAACGCGAGCCCATGAATCTTTACAGCATTTACAGTGCCACAGAAAGAGCCACTTCTTCATAACCTGAAATCAATTTCAGCCTGCATGCGGTTCCTTATTTTCTATATGGCGACAGTGGCATAAAATACGTATTAAATAAGAGTCTATGGGAGAAAATCAGGGCAACATTAATAATGCACAGAACAACTGGGTATCTACTCGTGATGTATAAAGTGGGAGCTAAAAATCTTATAAAGTACCACGGTAGATGCCAAAGTCAAATCTAGGATGCCGCCACTTTAATTAGACATACAGGATAGCCGAACGCAAAAGTTTGGGTGCCCAGGTCAAGATATGTTGTTTTTTTTTAAGTGAAAATAAGAATACATCCTTAACACTTTGGCACATTGTAGTACATAATTACTATTTACTGGCTGAATCTAACATGCTTATTACATTATATTGCAAATGAATAGAAACTGTGAGGTAAAACTTGAAGAAAAGTGTCATATTTTAGTGTGGTCTATAAAGTGTACTTGTTTTCACCCAGAATATCAACAAAACATGTCATCTGACCAGGTGTTCAAACTTTTGCCTTAGAAAATAAGACTTAAAGTAGGTAACTGATCACAGCACAGCACCAAAGATGAGCATGCTTAGGAGTGAAGGGAGAGCTTGAATGTGAATGGCTGACTGAAGGAAAGCTCAGGCTATGCTCCCCTTGTGCTCCATGAGGAAAGGATCAAAGTAAAGGTGGAAAAATGGGCTGGACAAATACTGGCCAAGCCATGACTGACAGGTGAGAGACAGAGGCGGACAAAGTACCTAACTTCATTACTTAAGTGAAAGTACAGATACAGATACAACTAATCAAATGTTACTCCAATACAAGTGAAAGTCATACAGTCAAATTTCACTTAAGCTAAAGTACCGAAGTACTTAAGCATTAAAAGTACATATATATTTTACTGCATTGTTGATTTATTGCCACCACACTTACAATACCTAATGCATCTAACTCACTTGTAGAAGATGTAGCGTAAGGAATAAGGTAGAATGTTACAGAATGAAACACCCCGAATTGATAAAGAAAACCAGTCCTTTTTACGGTACGATTTTTAAACCTAAACATCGGCTCTAAATTTGGCCATGGACGCGGCGTGAAGAGTCTCCGTCTCCGTCTCCGTCCATTCTCCCGCCACTGACTGACCGTGTTTAAGAAATGCTGGTGTTGACGTAACAGTACTGGTGATTTCTGATAGGCTGTAATCTGCTAAAAACCCACCACGTTTTAGAAAAGTGAGACAGTAACACCCACTTTCAGAACTGAAGGTAACGAGTAACGAAAACCTTATTAGAAATGTAGTGAAGTGAAAAGTACGGGTTTGTCTTTCAAATGTAGTGAAGTGAAAGTTATACGTTTCCAAAAAAAAGAGAGACTACTCAAGTGAAGTACAGATACTCAAAAACTCTACTTAAGTACAGTACTCAAGTAAATGTACTTCGTTACTGTCCACCTCTGGTGAGAGAGAGGTGCTTGTGGAGAACATGGTGGGGGGTTGGCACAGGCTAGTCAAGGATCACAGAAAACACACACACACGCACACAGCACACATACAACCACCGGCACAATAGGGGTGTCATGATCTAAAAATTCCAATTGCGATACAGAAGGTATCAATAATTGCCCGTATCCTACATACTTCTATGGACCCGTATCCTTTGATGATGAAAAAAGGCCCATATCCTGCATTTCAATTGCTTTCTATTCTTGCTCCCTAAGGCCCACTATTTATGACTGTGTGGGTTTATGTACCAAAAAAAATCCTCTTTATCCCTTCTGTTGTTGTGCCTTTAAGACTGATATATGCAAATGATATTAATGGTGTTCTGATCGGCTGCCCTCTGTTGTGCCTCACTCATAAAGCAGTCTGAGCACTCCTTATAAGGTGGATGTGAATGGACGGAGCTAAAGTGCTGTAGGCTGAAGAAGCAGATGAATGTAAGTACGCTTGTTTTTGGGCTCCATATGGGCTCCATATATATGGTTTTGTACATGACAACAGAATCGAGACATCTCGTTTTCAAATAAGAGTCGATTAAACTAGATACATTTCTGCGAGAAAATGCAAAGTGTGCTTGTCTATATAAAGCCAGTGTTTGGAGACATCCAACACACATTTTGAAAGCGGCTAGACTGTCGGCTCTCTCTCCCCATATATTACAGAAGGCACTCGACCACAAAAATGGACTTTTAAACCATCAATACTCGGCACCTAACAACCGATCAAAAATCGGAATGCGCACGCGATATTAACAGATATTTTGACATTGGAACCAGGCCCATTTTTCCAAAACCATAGGAGGAGAAGAGGCGCCAAATTCCAGCTATTAAAAGAATTATAATAATAATAAAATGGACCCAATCACACTAATAATGGAAAGAGCCGAGTATCATGACACTCCTACTTTACCACTAAAACAGGAGCTAAAAGGAGTTGCCTTTCTAATCCACAGCAATGGCACTCAGCATGCAGAAACAGTGCACATTCATTCCTCTGGAGAGATAAGATAACGGCACAGGTGGCATGCTGATGGGCGGATGGTGTCAGGCCAGAGGGAGTGTGTAGGGGAGGACTCCACAGCCATGGTGGCCTGTGAGGGAAAGAAAAGGCATAGCATGCCAGAGCAGAGGAGACTCACAGGAGCGGCGAGTCAATGGGGCCCGCGAGAGCGTACCTTCTCCCGATGATGAAGCCAAACACCATGAAGACCAGGATGATGGTGCCGGCTACTGCCACCACCGCGATGATGATGACCGGGTTCTGCTCGCTCGACACAATCGTGGCTAACACACACACACACACACACACACACACACACACACACACACACACACACACACACACACACACAGAGAAACTGGTGTCAACTGTTTGAATTCCCAGGCTTATTATAGACTAGATGCTTCTAAAATAAGGCACGTTGGCTGTTGTAGGCAGCATATGTTACGCGTTGAAGGGGTTAACCCCCTATTAAGGTTAAGGTTTAAGATCTTATGGTTTACTAGTCAGTAATAACACCGGCTAAACTGACTTATTCTGAAGTTAGCATTTAATCCTTTGTATATGCTTGCATTAGCCAAAATCTACAGGAGGCTGGGGGGAGGTTTCAAAAACACTTTCCTCAAACTTGCCAAAGACTGTTTTCACAGAGATGCGCTACGGCTAAGCGTGTAGGATGTGATGGAGAGCGGTAACCCCCTTTCTGCCTTCTCTCCGCTCTATTTTAGGGTCTCGGCGAGTGCACGGTCGCACCGTTTCTGAAAATGGGCTTAATAGTCCCCCGATGGTAATGTGGTGCCCTTCATTTGAAGCAATGACACATTCAGGTTGGATTGTTTCTCGTTTAGGCCGCTTCTCCGCCGCTGAAAGAACAGCTTGCATTGACAAGAGTGCTGAAGGAACAAAATATGCGACTCCGGCTCGCTAAATTATACTCTGGGACAGCAGTATTTAAAGAGCACATCATGGCAGGGAATTTGACAAGTATTCAGGCTTTTTATGCAGGGGGGTTTGCGGCTAAGCTCTGCTCAAACACCACTGAATCTCCACCTCTGAATCTCTAACAAAAGTAGAACAAAAAGCAGACAGGTCTGGCATCAGCAAGTTAAGGCCGGTTTAACTCTATGTAGTCCACAGCAGGTTTTGTGCAATGGAGACTGGCAAATATACGGCATATGGTTTTTTATTCGATTGTTAATTTGATTTTGATTTTGATTTTCCCATAAAACAAATACACTAGACCAGCCAAGACAAGTTTGATCCCTGAAGTTAAATTTTACACCAAGGGATGTTTCTTAGTAGGTGTTGTTAGTAGGTTCTGTTTACTTTTTTTGTCGGTAGGCCTGCAAACTGCCCCGATTATCACCAACTATATTGCAAACTAGGTGTGTAACTTAGCTGGCAGCAACTTGTTTAAAAGCAGATGTTAATTTAAGTATAACTTCACAGGTATGAAGAACAGATGTGGACTATATAAGCACTGATGTACATCGCTCTGGATAAGAGCGTCTGCTAAATGCTGTAAACGTAAACGTACTCATCCGCTCTTTTGCATAGTCCTAAATGTGTACAGTGAGGAGCAGAAGCTTCCTTTACTTGCTAGATACATTAGTGCATGTGTAAACTTCAAAGACCAAATGAGTCCTGGCTAATAGATCCGGGGCAAGTCAATTTAATTTTACCCTCAATGCTCTTGTATAGCCCATAAGCCAAAGAGCGTCTGGTGTGCTCATCCATTTGCCTGTTTGATTTGTTTCCTCAGAGGGGAACAGTGATAACGTGTTCCATACCAGCACCTGAAGACTCCTCCCTGGTGGTGACCTCCAGTCTGGGGCCGAACATGCCATAGCCGGCGGCGGTGAACGCTCGGATCTGAAACACGTACGCCGTGCTGGGCTTCAGGTTGTTCACCGTGGCCGACGTGGACTTGGACTTCACCGTCGAGTAGATTCGGTCCTTCTGGTCCTTCAGATGAAAAGACACGGGAGAGACAGACAATAATGTTCAGCATTCAAGGCAATGAACATAAACACTTTTGCCAGTACTTCACGCTGAGGGGTGAGATTGTGCTGAAGGGGTTGTGGAGTGGCACTGGCATTGAAAAAAGAAAAAGAAATGAAAGTAAGGAAAAAAAAGAAAAAAAAAAAAGGACCGCATTCATCCGTTACTGTGGTAACCGAGAGAAAGCAGCATGTCAAGAGTGCCACTTCGTTTACGATGGCCATGCTAGAGGCTCAGGCCTCAAGAGGTTTGCATGTGATCTGTCTCTCAGTCTCGCACACTCACACACACTCACAGTCACTCACACCCATTCACTCACACACTCACTCACACTCACATTGTTAATGTAATGTAAGGGAGTGTTAAGGAAACCTGTTAGCTCTCTGGACCAATCAGATAACACATTTTTAGGACAACATTCAATTAAATGTGTGCAGAGCAACTGGGGGCATCACAGTTGCCCACCTCTAAACTCCTAATATATACAACAGGTGAGTCATGTATTTCACTAATCTTTCTATGATTAGATCTCAAAAGTAGTTAATGACAGTTCTACCTGCTCGCACTGAGCTGTCTAGCACTGGGGGAGGTGGGATCAAGTCATTCAGATAAGAAACAATAAAAGAAAACCTCTGGACTTGTCATTATCGGGCAAATAATATCAGGAAAACAAACAAACAAACAAACAAACAAACAAACAAAATCCTAACAAAACCAGGGACCTTAATCATCCACTAACACTGCGCATAGCCGGAAACATGAAATTTAATCTCAAGTAGACTATTAATTATTTTACTTTGTTACAAAAAAAAATGTATAAAGTTATGCTGAATAAATACATGAGACAACACAGTAGAGGAATATAGACAAAAATAATATTGTTCTTAAAACAGGCAGCGAATGCTTTCTCTCTAACAAAATGAGTGCAAACACTACTGAACACTGTTACGGGAGATGATTATGAAAGATGAAGCCTTAAAATCACTGCAGTTATAGCCTCAGATTTCTGTATTTTTAGAGTAATCTGACATGAGTTCAGCAGAATCTCCTCAAACTGAACACCAGCTTCGTGTTAGGAGTGGAGTCAAGCTTGTCTCTAATTTTCCACCCGGGCAGGCTACGGCTGTAGTGGTCGGCCTGGGACGTCGCCCGGGAGACCAGGATCCAGCAGGCCTGTCGGTGAGACCCAGAGAATTCTGTGTTTTTGAGCGAGCATGCTCGGCTTCCGCTCTCACGCTTGGCAGGCTGATTTGTATGAGTGTGAGTTAAGACACTATGGAGCTTGATAAGGGATAAGGAGACAAGGGGACGGACTACTAATGCTGGGGTGAGTGTGGCTGTGTGTTTTAGGCATTGTTTATATCTGCTAATGAATGTTTTACTATGTGTGTGTGTGTGTGTGTGTGGGGGGGGGGGGTGCGCTTTTTTT
>JBBJLS010000155.1:18954170-18975806 GCA_037577275.1 Bryconaethiops microstoma | reverse complement strand
ACACACACACACACACACACACACACACACACACACACAGACACACACACACACACACACACACACACACACACACAGACACACACACACACACACACACACATATGCCAGACCTTTACACAAATCCCTATTATCCTTTCACCTAGCTGTAAACATTTGTTATGGCGTTGCTCATCATCAGTCTAGTTCATATCATGTATCTGTCCGTTATCTGTATTAGTTATCAATTATATTAGTAATAGAGTAATCAGACTTTTTTAAAAAGGCCAAAGAGAAAAAAGGCCGAACATTAATAGAGCAGTAACAAACTGTGCATGACCTTTTAATGATTCCTAAATACTTTTTCCACTAAAGTGTTCTGGAATCTTGGAAATACTGTGTGAAATTTAGTGGATGTCCATCAATTCCACTTCTTACAGTAAGGGTCCAAATGCACCAAGCCAACACCCTCCGTTAGCTCCTGTGAAAATTGGAATTCAAACACCAAAAAAGCTGGCAGCCACACGCACGTACATAATGCGCCTCCATGAAAGGGAACAGGAGCTGCTGTAGTCTTAACTGAAAAACTTCAGGTAAATGACACTTATTGTCTGAATGTATTACCTGTATATAGTGAAAGTAAACCATCATTAGCTTGCCAGTAAGTGGGAAAAAAAGGCTACTTAAAAATTAATGTTTGTACATTAACTCTGAAATTTCTAAGAAAAACTCTAAGCAATTTCTTCTGGGATCAATAAAGTTTTCTGGTTCTGATTCTGAAATATAATGTTTAATTGTATGATAACACTGTAAGCTTTAAGGGTTTAATTTTTTTTCTCCAAAAAATTGGGAAACTCAATTTTTCTATATAAATTATTAAAATAATTTCAAATGACTCTAGCAAACTATTCATTCCTAAGTAGAGCAGAACATTAATTCTGAAGTCCAGGATTAAAAGTTAGTAAGTAATTATTAAGTAATATTATCTATAAATGAGTTATTCTGTTACACTTTTGTTTCCAGAAAACATAACTATTGGAGTAAAATATCATGGAAAAAAGAATAACAATCTTCAATATAGTCACAAGATCTTTTGATTGCTTATAAAGTCCATGGTAACAGTCCTGTTATCATGTAAATTGCAAATAATAAATTCAAATTCATTAATAAGATATTGTGTTTGCATGATACATTTTGTGTATATATTGTGGATAAAAATATTGTGTATGCATAATACATGCATACACTGCAAAGAGGTCAGTGCAAAAACTGTGTGTGAACTATCAACTGTTATTTGAAAGAGGCAGTTCTTGAAGCTGCAGGCAGAGGGCAGTGTTGAGACTCATTTACCAACAACTTAGACTCACCTATTTCCCTGCGCAGTTTTGCTCCAAACATCAATTTCAAAACCCCAGTGACCACACTGGTGTGAAGTTGCACCAAATGCTACACCATAGAAAATAAACGAGCGTTTTGCAATAGAAGATCTTGGGCACTAAAAACACTTGCATGTTCTTATAATCTGTTATTGTCCAGAGATGGCAATTCTGGAGCACCGTGACATTGAAATATTTCCAGTGCTGTAATAGATTTACGAAGGCCTTTATAGTTAAATAAGTTGTACAGCCTTTTAGTTGGAAAATAAAGCCTTCTCATTTGTTGCTAGCATCTAAATAATATGACCACAATATACCATTGACCTAAAATTGTATAGGCCCCTCATGCCAGCAAAACAGCCCTGACCCAACAAGACATGGACTCCAACAAAGTTTAGGTTGGTAATACCTGACAAAAACATCGGACAGAGCATCACACTGCACCTGCTAGTTTGCATTCTTCTCATAGTGCATCCTGGTGTCATCTCCAGGTGTGCACATGTGCACGATCATTCACATGATGTAAAAGAAAACATGATTCATCAGACCAGGCCACCTTCTTCCATTGCTCTATGGTCCAGTTCTGATGCTCACATGCCCATTGCAGGCACCGGGGTCAGGGTCAGCTTGGGCAATCTGACCAGTCTGTGGCTATGATGCCCCATACACAGCAAGCAGAGATGCACTGTATGTTCTGACACCTTTTTTATCATAGCCAGCATCAACATTGCAATTTATGCATTGATAGCTCCTCTATGGCATCAAACCTGACAGCCTGGCCCATATGCATAAGTGAGCCTTGCCAGTTCACCAGTAATCTTTTATTGTACCCCTTTTGGTAGGTAGTTACCATTGTATACCAGGAACACTCTACAACGCCAGCTGCTTTGCTCTGACTGTACTAGACTATTTGTCTAGCCCTCGTAATTTGACCCTTAAATAATCAGTGTTATTCATGTCATCTGTGAGTGTTTTAAATGTTGTGGCTGATCCTGCTTCAGCACAATGCTACATGTGCTACCCGTATGCCAACCAACCAAATATCATATCATGCACAGAATAGTGCTTTTCCAGTCTGTTCATGTTGACTAGATGTCAGCATGAGAAGTCTAGTGGTTTGGGCATTTTTTCTAGGAAATGTCCTGTGGGGGGCAGCAGACTCAAGGATCTTCCATTTCCTTTTAGGTAGTCCTCTTTTAAGCAGTAAAAAAAAAAAGACCAGAAGTCTGGATGTGAACATGACTTGTGAAGGTGTGTACTAGCCCTTGGCTGGAGATTATTCACAGCTCGGCTCTTTCATTTAGATCAACCTGTCTGCATAGACATGTCAGAAGAGGAGTTGCAGCATTAGCCTCAGAAATTAGATGTTTTCCCGACAATGTCTGCGTTTAAGAAATGACTTATACGTGTGAAATGCTCACACTTCTCAATCTTCAGAATATTGCCTGACTTTCCTTTTTGCTCATTAACTCATTGATGCTCGTGTGACTGGTTCATATAAAAACATCGAGATCAACAACTGCCCCTTAAGTTTGTACTTTGAAATGTTGTAGCATTTCATTTTCGCAAGTGTACAGTGTCTGTGTTGATCTTGCTCTTCTCCTTTTCTGAAGTCTGTGGCATCAGCTGGCTTCATTGACCTACATTCAGTAAAGACTGAGACAAATGCGTTATCGTCCTCCTTCTCTGAAACGAGTGTTGCCCACAGGTTTAACACCACTAAGTTCTCAGAGCATTTAGCCCTTTTTACCATCTCCATCTTTCACTCCTAAGCAGTTAGAGCTTTCATCAGGTCCAAAGCTTAATATTGCCTGAGAACATTCTGACCCGATCTACAGCTGCAGATTTTAAATCAGACTGTAACCTGACAAAATTTTGTTCTAACCCAGCTCTAACCTGAAAAGGTGTCCTAACCTCGCCGTTTTCTGACAGAATGATCTAAATCTGTTTGTAGACCTCAATTCTGTCCCAGCACAACTGATAAGTGTTCTGTTAGAAACTGACTTTTCTGTCTGAATTCAACTCTAATCTGACAAATTTCTGTCTCAATTCTGCCCAAATGTGATTGTTAGCTGATAAAATTCTGCCTGAATTCGACTGTAGCTGAAATATGTCTGAATACAACTGTAGTTTGACAGAATTCGGAAAAAAAACCAACAAAATAAAAACAGAAGTCTGGATGTGAATATGTGAAGGTGAATTTGAGTGTATCTGAACCCCATAGTAGATGAATACTGTCTGACCCTGACAGCAGATGAATTCCGTTTCGTAAATTTCCACCTCCCATGATGATGCCACTGTTTCCATCATCACCCATCCTACCCCTTTCCTCATCATGAATAAAATTTCTCTGGGTATTCTGGACTCTGTTACCTGCCCAGGCCCAGCAGCAAGTGTTTTGGCCAGTTACATGTGCTGAGTTGGCACCAGTAGAAAGAAACTGTCTCCGACCAAATTATCAAGAATAGTGATAAGCTAAGGAGTCAGAACTAGGGCGCTGTGTCGTGGACTTTGCAATAAAAGAAAACAGTCTGTCTCTGCTTGGAGCTAGTTATCAGCATATGTATTGGTAACAGCTATAACACTGTTTTTCTGGTCTATGACAGAAGTTTGTGTGTGTGTTTGTGTGCTGGAGCCAATCTAGAGCTTACATAAGAAAGTCATAACATACCTTACATTCTTAAAGTTATATGGTCTTTGATTTGGTCCAGCTTGTGTTTAGAAAAGTGGTCCCTAGCAAACTCTCTCCAACAAGGCAGAACTGTGCTCGCAATCTGATGCTATTCCCAACTTTTTTCTTTGCATAGAAACCAGTTTGTATGCAGTTCTTCCACAATTGAATTTTCCAATACCCATATACTGAAGAGCTTCATTCCTGCAAGCCAGACTTTACAGTTTTTCACACCTTAATTACCTGACACATACACACACACACACTGTTGCATAATCTGTACTGGCAATAAAAGTAGTATAGTCTGTAAAACCATGTGGTTGCCTTGCCAATTGTGAAAAATTGTATGATGGCATGGTAGAAACTGCTATTGCTATTCAGTATGTTAGGATGTTTTCCACTTTTCTGAAACAGCGAGAACTGTGCAGTTGATGGAGAGAGGGTAAAGGACGGCCGATGATCTTCTGGGCAGTCTTTACGAGCCGCAAGGACTGCACCTAATTTTGTTGTACCTGTTACAATGACAATAAAGATATTCTGATTTTGAACTTATGTAACTCCAGGTGTTGTGTACAGTCATCAGTTTAAAGATTATTTTTCAGAAACATATTTATTATGTGGTAACATCTAGGAATGCCCAGTTTGGAACAGATGGGCTGATAGGATAACCAATAATAAACACTGCATGGTGGCTGGTACTGATACCAATAAGCTATAATTTTACTTTTTTTGCATTTTGACCTGAATCAATGTATGCAGGCCAGTGAGTGTAAAGCAAGTTAACAGTTGACGCATCTGAATCAGACATGACCATTTTTATGAACTTTTACATTGTTTTATGTAAATATTTCACTTTTTATAGAATATAGTGCATGGTCACATAGCAGACTTAGTAAATAATGACATTTTCCACTTTTTCAGTGAAAAAAAATATTCACCATGGATATTGCAACCCTATTAACTACCGTGGAATTGAGTAAGTTATGTAATCATGAGTAGGAGAAATTCTCTCCTTGTACTGAGCAGGGTCACTGAGAAGAGTTTTTCACTCGATGATAGCTTTGGATGGATCCCCCCACCATCACCACCACCCATTAGTTTTGCATTATCAAGTCATCTCAACCATGTACACGTATACAGAGAACTTAAATAGCAAATTCAAGGTTTTTAATGCAAATAAAAGAACAATAAAAGGACGGCGCAACTCAAAAAAGTAAGTAGGCAATGTACCAGTAAACTTAAACCACAAAAATAGTCAGACACATTAAATGATGTGATGACCAAACATGTCCTCAGTACGTGAGCAGCACTGTGCAAACGTGCGACATATTTGAAGAAAGACAATTGAACCTGAATATCAGCAAGAACCTGAGTAAAAGCATAAATTTGCTGTTTATAGAAGTGTATTATCAGTAATAAGATCAATTTCTAACAGTATAAATAGTAATGAGGAGTTACAGAAACTATAAATAATCTTCTGTCTGATCTTATTATTAAAAAGTAAGTTACTACATTATTTGTAGAAGATGAGAGGAAAACAGGAATTTTGTCTTTTAAATATGATATGAGTCAAATAAGGTTAAAAAAAGGTATACTTTAATGGGTTTTAATGTGTTAAACGCAAATGCATGTATCTGATTTCTCAAAGCTACATCTTAAAGATGTGTTAAAAAGTAATGTGGGTTTGATTTATAGTAACTTTGTGGCTCATCGAGAGGATACATTATGTAACTTATGGTGAGATTATAAGAAAACTTTGTCAGTTAAGCATATCTTCCGAATCCTTAAACATTATTTCTAAAACTCCCCAATACACACACATTCAAACTCCAAACAAAAGCCAAAGTACTTTCGTAAGTGCAAAACAAAATTATCTCTGCAGTCCCCTCCTCTACAGTAAGGAGACACTGGGTGATGAAGTCGAGTGTGTGTCTTTATCTTTAGTGCATTCATGAAGTGTAAAGCCTTAGTGTGTTCATAAAGTATATTACAAATAGAGCACCAATCCTGAATCAGTTTGCCAATGTTATCACAGTAAGGGAAGCAGATGCATAAACAGCAGTCTGGCATTCGGATAATTCGTGATTGGGCTTTGTCTCCATTACTGTTCCTTTCTGTGTTTAATGCATACACTTGGAGTGCTGTACATGCTGTACAGATGAGTATTTTAAAATGAGATTTAAACAAAATACTTGCTTCAAATATATTGACATATGAACTGCTCCACGTTTAATTCATGAAAACGTTGTATAACTTTGGATCGAGCAGAGATTTGAGTACAACTGATGAATCAGGTTCAGTCTTTGGAAAGAAGGACCTTTACACCAGTGCTTCATTTACATATCATTTACAATGGATATGTACCAATTTGCCCTCATGCACACACAGGGATGCAAATTTTGTCTGACAAGAAGGGGATAAAACTAGGCAAAAAACCCCCAGTATAAATTCAGTTAGAGTTACCATATTGTCATATATAGAAAAACACACATTATTACATATTCTTCTATTTTTTTTATACTGCACATGTTGCTGCCACAGTTGCACAGTTATATTCATTGCTGTTCTGCATTTTTTTGCACATGTAACTTCTGTTCTGCATCTTTGCACACAACTCTCTGCAGCTAGAATACAGCTCAATGTAGCTGTTGTCAATTGCACTGAACGTTGTCTTGTCTCAGTTGTATTGTTGCTCTTGTTCTTTGTCCTGTCTTGTGGTCTTCTGTTCTGTTCTTTTCTGCTTTTGTGTTGCACACATGGTCCTGTTTCACAGTGTACTGTGTGTATATGGTAGAAATGACGATATAACCTACTTGACTTGACTACTTGACTTGATTATTAACACAAACAGTGTTAGGTTTTTTATATATATTTATATTCAGAGCTTCTTGCACTTTTCAGTGAAAGGTTTGGATGCAGTGTTTGTCACTGAAATACATGCTCCAATAAATATCAGAGAAACATACTGTGATGATAAATGTGATGAGAGGAATTGACAAGGATGTTGGTGTGCAATAAACAAAACATCTTTTGGTGTGATGTGATTATGTAGTGTGACTTTTTTCCTAAAACACTGACTATGGAACTGTTTCATTGTACTGTGTTTTGTAGTAGTTATTTAGTAGCATATAGCAAAGGCACAGTGCTGTGTGGATTTGCACAAAACGTGTCTCACAGACCTGTCTTACAGAGAGAGTGCAGAAGAAATATGTCCTTGTAGCCATCTGACACACACACATGCCATCAATTCATGAATTCATGAATAAAAGGAAAACGAAAGCACAACTTTCATATTTTATGAATAGGTTTATATATAGCATATCGACAAGTTAGTTGGTGCAGTAAGGTTTATTGCTGGAAATGCTGTTCTGTCCATTAAATAAAATTCTCTGTGAAATTGGTCTCATTTTGAGATCAGTTTTGCTTTATTTTGCAATCAGGTTTGATAAATAAAGGTCGAAGTTTTAGAGTGTGAGTGTATGATGCATTTAAAGGCTGTAATCGTGTAGCTGTCTAGCGTGAGTTGAGGCATTGTTGCTGTTTTAAAAGCCCAATCTGCACTTCCCATCAGTGTTCTCCATACAGTTCGCTACACACCATTGAAACCATGCAACACAATCCACACAATCCACAAACAGAAAAATGCAATTATCAAAGAAACAATATGTTCACAGTGCAGGATTGTAGAGGTTGGCCAGAACAAAATAGTGAATGGCAAAGTGACAGAAAAAACATCTGAAACTGCCTGATAGATTAGTGGGGAGTGTGTGTGTGTGTGTGTGTGTGTGTGTGTGTGTGTGTGTGTGTGTGTGTGTGTGTGTGTGTGTGTGTGTGTGTGTGTCTTTCTCTCTTTGTGAGGACCAAATGTTCTCATAATGATGGGAGTACTGGAAAATCTGTAGAAGTAGAAAATCTGTAGAAGTGTTTTTGCTAGACATCAGAAGGAAATGTTCTGTCTTCAGCACAGATGTAACTCTTTTAGATTGCCTAGGGTTAACGTTAAGGTTGTGTAGGTGTATAACTGAGATACAGTACTACATGCATCAATAAAACATCCTCGCAAATGTAGTAATACCAATGTGTGTGCGCAGGTGTTTTATGGTGTCAGGATGAAGAGCACACTTGCTCTTATTTAGGCTAAGTGTGTGTCCGAACACACGCATGTGTGTGTGTGTTCATGCGTTCTTATGTAAGGTCACTGATTGGTATGACCTACATTTAAGACCACTATGCAAAAAGAAAATGCACACATTCAAGAAATGGCACATACTATTGATGTGAAACAAATGTAAAACATAAAAATAATACTTTAATCTTGTTGATTGCTTTAGAAAACTGACTTATATTTTTAATGCATGATGAAGCCAGTGTAAAACGTTCAATAGTTTGGAATTGATCCATAGAATAAATGGATACAAACAGGAACATTTCAGATATTTGTGGTGTTAATTTGAAGCAAAATTTGATTGTCACATTATTGTCATTCATTTGCATTTTAAACAAAGAAGTCAATGAAATCTTATTGTGTACCAAGGAACCCCTGCAATATACCTTCCACTTTGTAGGTTTTCAGTGACTGATTTTGCTTCATATTGTACAGGGGGGCAGTGTTTGGCTAGTTGAGTGTGTCTGGCTGTACCTAGTAGATGTACAATAAAAAATCCTGCTTTGCACCGTATAACATGTTTCTCCATAGAGTTTTATTGCAAATGATCTTATTTTTCAGCTGAAATTAATTCTTTCCAATGGCATTTCAGTCTTTTTTCTTTGTTGTATTTTACTAATTCTTCTTCCAGTCATTGTTTATGCTTTAGTTATCTTTTGGTTTTTACATCATTGCTCATGCATGAGAACAGAGTGTGGTCATGACCATTGAGTTAAAAGTGGTGGAGTTGATCAGTTTCCGTAACCTCAATTATCTGCGTTTCTTATGTCAGCAGCTTAAACTGTGAGCAGAAATGGGGCGTCTACGTGCATAATTTTAGGGGGCACACTAAGTAAATGTTTCATGTGAATTTGTCAACCAACCTCTACATTGTCAATCAAAGTAAAGTGATCATTTTGTCATATGTGAACACACCACAGCACACACTGTGAACGGCACAAAATTCTTCCTCTGTGTTTAACCCTTTCACCAAGTGAAGCAGCGGGCAGCCAGGAATACATCGTCCAGAGAGCAGTATGTGGCGACAGTACCTTGCTCAAGGGTACCTGAGAGGTGCTTAGCAGTCTTGGGATTCGAACCCACAACTTTCAGGTCACAGGACGAATGCCCTAACCACTAGGCCACTAACTGTCCCACCAGCTGGACATGCCAGCACTATACACACTAACATGTCAATACCACTGCTGTTTTGAGAATGGTCGACAATCCAAATAACATCTGGTTAATGCCGTAATGCATTTTCCTAGTGTTAGGGACTGATTGACTGCATTCAGATAGACACACACTGCTCTGCTAATACCAGCTAACACTGGCAGTACATGGCACCTTCAGCAGACTACTCTGGACAGTTCTCGCAGAAGATCTATGGGTACATTAACAAGTATACGTTGAGTTAACGAAAGTAATAATACATTCTGAAAAATCTCATATAACAAAATCCTGTAACAAAATGCACTGCTTTTGAAACAGAACGTTTTCTGAGTCAGTTAGATTAGATAGAATTAGCTTCATTTAACTAAACATACTTAAGTGATAAAACTTAATTAGGTATTTTCTACAACATTAAAATCGCCGACAGGTAGAAGTGAATAGCATTTTCTTTTTGCAGTGACACCTATCAAGAGGTGGGATAAATTAGGGATAAATTATATGGGATGAATTAGGCAGATGAGTTGGAAAAAAGAAAAATGGTGTAAGTGTATGGCATGACTTTGAGTGACTTTGACTAGGGCCAGATTGTGAAGACTAGATGACTGGGTCAGAGCATCTCCAAAACTGTCTTGTGGGGTTTTTCCGATATACAGTGGTTTATATCTATGAGAAGTGGTCCAAGAAAGGACAACCAGTGAACCAG
Source organism: Bryconaethiops microstoma (assembly GCA_037577275.1). Classification (NCBI taxonomy): domain Eukaryota; kingdom Metazoa; phylum Chordata; class Actinopteri; order Characiformes; family Alestidae; genus Bryconaethiops; species Bryconaethiops microstoma. The sequence goes on along the minus strand of JBBJLS010000155.1, from coordinate 18,965,760 downwards.
TGAACCAATGACAGGGTCACAGTTGTCCAGGGCTCACTGAACTGCAGGGCAGGCGAAGACTAGCCCTTCTGGTCTGATCACACAGAACAGCTACTGTAGCACAAACTGCTGAAAAAGGTCAACCTGGCTAAGATAGAAAGTTATCTGATTTTCACTATGCATTCGTAGCGCCATGCAGGTAATTGAGCTGATTACGGTAGTCTGGTTCAACGCTCTTGTCTCCATGTCTGAGTTTCTCGCGCTCTCTCTCTCTAGCTATATATATCCCCACTCCCCCATTATTTATGGTGAAAGAACAGCAGTGGTTCCTTTAAGTCTGTTATATTTTAAGGTTCGTTTCCTAATACGTTCCGTTTCCTAATTCCGAGCTCCTTGATGTCAGATTTGAAAAAAGTTCTCACAAACACACGCACGCACATACACACTCACTCTTCCGATTATGATCACGTGATTCTGAGCCTTTTGATGTCTTGCAAAGTAGGTTTTTCCCTGAGACTTCCTGATTACTTCCCGTACAAATGGTCAGCCAAGTCACACACACACATACACTTTCACTCATTCAAAACAGCCTCATCAGAGCATGTACTGAAAGGATTATTACGGCTGTTGCAGCTGGAGCTTTAAAGGATTCCTGAAGGTGCTTTAAAGGATTCCTGTAAACTAAAGAAGATTTTAATGCTACTGCTGGAATGTTCTCTGCAGCCCAGAACCATCGCATAGCTTCAAGGCCGTTTTTTTCTGCATGTAGATGCTTTAAGTCTACAGTCACCTATGAATGTCCAGAATCCAGACTCATGGCTTCCTGTTTTTCAAATATTCATTCACTGTTTCTGTATTTCAGGTCTCATTTTGTTAATGCGTTATTATCGCTTTAATGCATTATTATATTTTGTCGCACATTAACAGAGTTTTTTGTCTGCTATCATTTTACAGTTACTTTTTTGTGCTCTACCACTTCACCTCACTCTAACAGGGACACTTGCTACCAAACATGACTGTTTATGCTCCCTGATAAAAGAAAAATGTTTCTGCTGGTACCTGTTCAGAAAAAAAAGAAACACATCTATAAATGTTAACTGTTGCTCAGAAAGTGCGTATTAAAATGTTATGATCGTGGTTCTGGAGGGTAACTTGCTTTTCTTTAACAAACGAGTTAAAAAGTGAATTCCCTGGCAGTTGCAAATATGTGCACTACTTTTGAATTTATTATTGAATTTTGCCTATAACAATGCAATTAATTGCGACTAAAATTTTTAATCATTGCCCAGCATTAGTTCAATTGTGAGAAAACCTCATGTCACTGAAATGGTTGCTGTGGTAAAAACATTATTGGAACATTATTGGAAAGGCTTGCTTTCCAAAATTTCTGTTGATCCATTTGTCATTGTGGTGGACAACTTGCATTATAAGTAAGAAAAGAAATATTCCTCATGCGAGTACACAACCACAAATCACTGCGAACACCCAGCAAACACACTGAAAAAATGCATGACCCACTGTATAAACTTCAATACTTTAGGCAAGACACTATGAGTGGAGATGACTATTTTGATCCTGTTAATCATTTCTTTAGTTTCATTTTTTTAGTACATATTTCTTTCATTTGTGATGATGAAAATGTCAAAACTCAACAAAAATATGTTTATTTCACTGTGTCAGTTATCATCGACTTTTTTCCTGTAGAATATAAATATGGTTCTCAAGTATGTGAATTTGTTTTCAGCTAATCACAGCCACAAATTGTGCAGATTTTCTTTGATCTTACTGGGTAATGTAGGTAAGGGAGCCACTGTAAATCAGCTTTTCTCTCCATTCAGGGCTAAAAAATTTGAGATTACTTTTTATTTCCTTACCATCCATTTTGTCAAAGTTATGAAATCTGAGTCACTTTACAATAAAATGTTCCTTACAAATCATAAATAAGCAGTTATTAATAATAAGGACAGAATTGAGTTGTTATATCTGACAAATATGAATATGTAATGATACTGAAAGGTATAATGCCTCACATTTTTGGGGGAGCAGCTGCAGGCCTGGTGGTTGGGGAGTTGTCCTTGCAATCAGAAGGTTGTGGGTTTGAATCCCAGGACTGCTAGTGGCACCGCTGAGGTACCCCACACACTGCTCCCTGGGTGCCGCCCATAAGTGGCTGCACACAAATCTTCATTTGCATTGCAGTGAATGAGTTAAATGCAGGTGTGTGTTCATGCGTGACTATAAGGGGCCACTTTACTTTATTTTACTTTACTTTAATGCAGTAAACAGCAATGATCCTAGAATGTGGGATCACTATTTCTCATGCAACAAGTCACTGCTACCTTTTTTATTTTTGTGTTAGAACTCCCTTCTACCGGTTTTAGGTGTTTTGTTTTAACAATTAATAAACTAATTTTAAGCCATTTATTACCACTTTATTGGAGTACTCTTATTTTTGAAGCAGTACCGGAATGGAAATCTCATTCCTTCTGTCACCACATAATTAGTTAAGCCTTATATAATTACATTTGACAATAAAACAAAACAACAACAATAACTATGTTTCTAAAAAGTGAAGAACAGTGGATCTGCTCTTCACTGGAGCTGTCCTTAAATTGTATTACAGGACACTGGGTGATGGTGGCATGTTCAGTTCGGAATGTAGGAATATTGTTTGCTGCTGCAGGAATGCAGGGTGTGCGCCAGAAGTTCTGGGGAATATTTGGAAGTGTTGACGAGATGTGTTGTGCATGTTGACTGACTCCGTTGAATAATGTCTGGATGGTGCCAGGGCCGCGGAATGAGGCTGGCAGTTTGGATAGGCATTTCTAGAATTGTTATGGGCATTATGGTGCATTATGTCTGTTTGAGGAATCCCACACATTACAGCTTAACTCTTCAGTGGAGGTTTTCCCACTGAGTACAGATTGGATTCCAACTCTTCCTATTCAGGTGCTTATTCTATACTGATTGTTCTTCAGTGTAGTCAGTTTGTGTGGTGGGGCTGATCAGGAGGCAAGAAAAGTATAATGGGACCGAGTATGATTTACCATGGAATATAATGTAGTATTTGTGGGAGAAATATAATGGAAAAATCTAAATCTAGCATAACGTGTATATATATATATATATATATATATATATATATATATATATATATATATAAATGCTGGGCAACAATTTTTTTTTTTTTTTATTAATCGCATTGCTATATGCAAAATTAAAAAATTAATTCAAAACTAGTGTATTGCGCACTTTTATTTTTAAAGTACTACTATATGACCAAAAGTGCAGTAACATTTCGTTTGCAAACACTTCAAACAGATAAGGAGCTTTTTAACAGCAGTGTTTCCTTTAACACAGTTACACAGTTACAGTTAAAATGTTTCTGTAAATCTCAACTGAAACATTAATGTAATCAAATCAAATACAAAGCCAAAGCTATTTGCCCCTGCCAGTGCATTCACATTTTATCTAGTTTATTACAGAGAAAAAAGTTCCCCTCAGAGTCCAAAGCATGGGGGGCGGAGCCATTATAGCAGTTGTAATGGGGACCAACTCCATATGAAAGTCTGTGTATCTGAATGCAGTCTCATTAAAGTCTCTGTTGGTGTAATGGTCAGGTGTCCCAATACATAATTCCACGCAGCGCTCTAGATCCCAGCTGGCTATAGAAAGAGAGCGAGAGAGAGAGAGATGCTCTAGCAGAATCACTTTTGGCTCCCCAAACAACCTTTCAGTGGCTGTTTCTATGAATAACTCTACTCAGCTGAAGCCACTCAAATGGAGGGCTCAAGGTTCTCAAATCTGTCCTTACGCCCCCCAGATGGTCCAAATTTTTGCTCGATTCCAACTCCAAACACAGGACTAGAGCAAAAATATGGAGCATCTCTGGAGGCCCTGAGAATCAAAGCTTTAACAAAGTACAACTTATTATTTACAATGAACTTATTTTTATTTTTATTAACTTATTTTTGTGAATGAATTGGTTTTTGTGATATCACAGACACAGTGAAATTGGACTGTATGGGAAGAAGTGAAGAAATGGAAAACAAGATATGAATAGAATTATTATATATAGTGTAAAATATGTTTGTTCACTGGTCTGCGAGGTAGGGCTGGGGAAACCGATGAGTCGAATCAAACGTCCCTCACAAACTTTGGCAGCACTGATGGAGACAATCTAGTAGATTGTCACCGTCAGTGCTGCCAAAGTTTGTGAGGATTGAATCTACACTCTTAACAATATAGGTTCCCACATCGTGAATGGTTCTAGGTTAACCTTTACATGCTCTTAAAAAACTTCTTCACACCAGTACCTCTCACTCATGAGAATGGTTCTTGAAAGAACCCTCCACTGAAAGGCTCTTCAGGGAACAAAAGTGGTTCTTCTATGGCATCACTGCAAAGAGCCCCTTTACCACCTTTACTTTAAGTGCACTTTAAGTTTACTTCAAGTGCACTAAACCCATTTTACTCTAGTGTTTTCATGTGATATTGTAGGAGAATCATCTGACACTGCGGAAAAAGTATTAAAGACAGTCCTAAAGGTTTTTCCTTTTTTTTTCTTCATAGCCAGTTTGGTCCATTTACATGCTGACCTTTCATAATCCTGCTGCTTTGGCTTCGCTACTGCCCAAGGTGCCACTAGACTGTGCGATTCTTTCCCTCTCTCATCACTCCTATCCAAATTCAGTATATGCAGCGAGTGTCAATTACCAAAAAGGACCCGGCCTAAGGTGACAAGGGGAGTGGTGTGTGTGTGTGTGTGTGTGTGCATGAGTGTTAGTGTACGTGTGTGTGTGTGTGTGTGGGTGGGTGAATGGAGGGGGGATGCAATTTAAAATGACACTTGTACAGTTGAGAAGGCTCATACCAGAGTAATTGGATATTTTACCCCCTTCACTGTTTGTCTGTCACTTCATTGGCAGCCTGTATGAAAAGTTAAAGGGCTTGTTCCGTTCCGAGCGCCTGTCTCTTTACCATAGAGCTGGAGGATGTGTTAGCAGGCTGGGTTGTTACCGAAGCACGTACTGGACGGTGCACACATACACACACACACACACACACACACTCACAAAACCGTCATGATTTTTTTCCCGCTCTAATCAGACCTGTTGGTGGAGGAGCCCAGCTTAGCCTTGCCTGCTGCTCTTCAGTGGCAGCAAAGCATGAAGGATAAGACAAGGGCTGCTAGAACAGGACCATGTGTCTCCTTCACTTTGCTCTAAAAGCGCAGCGACCTGCATCGCTCCGGCTCCGAGGACGGCCGAAGAGCAGCGCCAGATGTTAGGCTAATGATGTCATCAAACACACAGCTGGAGACGGCTGTACCTCTCTAATATGGATGTTCCAATGCTGGAAAGGTCGAGACACTGGAAAGGTACAGAAATACTGATAATCCAGACTTATCCAACACTGATATTCTAAAATTCTGAATATACTGAACCCATTACTGCTAAGCTCAGATGGTGGTCTAGTGGTTTGGGAGTTGCCCCTGTGATCAGAAAGTTGTGGGTTCAAATCCCAAGACTGCCAGTGTCACCACTGAGGTACCCTGAGCAAGGTAACACACTGCTCCCCGTGTGCTGCCCGCTGCTTCACTTGGTGAATGGGTTAAATGCTGAGAAGAAGTTCACACTGTTCACACTGTGTGTTGTGGTGTGTTCACGTATGAAATGGTCACTCTTCACTTTAATTTAAAATAAGTCATTTGTAACTGAAGCACTTACATACCCACAGCTAACAAAATGACAATTGAGCTATTTTAAGTCAGATTTAGTACAAGAATGAATTTATTCCCTTTTCTCATATCCAATTCCACTAAAACGACTGACACCTGGTATTCTCCTCATTCGAGTCATTTACAGCCATTGACCTGCTTTCACCAACCCTTTGTGTACTAATTTAAAGAATAAAGTGCAGTGAAATCTCTACAAGAATACCAAATGATAAAAGTCAGACTTTTTCATCTGAGACAAGGACCTTATGAACATGCTTAAAGTGACACTTAAATGTGCCGCTTCCCCTTAATCCAAATGCAGCCTGACATTTCAAAGCTAATTTAGATAACAAGTAAAGGAAACACACCCCACCACTTAGCATCATGCAACGCATAGAGTCAAGACGGGATAAGTGGAGTACGTATAAAAGTGTATCAGTAAAAACTTGATTTCAACAAATATAAACAGTGTAAAACCGCCTAAAACCAGTGTTTGCTCTCCTACACACTCACTGTTTGCTGCACTTTCACTCGGCCGCTCTCCGGACCCCTTCCCTCTGCGTGTTTTCCCCACCCACATGTGGGCGGAGACTATCCTGAAAGTTCTCCCAGGTTCAAATATTTCGTGTTTTTTTCCATTTGTTTCTAAGAACTAAAAGACAATGGGTCGTTCTTTATGGGCATTTGTGTGTGACACCATTTTTAAACCCCCCGTAGCTGTTTTCATTATTATATGTTTTTAAAATTACAATAACTTCTGTGTGACATAAAAACACCAAACAAAGCTCAACACGACGTCTGACACCTTGAGCATCAACACAAACCAGGGGGACTTCCATATAAAGAGCTCTTTTGCTGTATGACGATGATTTACCACTTGTCCCGCTTCTGGCACGGAACCGTACCACTTGCGTTCTAAAAGTTAAGCACCACGGTGTGCGTTGAATCATGAAATCGACTTGCTTGCATGCTTTCAGGCCCTGTAGGACATAATGGTATCTATAACACTGGTAATAGTAATCACAGCAGTGGCAGTTTGTCCGTAATAGGTGCCTCAGTAGGCTTTTTTAGCATATTGTGATATCTTCAAAGACCAAGAGCATGTTTACATATGAAGAGAGCATAATTAGACCTATTTAACTGTCTTTAGTCCAGCGATCCATGTGAAATATTAAATAGGCATCATTTGTGCTCAATTTTTACCAGAAAAACATTCCACCTCTAGACATGAAAAACCACCATTAGAAAATATATCTAGTTCAGCTTATACTGTTTATGTTGTATGTGTCTGTAAAAACACAATTAAACAGACAATCAAATCGTGTAAATGCAATTGATCCTAAAAACGTATTTGAGAAGCCGTGCTTCCCCTTCATAATGCAAAAGCTGCCACAAGAGCTCCGTCATTACATCGGCGGTCCCGGGACCTCTCCACTGAGACTCGCCCAGGGTAATTGTGAATCGAGCGCAGTGACAGCCTTCATATCGACTGAGGGAGAGAGGAATGAACACATGATGGCATCTCTCTCCCTCTCTCTTTCTCTCTCCCCCTCTCCCCTGTGGTGTATTTAACCAGTACCCTGTAACAGCCATTAATGACATACTTAACATCAGAGTGACTCTAGTCTCGCTCTCTCTCCCTCTCTCTCCCTCACTCTCTCTCTCTTTTAACACACCGGAGGGGCCCTGGGTAGCAGAAAATCGCGTAATTGCCTTGCCTGTCTCGTCGCCGCTGTTTTAGGAGGGGAGTGCTTTGTTCGCGCCTGCCGGCCGATATTAAGGCAGGTATTAGTGACCTTCCGCAGCCTCCTCGCGCTCAAGCTAATTCAGGCGGAAGCTGGCTTCCATCATATCCTGCTCTAGAACACATTACAGCTACATTATGCATGGGACTTTTTTAATATCCTCTGCTTTCTCCTTTCCCTCTCTCTTTCTCTCTCCTATCATCCTCCCTCTCTATCTCCTCTCTTCCTCTGTCTCTCATCGTCACACTCTCTCTCCTTCCTCCTTCCCCATATCTCTCTCTCTCTCCCCTCTCGCCCTCCCTCTTTCTCTCCTCTCACCCTCCCTCTCTCTCTCTCCTCTCACCCTCCCTCTTTCTCTCTTTCTCTCTCACCATATCTGTCTATATCTCTCTACCTTTAGCACTGAAAACAGGATGGTAATGTCACTTCATTGCAAAAGCTCCATCGTACTTTTTCTCTCCTCTCCTCTGCTTGGCTTAAATGAGGGGGTGTATGGGAGACACAGAACAGGCTCATTTCCTTCAATTAGAAACCTGTGCTGAAAAGACTGCTACTGCGTCCTCCTTATCCCAACTAAGTGTTCAATTTTGCACACAGTCAATCAGGAGGCACTGTACAGGTTATAATAAAGAGAACAAAAAACATGAGTATGGGATTATGGCTCTTATTCAGTAGATTGGGTTCAGGTATTAGACTTGTAATGTCATTTTACTACGATTCAGGCTAGAAACTTGATCAGGGCTGAAATTTCTACAGCATTTCGATACATCCTCATAGCAGTATCATCTCCTCATGTTGGGAGAGGGTCCGAGGTTCGAGTGTTTAGATTTTGTCTCCATTGGGTTTGTGTACAAACTGCATGCAGATGAAAAAAGATGAAAAAGCACAAGAAAAGGTGTTCCTTTTTGCTTCTCATTTGATTTAAAAGTGATATCACAAACAAACAAATAAATAAATAATGAGACCCAAGACCTTATTGAGGACAATATTTTGAAATCTGAACACTTGCAAATGTCATTTTGGTGGCATTTTTGGAGCCAAAGGAGCCTAATTTCATGTTCTACAATCAGGATATAATGACAGATTTAACAAGTATTGTGTTAAATGGGTTACGCACTGCAGCTTTATGGCATAATGAATACAAAATCATTAAACTGCAAAATCATAATGCTGCAAATGCTGCAAACGTAAACTGAACCCAAGAGTGAATATTGACTGCTTGTCCTGCCCCAACCACTTCAACAACACCTCCCTCTCTCGCCCTCCAGTGTCAGCTACCATCTCAAATAGGATCAGGACTGAAAGGGTAAGGTGGAGCAGCCATTGTGAGAAAGACAGCTGCAGACATGAAGCAGAAGATATTAAACGTGTAGCTGGTGTGTGATTTCCATCATTGTTTTCTCTGGTCTTCAGAGCTCGTTCAGGGAGCCTTTTCAGTGTGTGTGTGTGTGTGTGTGTGTGTGTGTGTGTGTTGCCCCTGCGGCCAGTGTTAGCATTAACAGTGTATTAAGATGGAGCGTTTGTGTGGTTGTCTCTGGCTCTTCTCTGATGGGCAGCACTTCTGTGAAACCTTTAAAGGCTCCGTTTTCTTAGAGAAAACGAGAGGAAAAAACCCTTTAGATGTCTAGAGCTTTTATTATTGTGTTGCTATGCATTTGAATTTAGACAACACAGTCAATTTGTTTTGCAATACTGATGTCATCATTAAGTAATCAAGTTTAAACAAAGCTAAATGTAAATCAAAACAACAATAAAAGTACTAGAGCTGTAAAGAAGAAAGACCCTTAGAAGAGTGGAGCTTTTACTATTGTTTTGATACAAGTCTGGTCTAGTTTTTTTATTTAATTTTTAATGTAATTACATAGTTATTACATAGGTATTACACAACAAATGAAATTTATGTCTGGTTTATGTTCCGTATGATGGGTTTGAGTCGGATCTTTTTTATTCATTTCGATATCAGACGAAGATGAAAACATGGAAGCTGTGTAAAGGATTCTAAATTTAATTCAAAACTTGGTGAGGATGGAACGTTCTGCTCTCTTGACCGAATTTCTCTTGAACTTTGAGACAGAAATTATGAAAAGTGTTTTTATGGAGATTCAATATTCAACTGCACACAGTAACTACTATGAAACTAATATGATACGAGAGGGAGGAATGGTGCTTAAACTTACGGGTTAAAGAAAGGACGGGGAGTGAGAAAGGGAGAAGAGGGATAAGAGTGTTCTCTCAGTAGGCGCTCAGTGAGTCAGAAAATAGGGCGAGGGGCCTGCGCTGGCCGGTGGTTTGATGAATGTGGAGGGGAACTGACAGTAGTGCTGGGACAATGTTTTCTCTCGCTTGTTCACTCAGTCTCACTCGGCCCAGTGCGCCGCTGTCCTCCTGCCCCGCGTCGCCCAGCCTGAATGAGCCTCCTCAGCCACCGTAACTGAGAGCTTTGTCAGCTTCACTTAGAGCAGAGCCAGAGAGACACTCCAGCCCAGTGGCACACACACACACACACACACACACACACACACACACACAGCAGTCCGGGTGCTAAATAACAGTTTCATTTCTACGAAATCTGCACTGCCGACCTCCCCAGATGGGCACGCAACACGCACGGCCTGTCTTCATCAAACAAACACACAATACAGCTGACGACTCAGAACTGGTCTCCGAGGTCTAATATCAAAACCAAATCTCTCTCATTTTTCTTAAAATAGAGTTATGGACTGTGTAAACATCATCACTAAACACAGTGTTCACTCCTCAGGCCATATCTGGAGACTAAGCTGCCAAAACAGCTGGTTTTGAATTAGTTGTTTTTGTGATATTAAAAAACCCCACAGAATTTAGGCTTATTTAACACATTTACATTAGAGTTATAGGGAGTGTTTTTGTCTGACCTGTTTTTCCATTGAGGCACAATGGTAGGCAGCCAATCAGAATAGAGATGATTTGCATAATTCGGTTTAAAAGGTGGAGCAACAAAGAGAGATTACCTAAGAGGGATGAAAAGGTTGGATAGCAGTCCTACAAAAATGAATTATTTTGCTCACATAAAAAATGGAATGTAAAATATATGCTCTCTAATAAATTATCCTGAGACAAAATCAGAGACTTTGCCTTTGTCCCTTCATTAACTCAAATCTGTCCACTTAAATCTGAGTGTTACTGTGTTTGTGTCACTATATAAAAAGCCTCATGCTGCCCTTATTGTTGGATGTGGCCACACTTTACTCTTTGGTTTAGAGTAACAAAAATACTTCCATGAGTGTCTACACATTTTTTGCATTGAGAAATCACATTTTGAACTGGACGTTCCAGCCAGACTAGGAAAACCACCTTCTGATGAGATATCTTGAAGGTGGGAGGAGCTTGTGAAGAACAAATGCTTTGGGCTGGTTGTTTAAAATATGTTTTTTCAGCTTCCTGGCGGTAACATTAGCAATCAGGCTTCCTTCAGTATTCGACACCTAGCAAAGAAAAAAACTTAGCAAGGCAGATGCACCACACACAGCCTTCCAGAATTTCTTCAGAGTGTCCCTTTAATGAATGAGAGTTAAAATAGCTGTTTGATGATTAAGGGTTAATATTCCTTTTAGTGGACTTAAAGTGACTTTGGCTAAGAAAGAGCAGTGTGATTGAGGTGTGGAAAGTGAGTCTGTACTTTAAAGCCCGAATCTATGCTGGATCGGGAAGACGCCCAAGTAAACACTTCCAGCAGAAGCGTCTCTGTGCCTAGTCAACCCGAATCATTAGACGTTCGGGCGATGACAGGCCTGTCATCGCTGCCAAGCCTTCAGACGCCGGTCCCACATGGTTTTGATACTCAAAAGCACAAGAAAAAAACAACAACAAAACGAAACAAACGCAAACCAGTGTATCCAGTCCAAATGATTTCAGCTCGGATCATCACTGATTTCCTGCACTAGGAGCAGCGTTTCCTCACTCTGGCTCTGGAGCTCTGTCCTGCAAACTGATGTGAAGTGATCTACTTTCCTATCAGATTCCAACCTGGTCTAACATGCTGAAAGCGGTGGTGGAGGCCTAGTGTGTAGAATACTGGCCTCTGGACCAAAAGGTCATGGGTTTGAATCCTACCTTCAGCAGACCACCACTGGGTTCCTGAGCAAGACCCTTAACCCCAAGTTGCTCC
>JBBJLS010000155.1:18940583-18950901 GCA_037577275.1 Bryconaethiops microstoma | reverse complement strand
CTCTCTCTCTCTCTCTCTCTCTCTCTCTCTCTCTCTCTCTCCCTCTCTCTCTCCCTCTCCCTCTCCCTCTCCCTCTCCCTCTCCCTCTCATCGTTGTGTTCTGTGGCTTCCTGTAGCGTGTCTCTTTGTCTCTGTTCCTTTTTATCCCTACCCACAGCTAGCACACACACTATATTTACTGAGCTATTTAACATTACCTCTGATGCCGGATTTCTTCAGAATACCTTCCATAGTCACTCTGTCTCTCTCTTTTCTTTCTCTCTCTCTCTTTTTTCCACCGCTGACTATCTCAGATGTCAACTGCATGCCAGACTCCCACTCTAGGTTAGTCAGAAACATTTTTTGTTTCCCTTCTCTCAAATATAAGGCACATTTTAGTGTCCAGAGTTTTCTCCCACTGTCCATAGACGTAAGTCAAATTGGGGGTGGTAAATTGCCAGTAGGTGTGAATGTGAGTGTGTGTGCCCTGTGATGGATTGCGTTTTGTCCTTTGACCACTGGGACAGGCTCCAGCACCCCCCGTGACCCTGATTATGGAGCGGTTCAGATAACGGATGCATGGATGGATGGATGGATGGTGTCCAAAGTTCTCTAGTTGTGCACTGAAGCTACAAGGCTACAAGGCTAGCTACTCTACCAGTTGCGTGCCTGAACCCTAACACACTTGATTCAAATTGGAGCTAGACTTCTACATCAAATAGACTTGCTTGGTCTGTTTGGTCTGCTCGGTCAGCAAAATGTCATATTTTCATTCCTGTGTATTAAAAAATGGCATACGTTTTCATTACGTTGTCATTTCTTGAGATTGTTGGTACAATAAAAGTTGAAGGCATGCAGTGCCTTCCGTCCCTTAGCCTGGGATCTCTATTGCAACTGTGTAGATTCTCTATGCCGAACAATCCTTTTTATGGGCTGTGGGTGTGTGGAATGGGCTGGATATAGTCATTAGTTCTAGCAAAGGCCAGCTCGACCTGTCTGAGCAACAGCAGGTTTCAGGAAGCTCCATTCTTCTCTTTATGAAGCAGCCAAGCATCGCTGTGGCAACCCAGGGATAAAATTGAGATCGGGAGGCTTCAGTGAGCAGGGAATTGAGGGTGGCCAGACAGGGTAAAATTCCTCCATTTCAACCCAAAACAAGGGGCGCATTGTGCTGATTATCATCAGCCTGCATTCATGGCTCAACCACTGTATCAGCAAAGCCTTCGGCGTTCAAGCGGTGTAGGTGTTTGGACTGACGCCGATGTCTCCTCTCTTGTTCCTTTTGTTAGGAGTAGGGAATTTAGGTGTGGCCAGGTCACTCTGACTGAAAAAGGATGGTGGGAAAATCGGTGGCCAATGTAAAACAGGGGCAGCTGTCCATTTCGGAAGAGGTAAACACAGCTTTACGGACATGGTTTCCTCAAGCTGACGAGAACTAATGACTCTATACTGCGCAAGGTTGCTGGCGTAATCGTCTGTTGTCAGCAAGCCAGGCATAATTACAAGTGGCTCAGGCTGAGATCAAGGTCTCTTGCTCTTGCTCTCGCTCTCTGTTTGCGTGCCCTTGCAGTCTCTCACTCTGCTGTGTGTCTCTGTCACCCTCCCTGTCACCGAACATATATCATCGCTCCCCCCGTCTCATCCCGGCATCCGTCCATCCCTCCTTTGCTCTCCCGTCTGCCAGCACTTATCATCCCCTTCACCCTTTCAAAGGACAAAGGATGAGCATGGCAACAGTATCATATCTGAGATCTGAGGCCCCATCTTTTTGTTAGGCTTCACAAAGAAGCAACTAAAACAGGACTGTACTCTGTGATGGTATTCTAGGAGAAACTGATCCAGGACAAACACAAAGAGATCACAGGGTGCGCACCTATGTAGCTTCTCCAACCAAATGTTGGAGAAGTCCTAGTGCCCAAGCCAGGATGAGCAGTCCATTCCATTGTCATGGTGGCTGTCCAAATGAAAGGGACAGCTCACGCTGCTCATCGCAGAGGACAAACAAATTTTACGACTAGAAACATGTGAGGATTAAAGAAAACATTTGGCAGATCACAGCAGAAAGGCTGTGTTTTGTAGATCAGGGTGTACTCATTGTTTTCGTGTCCTGTAGTTGCAGAGCTTAAAAGAAAAAAAAAAAAGATAAATTCATGACCTCTACTACTCAGTGAATCTAATTTTCATCTTTAATCTTCATCCAGAGTAATCAGATTTGGCACAATGTTGCACTTTTTCACACTTGGTGCAAAAAGGCCTTTTGGAGGACTTGTGTAACAAAACAGGTGATTCAATTTAATATTTAAATTGACAATATTGAGTAAATATTGAGTAACTCTGAGCCTTCTCTTTCAGGGATAAGACTACTTTGACACATATGCATTCTAGAGCTCCTGATGGTGTGGGTTTCCTTTCTTTCAACTATGCTTGCAAATCAAAGCATTAATTATTTGAACATTTTAGGAACGAAAATTAAAACGCAAACCTTCTTTAGTTTTTTCATTGCTCCATTTAGTGTAAATAACTCTTTTTAGGAGTGGTGTTATATGCAGTTTTCTCAGTGCTACACTATTTATTACAGTTGTAACTTTACTAGCACCAGTGCTACCTGCTCACAGAGTAACTATACAAACTTGTAAATCATCTCAAACTCTAAGAACAGCTTTCAAGTGATTATTCACATTCCATGACCCGGCTTTAAGCCAAGTATGTGTGAGTGCTTGCGCTGTACTTACAGCAGAACACAATATCAGACTCAGCTAGCCCCTATTAATGACCATAGTCGGTATGCACTTTATAGCGAATTGTATTTCATGGGTCCTTGAACATGAAAGAGAAATCTTGTTTGGAGGATCCATAAAATTCATTAAAATAAGGTCTAGTATGACTTTTCTCAGGCATGTGCAGACAGCGATACAGCAGTTAAATACGACAGACTCTCCGGGGGTGGGGGGGGGGGGAGAGAGAAAGAGAGAGGTGGGAGAGAGAGGCAGAGGTGGAAAAAAGAGCCTTGCTTGCTGGGTTAATAACGTGATTGTGGTGTGTGCAAAACTCCACCACTTTAGCACCAGTTTAATTTGTCAGAATAATGTGCGAAAAACTGTCAAGTCTTCATCAAAACACCTGACAAAATGTCAACTTGTCATTTTGAATTGTCTTACAATGAACCGTGTGGTTCTGATGTGAAAAAAAGAAAAAGAAAGAAAAAATGAGGTGAATCCTTGCGTGACTTTATTATTTATCATACTTCGTTGCAAACCGCCGTATCTGAGAATCTCCAACCGCAAATTAGGAGCTGCAGGAAATTTGCTCCCAAATAATTTGTCAAATTATTCCCACTGAGGTAAGTACAGCACGGCAAACACACAGACTCCAAATTACACGGTCTCGCAATGAGAGGGGGGCCGCCCAGCCAAGCAACACAGCAAAAATCAAGGAAACCGAAGTAGTCGCCGCATGAGCGCAAACCATTTCGCTCAATTACAAATGTGCATGCTGTCATCTCACGGCACGTCCTGGTGTACTGAGAATTTCCACACGATTTGGAGGAGGTTATGAACATTCCTGTGTTCATAAGACTCCCCAGGCTGAGGAGAGGCCTGACCCCATAACGAATCTGACTCTGGTCATATACTTCACAAGGTTCTGGCTCTGGAGTTGTGACTAAGAGGTACTCTCTGCTGGCTCAGTAGAGAGTGATCTCAGACTGAACAGGCCTATTTTCCAGATGAGGATTGTTCCTGCACTCAAATCACTTGGTCACCTATGCCTGGATACTCCCGCTGATTATCTCTGGGACTGGACGCCTGGACACCAGGTCCATGCTGGACTAGGCTACACTAGTTCTAGTACAAAAAACTATTGATTTTTTGTACAGGGTGAAGCTTTCACACTCTTAACTAGGTTCACAGTCAGTGTTCCACTAAATGTGAAGCAATTCTTCAATATTCAAAGAAGCACCAGAAGGCTTCATGTTGTGAACTTAGAATTCAGTTTTGGTAAGTTTTAAGCAAATTTCCAGACAGCTAAGTCCAGGTACTCCAGACATTAGTCAAGTATGAAGGTCTTACCTGCTTGGCTGGTCGCGATGCTGACAGCGGCAAAGAGTCTCTGGGTGCGGCTTAGGTCCGAGACGCCATTGACGGCCTCTACTTCGAAGCTGTAGTTGGCGTGGGCCAGAAGTTCGCTGATGGTCACGTAGGTGTCGGTCAAGCCACTCTGCTGTGGTGTATAAACCACGTTTCCACCACATGGCACGCACTCTTCTGGCTCCCAGCTGCAGCGTCGACAGATAATCCGGTAGGTGACGTCATTGCGGCCCCCGTTGTCAGCCGGTGGGCTCCACTCCAGAGTGACGGTGGTCTGGTTGATGTTGTAGACGAGGTTCTGAGGAGCCGAAGGAGGCCCTGTAGATGAGAGGTCGAGGGAGAGACGGTGAAAGCGAGAGAGATGAGACAGGAAGAGAGGAAGACGGACAGAGAGAGGGGAGGACAGAGAAGAAAGAAAGAGACAAGAGATGAGTTATGCAACCTCGCGACAAGAAGACTGACAGTGACACCAGGTACACTCACTGGATTATTCCTCTCCTCTCTCTGCTGCTGTATTAACCTGCCATGGGGACCTGCAGAATCCAGCCCCCTGGCAAATACCGACACGCAATTATACTGTAACCCAGATACTCCAAGATGTTCCAGAATGCAGGGGGGAGTCAGACTTTGAGAGCTGCCAAGGTCAGAGAGAACTGGGAAAAGACACACTGCGAAACAACTCAATAACGAGCTCGGAGGAAGCCTGGAAAATCCTTTCCTGATAAGCCTGCCTTCCCTTTTCCCTCCAAACCTTTAGTATATTAATTAGCCAACGGAAAGGCTAACGGGCTTGTCGTGTCATGAGTAGGAGAGAGGGGAGTAGTAAAAGTTTATGTTTTTGACAGGGCCAAGATGAGAGGAATCTGAATCCAAAATTTATGAGAGGGAAGTAAAAGTGAGTTATGGAGTTAATGGCAGTGGCCATGACAGAATCAAATGGGCTACAATAACCAGCTGAACTCAGAGTAGAAAACAAGGTGTTATCTCTTTATCCTGCGCAATTCCAGACTCCCAAGTACACCTCATAAAACGATGACTTACACTCAGCCTCGGTTGTCCTCCCACAGCCTTCATTTCTAACACTACCATAATGTTCTTCAAGCCCTTCCGCAGCCTGCTGTTTCATCTTTAATAACGCTTGATTTAAAGAGGATAGGGCTGGTTTATGAGTAGGGGTGTCCAGAAAGAGTGAAGACACAATCAAGGCATGTTTTAATGTGTCTACTTCAAGCTTAAACACAATTTGAACCATTCCCTGGGGGTATTTGACCTTACTGTGCCCTGTTTACGCCCCTGCGGGTGAAACGTGGTACTATGCCACTCAGAAGTAACATAGACAGACATTGAAATGAAAACATGAAACACTAAACATTCTGTGTTGTTTCGTTATTTACAAAAAAATCATTAATGACTAATGTTTGATTGGACATATAGGGGCAGGAGTTGGAACGGAACGGAATCGGAGGAGCCCCAGCGTCAAGGTGTCATTAGATGGGGAAATGCACCACTACTCAAATATCATGCACCACTAAACCCACTACCATTTTTACATGCTTTGTTTTAGGGAGTTGCTGAATATTGTGGGAGAATAAATCAATAGATTGATTTGTTAAACAGACCCCTTTGGTGGTTTGCTGTAAATATGGCAGTCCTACTGATTCTCTCCTGAATAGTTTGGGTCTTTTCCACATCTATAACTGAATACTGTCATTGGGGTGGTACCTCAAGGGGACAGATTTAGTATCTTTAGATAGGAAACATAATTGTATCATGTACCACTGCTTATCTCTACCACTCCATCTCTACATCATATATCATTGCATATCTACACTATTCCATGTGTGTACCATATAACATTGCATAACTGTGCCATTCTATATACAAATGTGTACTATTTTTCCATGTGACTGTAACACACCTGACTCACCCCTGGCCACTTCCCCCACTCTTTTCACATTGCTCCCCCAACCCTGACCATTCACCTCCATGGCTTTCAGATGCCAAACTCGTGAGTTCTGGTTGTGGGCAAAGACCTTAATGAGGACATCCTTACATACATGGCTGTCTTTTTGGATGTACCCACACTAGCTCCGGCGGTATGTCCTGGCCCACAGGCTGGTGGCTGTGTCCCGAAACCTCACCTAACGAAACACGGCATCCATATGTATGAGGGCAAAAAGCAGACTGTAAATCTGCAGGGCTGGACAATACAGCACTTAAAGTGTGCACCTCATTAAGGCTAATGGCAAACACAAACTGTCTCTCCCTATGTCTCTCTCTCCCTCTCTCTCTCAGCCTTCCATATTCATCAGAAGAAGAGAGGGGAAAATGCATGATCGGACAAGATGAAAGGGCCACCTGTGGCAAGTGTGGAGGCGAGGTGGGCGTCTAATTCTTTTTGCATCTCTGTCTCTCTCTCTCTCTCTCTCTCTCTCTCTCTCTCTCTCTCTCTCTCTTTCTCTCTCAACCTCACCAACAGATGCTAATGATGTCCCTCCTACTTTATTGTCTGTTGGAGACGTGCACACACAAACACATGCACAAATACACGCTTAACCTCCCGAGATGTGTTTATCTTGCATTTCCATGGCTACCTAGAAAGATAACAGAAATGGCTCAGCCACCTTCCTTTTGGATCGGGAGTGGTAAAGGTGAAGGGGCTGATTGCCTATAAATAAACAGCTAACACACAAAGCTGATCCTAGAGGCACTTCGGCATCTCCCTGCAGAACCGAACAGACACTTTTAACACAAACAAGTGATAATGCCGAATGAAAACACGTGGCCCACCTAAACACCTCCCAAAGCGCTTCCACCCCTTGACACTTATATCCTTGCATGTCCTTGGTCCCTTGCATCTTTTCGGTCTGTGTCTGTGGACGTGAGGAAAATGGCCAAGGACAAGGGTGCATTTATACTTGTTCGGTTCACTTTGTCAAAAAGCTCTTTTAGCATTCACACTGACGCGTGTGACATCAAACCAAGAGAAAAAAAAAAGTTACAGATTCTGTGTCATGAATTCCATTCAGTTCAATTCAGTTTAATAACTTGGTAACTCAAAAATGATGGAATTCAATTCACTTACTCAATTCATTCAGTTAAATAATTCAATTTATTTCGATAACCCATTTCAGTTCAATAACTTAAATTCGATAACTCATCACGTAGAAACGGTCAAATTCAGTTCAGTTGAATTAGGTACCCTCCAGCATGCATGTCCCTCCAGCATTTATCGTCTCTCATGAACGTGGCCAAGATCTGAATGTGGTTTGATGGTTTGAGTGCATCCCGGCTGCATCCAAAGCAGACTTTTGAGCGCCATCCTGCACGTGGAAGGCTTGAAACCTCTGTCCACCCTTTTTCTGTGCAGCCTCGGCGGTGTCCTGTTCTGCTCTTTCTTCTCTTTCGCTCTGGGCAAACCTCAGCTGCCTTTCAACAGCACAAAGCGCTCTCCACTCGTTCTCATCCCCTCTCTTCCTCTCTCCTTCCTGCTCCCCACAGAACTTTCTTTTCACGGATTAATCTTCCATTGCCTTCGCAGACTGTGATGTCTCAATCATCTACTGCTCGAGTGTGTGTGTGTGTGTGTGTGTGTGTATGTGCATTTGTCTCCTCTACAGGGTGCCCGTTAGGTTGATTCTGGAGGAGCGAAGCTGATTGAACCTGTGATTTCTGATGGTGCCGAAGAGCCATGAATTACACATTCTGTGACAAACATCACACCGTGCAAGGACTCAGGATACGCACAAACACACACACACGCACACACACACACACACACACACACACACACACACACACACAGGCAGTAACATCCCTGCTACCATGGAAATGTTCAGAAGAGGTGTTTTGTCGCTATAAACAGAGAAACACCACGAACACCACAGGCCTTTAGAAAAGGTCAAATTGCGTTTTCTTTCACCATGCTTCTACTCGCTTCTCAGACGAGGAGACCCATAGAGGAACCATGTTTAGACCTATTAATGGACAGTTCTCCAAAATGTTAAGTTCAAGACCTCCTTTGAGGATAGTTAGTCACTGCACCTCCATCCACCAGAACCTTCTCCTGTTTCTCGCTTTGTCCACAGCCGACAGCTTCACACACAAGAGGCAAGGGGCTGTTCTATGACCTGTTAGGTGGGTGCTAAACAGCCGTCAGTTGTGATTGGCTGGCACACATATTCAATTTTAATGATGTGTACCATCAGGTACTATTTTTCTATACATACTCAAATCAGATTTAACAAACTAGCAAAAATAACATATTGCTGAGTAGAGATACAACCTCAGCAGCCCCCTTAGTTTGAAGACCACTGATTTAAAGTTACATAATAGTTCCCACATTTCCACCCACTGGCTAGGTCTAATCCAATCGCATGATACTACCAAGATGGGAGGGTGACAATGCACTGGGTGGAGTCCTACTTAGTTACGCTCTCTGGGATTACCAGTGGTTGTGGCGCTGCCTTGGACTGAGCTTGCAGCGTTTAGATGGGTGTGCCATCCCTTTCAATATTAAGTCCAACTTCCTTCAAAGGATCGTCTTTGTAAATAACAAACCTCTACATGATGTGAGTTCTAGACCAATTAAAGCTTGTGTGCGTTTTTAAGCCGAGAACCATTTAGGAGCTTTTATTTTTAAGAGGGTCCAGCGAAGACTATTCTTATAGCAAGAGGATCCTGCCGGAGGCCGAGAGAAAAGCGGCATACTTTTTCACCCTCTGCTTTCTAGTGACAGAATGTTAATTAGGTCAACTGCTGATCCTGAGTGTGTGTGTGTGTGTGTGTGTGTGTGCGCGCGCGTGTGTGTGTGTGTGTGTGTGTGTTGGGCCTAGACTTAAGGCTTAACTTCGGAATGCTGTGTTCAGAGCAGGGCTTGGCTGTCCCGGCCCCGCTCCGCCTATTAGAAGTCAAGTCACTAATTAAGCATGGCTAAGTAGGGGAGAGCTGGCCGCTTCCATTCGAACAGCACTGAAATCAAGCAGGCAGTAATCCCTAATTCACTGAAGGTGGCGGCTGAACTCTGGCCTCTGCTACAGTACCAAAGGGAAAATGGGACAGGGAGGCTGAAGCTGGGCTGCTGTCCCATAGCAACTGCTGGCGAGGTGGAAGTATCGAGGACAAGTCAACTAGTTTCACTGGACCGGTTCAATAGAGGAGGGAAAGGGGGAGGCTAGTGGTCTCTCTCTCACTCTCTCTCTCTCTCTCTCTCTCACTCACTCTCTGATTTAGATTTTGACTCAGACTCATATGGCCTTATTGACAACAACTGCTGTCTAAGGAACGCTGGGAAGGGCTCAGATTAAGAGTTATAATGCCACTATTAATATCTCTCTCATGCTAATCTTTCTCTCTTCTGTTTCTCTCTCTCTCTTCCCCTTTTATTCTCTCCCCTTTCTCTCTATTTATATCTCTCTCTATCACCCCTGTCTTTCTCTACACCCCTGTTAAGGAAATTTTCATATCAACATCACCCAGAAATCTGCTCTGCTCTTCATCAGCAGATAGAACTTTTCTTCTTGCAAGAACCAGCAGTGGAGGGCCGAGACATTTCAACGCTCAGTGATACAGAATCTTCTCAGCCCTTACACAATACGCAATAAGATTATATTGAGGGCAGCTGGTAGCCTAGTGGTTAGGGCGTAGCACAAGACTGCTAAGCACCTCTGAGGTAGCCTTGAGCAAAGTACCGTCCCCACACTCTGCTCCCCGTGTGCCGTGTTCCTGGCTGCCCCCTGCTTCACTTGGTGAATGGGTTAAACGCAGAGGAAGAATTTCATGCTGTTTACACCGTGTGCTGTGGTGTGTTCACCTATAACAGAACGGTCACTTTCACTTAAGAAAAAGGAAAGAACATAAGTGTCAGGTTTATCGGGGCTGCCAGTCTTACTGACAAAACCTTCCACAAGGACAACAGCCCATCCAGTTAGGACCCGTCGTCTCTCTTGGTAAGCTTCACTTCTGCTGTTTCACACAGAAATGTACCATAGGTTCATTTTGCATCACGTTACATTTTGTTCCAACAAACCCCCTTTACCTTTAACTTTCTTTATTTCCCTATCCATCTTCCCTCTCTCTCCTCCTCTCTCTTTTCCTTTTTTATTCCCTCTCTCATGCTTTCTATACATCCCTCTACCTTCATCTTTCAAATAGTTTTTCTCTTTTTTGTTTTTTGTTAACACTTCCCTCACTTCTTTCTCTCTCTCTCTCTCTCTCTCTCTCTCTCTCTCTCTCTCTCTCTCTCTCTCTGCCCT
>JBBJLS010000155.1:18927415-18938856 GCA_037577275.1 Bryconaethiops microstoma | reverse complement strand
GTGTGCCGGAGAGCGCGGACACTGTAGATCTGGAGACGGAGACGTATAGAAGCCACGGCCACAGGCGGAGAGAGAGAGAGAGAGAGAGAGAGAGAGAGAGAGAGAGAGAGAGAGAGAGAGAGAGAGAGAGAGAGAGTTAGAGCCTCTTTCACAGTTGAGTTCACATAAAAAAGAGGGCAGGGAAGAACAGATCAGTGAGCTTGTGTTCACATCTTACAACAGCTGCTGTTTGGATCAAACTGCCCCTCCGGCATCATGAGCATACTTAACAAACCTCTCTCTCTCTCTCCACACACACACACACACA
The DNA here is from genome assembly GCA_037577275.1 of Bryconaethiops microstoma. NCBI lineage: Eukaryota > Metazoa > Chordata > Actinopteri > Characiformes > Alestidae > Bryconaethiops > Bryconaethiops microstoma. Next base: position 18,938,549 of record JBBJLS010000155.1, on the reverse strand, counting down.
CACACACACACACACACACACACTGCTTTTACTGCACAGTAGCATATGTTTGTTTAGAACTGATCATGTTGAGCTCTCTGTAAGTACTGGCAAGTTTATTTTTACGTCGTCCACCTTCATGGGGGGCAAAGAGAGCAAAGGAGAAAGAGAGAAGAAAGAAAAATAGAAAGAATGAGGAAAAAGAGAGAGAATAGAGAAAGAAAGAGACAGAGGGAGCTGTTGTAGAAAATGGGCAAAGTGATTATTTCAGCATTTCACCTTTAGTGGGAGGAAGGGGGAGGGATCGCCCGAGGCACGTTGCAAGGATCTCCCTCACACGTCTCAATGACAACGGGTCATTTACGCCCTCGATTTATTTCATCAGACCATATGGACAAGGTTTCTAATGAAGCACCGTCATGATATGAGACCTCCTGAATTATAGCCAGCAGGATTAGGAACTTATACCGGTTCATAAGCTGCGCTGGCACCTTCAGTTTTGTGTCTGAAACTTTTTATATCTCTATAATTGAATTAAATAATCTAGCACAAATTGACCCTATCTAAGACGGGTCAAGCTCGCTGTGCCCTGGGTGCTACAGTGCTGATTTCCGAGTCAGGGTTTAGGCAGAACCAGTGCTGTTCTGGATCTGGCAGAGCTAACACACGCACACACACACACACACACACACACACACACACACACACACACACACACACACACACACAGAGAGAACCCAGCTGTTTTTGGAAATCCCTCTCTGGTCTAATGGGAGAATCCGACCCACATGAATTTGCTTAAATCCAGAACCGTGCTTGGATGTTTGGATGGATGTTTGTGTGTGCGCTGCCTTGCATTTTAATGACTGTTACCGGGAATGTGTCGCTATCGGTTTTCCATCCGGAGACTATCCCTGTTTTCAGATCTTGATCTCATTCTTTCTTTTTCCACGGCGAAACAAAACAGGCCAGTGAAAACTGATGTGACGAGCCTAAAATGGAGGGAGCAGTAGTGGCCTCACGGTTTCCTCATTTTAACACCTCAGCGTTGAGGATGGGGGGCTCTGAGGAGAGAGGTATCCCCATTTCAGCTACATGAAAGCCCTGTCACTGCCTATTTACCTCAGCGCCCCGGCCTGGCGCGAATAAGACCGCTCTCCGGCAGCCGGAGGAGAGAGAGAGAGGTGATTTTATCTGCGATATTTCTCTACCTGTGAAGACTGGTAATTGAAAGCAGGATCTCTAGTTCAGCCTGCAGGATCTGGTGGCAGGGCGCGTACGGCGCTCGATGAAGCTTTGAGCTTTTATGCTCTCGTAATTCAACATAAGACTTACTGAGCTTGTTTAGGTCCCTAAACTGAAGGATCGCTAAAATCTGCCATGCAGTTGGAGGTACAGCTGTTTGAAAAGACTGATGGGATGCTGTCCCATGATATTTGCAAGAGTTTACAATAGAGTGATATGATACACCATGATATGCCTGAAAATGCAAAACCACAAAAGGGCGTGTTACATAAAGCACCAAGCCCTTTGGCACCAGAGAAGCAGAATTGATTTTTTAGGACTTGTTACACTAGTACTTGCTTTAGTACATGTTTTAGAAACAGAACTTAAGGGTGTTCTCCTCATGGTCTTCAGTAACACTAACAGATGAAGCTAATCCCAATCCCAAGGGAACTTCATTTCACACGATTCTGTGTAGTTGTAGACATTTGTGTTAGCACTAAAAGCATCAAATATATATTATATATTATATGTTATTGTCTATCTATCTATCTATCTATCTATCTATCTATCTATCTATCTACCACTCACCCTAACTATTATGAATTATTCAGGCCCTTTAACAAGTGTGGGACCACTTGTAAATGACTGAATGGGTTAATAAATTAAATTCAGTTAAAATTCAGTTACCATTCGTCTCATGACTAACCACCTGTTGGTCTGTCTGTATAACACTTTAAAAGCATTAACTTTGACCCACCAGGTGGTTTTGGGGGCGGCATTTAATGGAAAGGACTGAAGAAGCCATTACACGCTGGCAAGGCAGTGTGTGTGTGTGGGTTAGCCTTTCGGCCGCCTGAGCCCCCGCATGAAGGATAGATCCCACATGAGCCGCGGGCTTAAGAACCGACCGCAGTCTCCCAGCAGCTCCCTAGCTAACATGCTAAGATTAGCACATTCACAAATCACCAAAACAGGAGGGCCCTCGACCCCGCTGACAAGCCGGCTCCTTACAGCCGTGAAGCAGGGGGCGGTTTATTTTTATGTCCGTGCGTTTCGGTGGGGAGGTTGGGTGGGGTAGGTGGGTGTTTATTGCAGCGTCTGAGGAGCCCGAGCATCCCTGAGATGTTTACACGAGCAACCAGGCGGCAAATTAGGCTTCATATCAAAGCACCCGCTGACGTGAGGACCGGCCTGAAAGCCAGCTATCTCTCTCTCGCTCTCTCTCTTCCCCACTCGTCCACTTTCCCTGAGAGTGACATGCACAAACAGAGCCCTTTCTGAGGTGCACATTCCAGGTCTGCCAACATGGCCGCCCAGGGCTAGAGCGATTCTTGGCACAGCTAGCCGAAAAAAAAATACACCACTGTTACGCTAACATACTAACTCACTCCACAGCAGTTGAATGATGGTTTAGCATGTCACGCCACTGACAGCTTTATTTCGGCGGAGGAAGGGCGAAGACGAAACTCGTCAAGTTATGCCTTTGTGTGCGCGATTTTCTAGCTGACAGTAGCACGGACTAACATGCAATTATTAGCGCTATGGGCCCCGGCGTGCCAGGATGCTCTCGAGAACATGACACGTAACTGGCGAACAAGGCAGCGCAACAGTAGGATAACATGCACCACTTAACTGCCCATTTGCTAAGTTGATATCACGCTGTTCCTCCCGGGCACAAAAAAAGAAGAGAAAAAAAAAAAACCGAGTGCCAAACAACAGCTGAGAGCTGCTTTTTTTGTCTGAGGTGCCACAAGCATGAAGGCGAGCTAATGGAACGAGCTAATGGGCTGTGCTGGTTGACATGGGCAGCGCGAGGAGAGCCGCTGGGAGCGGACGGCGTCAGCCCTCATTTACCACACAAAGAAATTAGCGGGCCCTTAGAAAGCAGGGCCGAGGTTAAGCAGAATGAGGCGGGAAGAGATTACGGCGGGCCCTCGGAGGCAGGCGGAGAGGGCTGGCATCTGTAACTTTTTCTTCCATCGGTCAAGCCTCCTGCTTGGGACCAAAAAGAACAGCCTCACACTCTGGATTTTCCTATTCATGGCCTTGATAGAGGAGGAAGGCCTTCCGCTCCAGGGAGGAGTGAGACTTGGCTCCCATCATCGCCAGCGTTTCAATGACATTCCGCATACCGAGACAGAAAACAAAGACAAAGAACCACTATCTCCTACGGACACTCAGGCGAGAAGAATGAGGCAGTTAAGATACTGGTTTAGGGCTTTTTTTTTAGGGGCCCAGTTCCTCGACGTTCTTGAGTCGTGTCCAAACGTCCACCACGTTTGCCACATGCCGGTCCGAGAACTGGAAAAAGAGCTAGTGGAATTGGAAATAAATAAATAAATAAATAAATAAGTGAAGAGGATGGATGAGCCTTCCAGCCGGCAGTGGCATTTTGTGACAGATTGACATAGTGTTTCCTGTGGCCATAACAGATGATAATTATTTCTAATGTCCTGATGTGACAGTCTGGCACCTTCGCTGTTGTTTTCTTTCTTCAGATAATCTTACGCTGATTGACAGATTATTTGGTTCAGGTGGCCTCCAGCGAGCACCGTCTTCACACATCGTCGCCTCTTCTTGCGGTAGGACCTGAGCGTAGGCTTCCTTCATTTCTCTTGTCCGTCCTGAAGCATATCAGAGAGCTGTTTTCTCTGAAAAACTTGGGAATCTACCATCCAACTAAGAGAAAGTCTCTAATCTTAAGTGGGAAGCTAACATCAAGCTTCCCTCCTTGTGCAGAGGTTCAGCACACTGTTACTTCAAAGTTGGCAGCTCATTTGGTAGCATTGATCCAGCACTTTGTGGGGAAAGCAAATCAAATAGACTTGCATCAGAGGAAGGCCTCTTATGCCCATTTGCAGGCATGGTACCTGCGACGTCCTTCATGGCCTAATTAATATATCAGTTGGCGGATAATATTACTCAATACTGAGGTCCCGTGAATTTAATGGTATTATGGTACAATTTCCACTGATGAAGCCTAAAGGTTTGTTACAACGAGAGACTTGCCTCTCATTGTAACAAAGCTTTAATCATTTTGATACAGGCTTAACTTAAGGCTGGGTATCTTTTGCTTCTGACTTAAGACAACATGAAAACTGACAACTAATCGTACATTTACTAGAGAGGAACTTTCAGAATGGTCTGGGCCTTCAGAGGAGGCCTAATTATTTCTAGGAAACCTTTTTTTCATGTGGAGTTGATTTTTATTCAGTAAAATCATGTTTGGATGTAAACTAGGCAAGCACTGCAGTGCTTCTTGTATTTCTTTACTTTGACTGGAAACAACAGAGTTAAATCCTTGAGTTAAATCCAATGGAAAATGATTCAAATTCTCTGTGGCACTGAGGTTGATAAAACTAAGCAGTTTTATGTACGGTCCTTGCTTAGAACAGTGGCAAAAAAAAGGTCAGTGTCCAATGACACAAAAAAAATTTTTTTGTTAGAACCATATAGAGGTGCTAACAAAAATATGCATTATAATAAGAGTTTTTTTCTGTTTTAAATTTTTGGCCCAAACCTAACACTCTGTTATTGTGTTCCCAGGGCATACTTTCTCAGAAGTGTTTCCAGCTCTCACAAAAAGAGATAATAATATGTAATCCAAAGAGGACTTTTAATTTAAAACAACAAATACAGAAGTGGAGACAAGTGGTGACTCACCTCACCCCACCCTGTTCCGACAAATGGAACCCCTCAAATCAAATTTGAGCATACTAGGTCCTCACAACCGACCTTATTTTAATAACTACTTAGTAAAATCCTATTAGAAACCATTTATTTGTTCTAGCATAGTTTTGCCTATTATTAATAGCAAAAAAAGTGTTAGAACAAATAAACGGCCTAATACTATTTTGCCAGTATTAACTACTTGTGTAACTAACTGGCTAAACTAAAATCTAAAATCTGAATAGAACCTTAAACTGGCTGATGTTGGTGGGTATCAGAATTTTTTGGCTCATAATGTCAGTATCGTGTCGGTCACTAAATGTAGTGACCCATACATTTTAAATTCGGCAGAAACAGCATGAAGGTTCTTCTGATACAGAATTAAAGATATAAAGAGATTAAAGATATAAAGGAAGGGAGAAAATAAAGAAACAGAGAGAGCCTAAGACCAGGTTGAGCAGGTCAAACGTGAAGGAGTCTATTTTGCTCCACTGTGGCAAACATCTCTAAACAATAGGGGAACATCTTTAGAAATAGCCACGCTAACCTCTGCTTCCTGCACAGCTCATACTACGTTTAATTCCTCTTACCTTTCTTCTTGCTTTCCCTACCACTCAGAGTCTGTGGAACAGCTTTCTCTCTTGTTTGTTTGTTGTTTGTTTTATGAATCCTCAAATTAACTCATGGCGTGATGTCACCACTGGGTTAATATAAGACTATCACACCTTTTAATGTTCTTCAAGGCTTCTTTTGAAAAAGCAGTGGAAGATACTGAACCATGACAACTCAAAGAAGCATTCAGATGATTCATCACATGGTTCAGTGGTTCCTATGAAGGAAAACGTGTTGTGTGTGGTTCTTTAAAGACTCTTTAAAATGGTTATATATAGCACCCAAACAAGCATTTTGCTATTTTGTAAAAACAATAAATGACACCAAAAAAATAATTTAAATGGCTCTTCGTCTGGTTGGAGGTTCTTTTCCATGCTGGATATTGTTTTTTAAAAAAACAACGGATCTTTTAGTCGGTGGTTCTGTGGACAAGTCAAAAGATCCTCCTTAAGAAGAAGTTTCCATTTGTAAAACCTTTATATTATGTGATGTATTTTGATCTATATTAGGAGATATATCTGACTCCAAAATGGGTCTTCTATGGGAACACTCCAAGAACTCCTTGATAATGGTGTACACAGCAGTCACAGAACCTTTTTGTGGTACTACATATAATCCTTTTTTAAGGTGGTACCAGAGAAAAAATCAAACAGATGCCAACCTGCAAATAAAACATTCAGCAGCATTTCTGACTTGACTTGACCTACCTCAAATCTATCTGACTGCACAATCCCTGCAAAAAATATAATGCTTGACTCTCAGCTCCTTGCACCTCCCAACATTTTAATCTGGCCTCTGCAAAAGGTGAGGTGCTCGTCCTGCTCCGAGAAACACGGCCCAAAAGCACAAAGAAAGGAGAAGCCAGCGAGAAAGCCACACACCAGGCTGGGGATCCAGTGGCTGCCCCTTTTCTACACCCAGCCTTGGCAGGAAGGGCTTCAGGTGTAAAAAGTACAAAATGTTACTGGAGGAAAAAAAACAGAAAAACAGAAAGAGGATTGTGAGAAATGGGCAGATTAAACAGTTAAAAGATGGATCGTGTGTCGGGCTAATTCGCGCAGAACTCCGCATTACTGCGAGGGGGCTGGAGTACGGATGCCTTCGCTACACGCAGACAAGCCGCCCATTCATGGCTGCTACCTATGCCGAGGGGGAGATAAGTAGCTTTCGCCCCAGAAACAAAGAGAAGATTAGCATTCTCTTACAACATGAGGAAGGACACTTCGAGGAGATGCCCTGTCTAAAGCTCGGAGAGAGAGAGGGTGAGCGAGGCAGGGATGCTATGGCACCAGAGGGACAGAGAGAGAGGCTTTTAGCAAGTAGCGTTCTCTTCTGAGTGTGCTGAGCTGTCCAGTGACCGGTCATGCACTGTTTTGTACGTGCATGTCACACACTACTCACATTTATATACAGTATACCAGTCTTAAAGGCACAGTGACAAAAAAATAGCCGATCCACGCTTTTCCAGTTATGGTCCGATTCCGATACACGACCGTGGATAACGATACAGATTCCGATATAACGTTTTTACTTTAATATTAGCATTATTTTTGTTGAAATTGTGCTGTTTGTTAGTAAGATTACATCACAGAATAAATAAACTACTAAGCATTTATTAGAAGAGTAAAAAATATACACAACTACTTTGAATTTAAAGGCATTCCAAAGGAATTTATTCATGTCAAACGTCACAAAAAGGGAGCAGCAACAGCTGTAAAATTTTGTAAATATCAAAAACACAACATTCTTGGCTGAATCATCTAAATAGTTCAAGTATTACGTCCATTTTAGCAGCAACAACTGTGTAAAAATTAAAGTGAAAAACTTTTAAATAGCGTAAATTCGGAGACACGACATGGGCAGCGTGTATTTAAGGTGGACCTGCCGAGTTACGAGATGCCCAACTTTAGCCTTGTCGTGTTTTGAGAGATAGAGAAAGGGAGAGAGGGCAAAAACAGCCAACAAACACACAAAACAGCCCCTGAAAGAACCACAAAGAGGTCTTGAGGGAGAGCTAAGAGTCTTCTCTGATATTCCTTTCGCTTTTGGTTTGTCTGCCGTAAACTTGTTTTTGGAAAACGTCACCGAGTGTCTGCTGTAAACTGCTGCCTGGTGTCTTTTTCCCTGTTTGCTAGCATAAACTCCTGGTGCTCTTTGTGGTGAAATCTCTGCAGGTGCTTGATTAAATTTGCTGTATTGTACGACGCAGCCGTACTTCCACCCGTCGGCACGCTGGCTTTACACACACTGCAAGCGGCCGTCTTGCTTTTCGGCTTTTCCAAACTAAAGTATCTCCAAACGAGCGACATTTTGTTGAAAACAATGGCTATTCACTCGCTCAGACTGAAGTTGCCGCAGGTTCATGGTGTTGAATATGGAGCTGCGACACATCTCGTAATACATTGCAATGAGTTTAAGGTCCAGCGCAAGCTGCGAACTGGAATATATAGATCGGGCCTGTTCGACCAATATCCGATGACGGGATTACGGCTGTATCGGACCGACATCATATCGGATCGGGCCCATCTCTAAATTAATAGTCTCATAAAAGTGAACCAACATTTTTGTATTCTGTCATATTTTGCACTTCAAACAGGCGTCTTATGTGGATTTCAGAGGCAAAAATATTAGATAGAGATATAGATCCAAAATCAGATTGTATTGATAATTCAGTACCGATATTCGAAAAGTGCCATCTCTTCAGAAACACTGCTGTGTGGGCTTATTTGGGGACAAGATAATTAAAAAGTGTAGCACTGCGGGGAAGGAGTACATTGACGTCTGTATTTACTGTATTTACTTGTCTATTTTATCCTTAGATATGCAGCCAGTAACCTGACAGAGGACCTGTCTAAAGCCCGGAGAGAGAGAGGGTGAGCGAGGCAGGGATGCTATGGCGACAGAGGAACAGAGAGAGGCTTAGAAGTTGCAATGACTAAAACCAACCAAAAGTTGCTCGTTTGCATAAAACAGGTAGTTGGCATAATTAGCTGAAGCATGGCAGCTTGCGACGGATCACCAGGGGAGCACTATAGAAAAGCCAGCTGCTGATAGTCAAAGAACAGAGGATCAAAAGCAACCCCACGATTTCTGAAACGCATCAATCATGGCAAACGACGGTTGAGAAATGGGATCCATTAGCGATGAGGCAATTAGAAAACAATGCTTCCTCTGGACAGGAATGAATGAATAAATAATGAAATAAATAAAACCGACCGCTTCGCCTTGTGTAAAACGAGAGACGAGCACGGCCACGGAATATCTCCGCCGCTCCGGCTGGACGCGTTCTGTTTCCCGCCCGTCGCGTTTGTGTTGGCCGGGCCTCCTCGTCCCGCGCTGCCAAAAAAACTGAATCTTCGAACCTGTTTCTCATTATTCAAGTGTCGGCCGTGGAGAAAAGAGATTTGATTAAGGACTAAATGCAGCGCAGTGGAAATCTACTGTTACGGACTGGTTGGAGCTCGCGGAGCGCCCGGGTGGCCTTCCGCGGCTGCCAGATGTCCAATGAGTCAATTTATGGCGGAAAAAAAGAGAACATGTGAAAAACATTGTGCAAACATTACGCAAATGGGGGGGACAAGATAAGAGGGTTCTTTGAGGGTGCTTTATTTGGTCTTTGTGGAAAGAGCCCCTCCTTGGAACTGGAAAAGGCCCTTTTTTTCCCTAAAGCTATATATACTGGTGAGTGGATGGCTGCCTACGAAAGAGAAAAACGAGCACCTGTAATTTTCCTCCCGCGAGAGCGCAGCTGATTTGTTGCCCTCGTATTTAAAACAAAGGGTTTTTAACATTAAATCAGTTATCCTGTATATAATTTATGGGCCTTGTCCTGCCATGCTAGACCTGTGCTTGCGCCAGGAGGAGAGATTCATGTTATAACTGCATTTGCCACATACATCCTTTTTTATTCTAAATGCACAGACCTTTATTTAAATAAGCGAGGACCATGTTGACTTTGGATCGGGGTGGTTGGTAGAAATGTAGGCAGGAGCCGTCCCTCTCACACACTCACGCTGTGTGATGTCATGTTGTTTGCGGTGTGTTTCTTCATGTGGGGTGGTCGAGCGCTTCAACGTGATGGTCTGCTCCTGGAAGCTTGTTTTAAATGAAGTGGGTTTGGAAAAAAAAAAAATCATTTGAAAGCATAGTATCAAAGTTTGTCGTTAACATTCTCCATGTGTTTGCCACCATGTCAATAAAGAAAGAAAGAAAGAAACAAACAAACAAAAATCAATCGACAGAACGAACTTCCCTGCCGACAAAACAACCAGCACCCGTCAACAAAACACCCCAACACACTAAACCCCCACCATCGAGGACACATGCCACCACATCCTCTTGATCTATATCGCAAAAACGTCTGTAATTGTGATACTACAGGCTTCAAAATCGAACTTCCGACATAGTGAGCTCAAATATAAGCTCAAATTACTCGGTGGCCACATTAGACTCGTAGGTCCAAAGCAACACTATGCAAGCCTCAGACACCAAATGCGTCTTGGCCGATCGGCAACATTTGGTGCAAATTAGCTTTTTTCCGCGGAACCATTCCTTTAATCCTTCTCCCGGATGGACAGAACGTTCCTGCCTAATCATGTTCCGTCCAGTTCATTGAACATACTGTGTGTGGGCGGATGGAAGCGCGTGTGTTTCGAGTGTGTGAGGGGGCCTAAAAGGCCTAAAACTAAAGCAAAGCTGTTGCTGATACCCCTGGAGAGAGAGCGAGAAAGAGACAGAGAGAGAGAGAGAAAGAGAGAGATGAAAGGCATTAGATGAGAAAGGGTGATCAGTTCTTTAGCACATAAAAGGAGAGAGATGGATCCCAGAGGTCTGAGCTGCTAAAGGCCCTCCACGACCATAACTAATCGACTCTGAAACCATGCAGCATCAGCAGGTTAGAGCCATAATGCACACATGCGCGTCGCCGCACACACGGCGTGCATGACTTTACAGCTGTGACAGAGGTGACCAAGCAAAAGAACAGTGTCAGGCCTGCTGAAGGCTGTCACTATGGAGCCAAACAAACCCCCTGTGGGTTGCTCTGACACACACACACGCACACGCACACACACACACTGCTCTCTCCCTGCATGGGGTCTGGAGGCCAATCGATCAGCCACTGAATCAAATCTGCAGCTCCTGTCGGCACTGGGGAGTAAATAAATGCTAATTTACACAGAGATAACAATATGTTCAACTCGGTATATTTGCTTTTCACTTCTATGGTGAACACTGGCGGTGGCACCAAGCCTCTGTTTCGGGTCGATATCAGAATCAGAATATACTGGATCAGATATCAGAGAGAGGGGAAACAGAGTGAATCTGATCGAAGTAGGTGTGTGTGTGTGTGTGTGTTTGTGTGTGTGTGTGTGTGTTTTCTGTGTTGCAGTGCAGTGTATAGTCCAGTAAACAGTATACAGGACATGACGGTCTACTTTTAAGTGTTTCAGTGGTGGTTGGTTAGTGTAGTGGATAACAAGACTACCTTTCAACCAGGAGTGTGAGGTTTGATTCATACCCTCACTCTCCTGTGGCATCTCTCTCTATGAACTTCTCCCCTACCAAAGCCATCGTGGGCTCCTTTTAGCAGTTAGTGTTCTCATCCGAGTGTTCTGAGCTGTCCAGTGACTGGTGACGCCACTCACAT
>JBBJLS010000155.1:18884440-18905432 GCA_037577275.1 Bryconaethiops microstoma | reverse complement strand
GTGAAAAACTTGTTGCATCTTTCCCAAAAAGACTCATGGCTGTATTAGATCAAAAGGGTGCTTCTACTAAATACTGACATAAGAGTCTGAATACTTAGGACCATGTGATATTTCAGTTTTTTCTTTTTTAGCAAATCTGCAAAAAATTCTGTGTTTTTCTGTCAATATGGGGTGCTGTGTGTACACTAATGAGAACAAAAATGAACTTTAATGATTTTAGCAAATGGCTGCAATATAACAAAAAATGAAAAATTTAAGGGGGTCTGAATATACACAGTATATATATAATGATGATCTGAGAGACTGATGATTACATGTCAGACTATTGGTTATTTTAAATTTGCTTTAATCATTATCATTTTTGAGATCTGGGTCTATTCATAAAACATTTTGGGCTTGATCCCCATAGGCCCAGGCCTAATGATGCCCCTGCTTTATCTGGATTAATAGTAAATGTATTTACTTTAATGGTAAACAGTGTTTTAAGCACAAACACACTTATTACCTATAAAAAACGATAGACTTTGTACAGGTGGCCAATGCTTTTGCACAGTACCGTGTAGGGAAAAAACATGACAAATTCCACAAATCATAGCTGAGCTGACAGATTGTCGCAGCCCGTGGTCTTTCATAAGCCGAGAGGAAAAAGCAATCTATTTATTTATTTATTTCGTCATTTATTATCATTCATGTTCTCAACACTATGCAGAAGAAATAACGTGGTTCAGGCTCACTGATGAAGACCTGTACTACGGTGTGGAAAAACAAAAGCCTTGTTTCACAGTTAGCTTGAAGTTGGGCTTTAATTTAAACTCCAGTTTCCTCATTGCGCTCCTTTAAACCGATGCAGCTGCTTAACTGCATTTCGCCGCCGCTGCCAGGTAGAAGAATGTGTTTAGCTTACCTTTAACTCCCTTCCAGGTACCGCAGACAGGCTGACCGCTTCACGTTCCAGATCGGCCAATCGGCTGACTCCTATAAATCAGCTCCCCAGGAGAGAGAGAGAGAGAGAGAGAGAGAGAGAGAGAGAGAGAGCATGTAAATGACAGAAAGAAAACAGCCTGTGTGGGTTTTCCATTGCATTAAGGAGTAGGAGACGGCCCCCGTTTTGAAAGTGAAGGATGCCCGGCAGGAAAGCGTTTGGTTTCACTGTTGCTCCAGGCGCCTTGGGCAGGCCTGAAAAGCTGACGCTGTTCTATTTTGTGATGCATGACCGGCCGAGACATCGCACCATCTCATCTCGCTCCAAGTGTGTGTTTTAACCCTTTACATGTCCGAAGAACCGTCCTTAGGCATTCATTCCTCACCAGCATAAACCTCATCCTTTTTCATAGCAGAGACTTACAGTCAGTGGATAATAAGCCTTAAAGGCCTCTTATCTAACATGGCCTTGTATTTTATTGTTTCTCTGAGCTTGGCTTGTAACATGTGTGTGGTTTTATGTACCTAAACTGGTCGTAATTCCTTTTTTACGTGACTGTTTTGCAACCTCTCTTCATCCCTCATAGGCCATTTTAATTGCATCTTTAAGAGTGATAGATGACCTTGGTAATGACTGATTGCCCAACATAAAGCCTTAAAAAGCAATCAGAGTTAAAACACTTCACTTCTAGTGTAGTCCTATGCAAATGGTTTGGCGCCCAGGTCATTATTTTGTAAGCATTTTGCATGTTTTATATATATAGGGCTGGGCAAGTTAATGCGTTATTATCGTGTTAACACCGACAAATATTTAATAATGCATTAATTAATTTTTATTACTACTATTTTGAAAGCTTGTTCCTTTTTTGTACATCTCAGCTGTCATCAGGGAGGGAAAGAGTGTGTGTGTGTATATATATATACACACTGAGTAATATTTTAACTGCAGCTGCTGTTAAAAGGCACCTTATTTGTTTAAAGTGTTTGCAAACCAAATGTTTCTTCTCTTGATCATATAACAGTACTTCAGAAATTGAAAGTGTGCAGTATACACTACTTTTGAATTCTTTATTTAATTTTGCGAATAACAATCATGCGATTAATCGCAATTTCAAATTTTGCAAATATTGCCCAGCATATATACATAAATATATATATATATATATATATATAAAAATCATGATCTCCCACTGATAGAGCCAATGTTTAGATTTTTTCTGCCACTTGGAAGCCTACGTTGTCTAAAAATGGGTTGTTTTAGTTAAGTCCACGGAATCAGATCCTTGGGAAACCTGCTGGACTGCCAATACTGAGGAAAGATACACCAGTAGCATGAACAGCAAAAAGAAAGAATGAGATGTAATGGAAGAGACTGACAGTACAACAGTCAAAACCAAAAATGACCAAACAAAGGTGCAAACTATAAAGACTTTACAGCTGTTAAGGTGATGGGTATATGTTTTAGAACACGTGAGTCCAGAATTCTGGTTAAGCAAAGGCAGAGCCAGAGCAGAGCTGGAGCTGAGGCTGAAGGTCCCAAGAGACAGATTTTGCTGCCCACAACAGTATTTTCTTTAAGTCCGACTTGTTTCTCCTAAGGAGAAATAAGGAGCAAAAAAACTAATCAAATTAAAAAAGAGGTTTGTTTGCTTTTCTTATTGGATTCTCAGTTTTCTTCTCATTAACAAATTTATGTCTAACTTTGGTATCAAGTACTTAAAGTTAATCACAAAGACAAATTTCTGATGTTGTACAGGCTCATTTATATGCCACCCAAGTTTTCTTTTGGATCTTATGGTTATCTGACTATTTGAGATAAATAGAGATCAGTGCAGTGAGAGAAAAGAAAGCGCATTTGGATCAGGCTGAGATTAGAGTGAAGTTCTTTCTCTGAACCTAGAGTTAAAGAAGTATCAGAAAATGGTAAAAACTTACATTTATGCTAAACTGAGCTCAGTCATGTCAAAGAAAATTAGGCTGGACAGAGAAGATATCATATTTTGAATGTTCCTTTCCATTGGGTCAATCCTAGAAGGGCGAGTCTAGGTTGATTCTCAGCGGGGCTATCTACCATGGAAGGAAGGAACAGAATATCTCTCCTCCTACCATCATCTTAGATGTTCTTTCTTTTCGGTCATGCTTGAACAGGGTGGAAAATGTGGGCTACACCTCGATGTGGAACCGCAACACTCCAGGTCCACAGTTTACGACCACAGTGCTGGGCCAAATTCATTTACGCTTCGACCTGACGAGCATAAATCACTAGCTAACGGCAGCTGTCATTATTGGGCAGGGCTTAAAGTGTAGATGTGAATTTGTCATCCTTGCGGTGGTGAATATGAGCCTTATTGATTTTTAATTTGACCGAAGCCCAGCCAATAAAGCGATCCAGTAACCTTTAGCGATTATTGTTCAATCAGAAACTTAATGACATAAAGCATGGGCCCCAAATTGGCTTGCATCAGAACACACACACACACACACACACACACACACACACACACTCATACACAGAGTAATGACATTCACTGAAGCATCTGTGGTGATAAAAGCAAACAACATGCAATTAGCTCCCTGCAGCCCAGGACTCAGAGGCTCCCCGCCATTCACAGACTCGCTGATGAAAAGACAGGCAGGGCATTCAGATGGGCTTATTACTGAACAGATTGCCTTGCTTTCATCTTTATGTATTTTGGGCATATGTATATTGGCACAGTGGATGATTGGTGTTATGAAGCCCTATTACTCCGTGCACCGGCTTCCTACCCTGTGCATTCGGAGGAACGGTCCTTCGACGCCTCGCGACTCGCAAGTAATGATATGTCAAAGTGCAACGTAGGACCTGCGCTCCTCTTCAAAGGTTCATTATGTGTGTAATTTCACCTGCGACAAAATGCCGTGTCACTCTGTCCATGTCGAACAGTTCTTGCGTAATACCTAAAGCTGCTGAGGCGATTAATATCCCCCTCTGCCAGCCCCCACCCAAACCTGCGTGTCCTAGAAAACCGAGTGCAGTTATTCAATATTGAGCTTGATTAATTATTCATAATGTCTGTTTCTCTGAAAACACAAAAAAAGAGCAAAGAGAGAAAACATGGTATAAGTTCTTCTAGTGGCACTACTGCAGTGAAATGACTCCGCCATCCACCCCCTCCTGGCTGGGGGCTCAGAGCTAGCGGCCTGATGGCTTTGTCCCATGGCTTTGTTGATCAGATACAAAGGTTGAAAGGCAGAGAAGCACACTAGTTTGTGGGGGCCTTCTTGTGAAATGTCTAAAGTAATGTCTTATTTTTTCATGGTTACTTTTAAAGCAAGAATGAACAGCCATTTACTAATACAATAAGCAAGCCTGGCTTCAACAGGTTCAATGATCTTTGAACTGCTCTTGACAGTTTTCCTCTTTGATCCAATTGGCTATCCAAAGGTAATCCACAGGTAATCTAAAAAGTAATCCAATGCGGATATCGTGAGAAAGGAGTGAAACGCAGACTTGGAATTCTCATGCTATCCCCTTTGTTAGTTTTTGCTTCGGTTATGCCGAGTTCCAAACAGCATTGTACGCTGATACGTTTCAGAGAAATTCTACTGATTTTTAAAAATGCCTGGAGAATTTGTCAAGAAAGTCCTTCGGAGTGGTTTTATGTGGAATGATTCATTGAGGATTTCGTTACAGTGGTGCCAGTAGGAACCTGGGGTGGCAATGTCTACAATCCAAACTTAGCCATTTTCTTTCCCAACCAAAAAACAATCTCTTCAGTTTTATATGGAACGATCTTAGTCAAACAGCGGTAAATCTGAAAATATTTTCCTTCATTAGTTTTCTTTAGTACACCTCTCCCTAAAAACTAAAAGAAAATACATGAGGTCAAAACCTTCGTTTAAAGCTAATTTAAGACAATTATCTCAGGGATCATGCCAAGTATTCCTAACCACTTCATTTCTGTGAGGTAGAAAAAGGCTTTGGATGTCTAGTTACATTAACGACCACTGTAAATTATTCTAATCAGCTTCTGTGCATAACAGACCTCTTGAAATATTGGTGGATTTCCCCTCGAAGGTGTTATAACACGGCCTTGCTGGATAAAAATGTCTGAAAGATCTTGTGTCCAAACTTTTAGTGGGCAGAGAGAGAGAGAGAGAGCGAGACAGAGACAGAGACAGAGACAGAGTGTGAGTACTGCTTGGCCAATAAGCCCAACCTCCAGTACCAGCGTGAGACTGCGGGCCGACTCTGAAGTGTCAGCACAACCCCCGGTCATTAATGCAGCCTCCTGGACTCTCTGACTCGGGCCTGAGGTGATTTTTCCTGGAGGGAAAGAAAGGGGGATTATGTAAGCTTTGAGGGGATTGGAGCACGTGTAGACCGCTTCCCCTGCTCTGTTTCATCTCTTCCTTCGCCGCAGTCTTTGTCAGGGTAAAGGAGAAGGCAAAAGCGCTGACTGGAGCCCACGCTTTGAAGTGCCGGCCTAATGCTTGACCTCTCCCGCTCCCCCTCTCCTTCTCTCACTACTCTCTCTCCCTTCTCACTCTCTCTCATTGTCAGATTTTTCTCTGTCCTGTCTTCTTGCAGATACCCCCCCTCCCTTCATCCAGGCTCCTTTCCCCCCCTCACTTTCTCCTTGACTTTTTTTGCTTTTTGTTCCCATTCCCATTAGATCAGCAAACAGGGCTCAGTCAGTCTACACATGACAGCGGCTCTAGCTTCTAGCTTGCTGCTGCCTTATTTTCCCATGCCAGTCAAACAAACAGCAGGGATTGGTCATTCTGATAACCTCTCACTAGGTCATACTACATCAGCAGCAAAGCAGCACCCAAATAAACATTCGCTCTCTAGCCACGATACCAATCAAACAGGAATGAGTGGACATCCATTGATATGCAGCACTCCAAACACTGTGATGGTGAGTGCACTCTTTAAAACAGAGGTTCATAAATCATCCTTCGCTGTGGATTTTGTACATTATTTAGGGGGTCTATAAACCAGATACAGGACAGTATCATTTTCCCACAACACTTAGAAAAAAAAACTTAGTAAAAAACATTTGTAACATTTACACTGTTTTATCTATTAGAATGTGTACATAAAATGAATAATATGTGATGATCATTTTCTTAACAATTAAGAATATTGCTAAGAATACATAGATACTCACAAGCTCGGAAGGTGTTGTGATAACACATTACTATAAATTAAAGCAAGGGATATTCCCTCATTTTATTTCTTGCTAATTTTCAGTTTTTATACACTGGGTTTGTCTTAAACACGGACATCCAAAGTATGTGCCAATTTTTACAGGGGAATATAATCAGAGACTCAAGTCTGGCTCACACCCCAGACACTTGAGACTTGATCTGGAATCAGACCCCAGGGACTCAAGACTCGACTCAGGCCACTAAGACTCAAGACTAAGAACCTTTAAGAGCAGAGCTGTGGAGGGCAAGCACACAGGTGGGCTGCCTTTGTGTGCTTTGTCCTTTTCAGATGCTCCGGGAGGTTAATTAGGAAAGGACATCCCAGTAGGATTGTGGGCTGATGCTGAAGATGGAAAGAACAAAAATAATAAAATTCACAGCAAAGTCTGAACAAACTGGCCCCAAATCCCTGTATTACTCACACTTCTAATCATAGGAGAGCGTGCTCTGAAGAAGCATAAAAGATGTAGCATACACAGGATCCCACACAACTAAATTATTAACAGGATCCTTCACCCTTGCAGAAGAGCAGTCAAACCTGCAGTATTTACATAGCTCAGTGAGCATTCACATGCTAAATGCTCTCACATGTAGCTTTGCGGCTACTTTAATAGGATCACGCTAAGGGTATATGATGATACGACGAGTGTTCAAAGCGTTTGCCTTTACGGAAAGTTAGATCCGCAAATAACTTTGTACTCTATAAGATGGAGACCACTCTTGGAATGCATCAAAAACGAAAGAGAGAGAGAGAGAGAGAGAGAGAGAGAGAGAGAGAGAGAGAGATGGTAATCTCTAAAGTGTTTGAGGGAGCTAGCCGACAGTTGCTAGGCACGGCTGACAGGGCTCACCCTGAAACACAAAATCTAATTGGGAAAGCAAGACTGGCACAATGGTATCAGATAATTAAATCAAGAAACAATTGTATTTTACATCTTCTTAAAACGTCCTGGAAAAAAAAAAAGTAGCCACATCTGAAATCTGAGACCGCCACTCTGGAGGACGCGGAAAGTGGCTGTAAAGGAAAAGGGGTGCTTTCATTTTTCTGGTCATAGCTCATCATCAGAGGATTAGAGGACTCAACTCGGAGACGTGCGAGATGGGCAATTATTCCTCGTGGCAAGGGCTCTCCGCCGGTTCTGTCAGGAAGCCACTGAGTCTGCACTTTGCGTCTGAAAAGGTATAAAGTTTCACTTTCTTCACGACCAAATTGAAATCTTGTTCCCTTGATATAATAGATATGGCATCTGGAAACTTAATAAGTCGTTCCTCAAACTCATCAGGCGTTCTGCTGGGCGGAAGCGGATCCCCCAGCTGGGAGGGCACCGGGTGTCTCCAAGGCTCCGAGGATAATGCATTTTCTGTCAAATCGGAGACATTTGAGTGACACCTGGAGACAGCTATTAGACCTCATTTCACTGTCATGCTTCGCCACTTTAATATTGTGTGTAGACGGGAGACATGCGGGGTGAAAATAGATTTGTTTATGCGAGTGTTTGCTCCCCACGGCTGCCTGGGATATGAAGCCCTCTCCGCTGCACTCTATCAGAACTGGAGATGCGAGGGCAGGGTGGCATTTGATAATGGACATAATGTGGAATATCCAATTTCAGTACAGCCACGGCACTTCTTGCGCGCCGCTGACCTTCAGAATGTCGGATATGAAAATTTCCAGACGTGAAATATTTTCTGTACTAAACTACGACTTAGGAAGTTTTCAAATGTCACTGGAGGACAGGAAGACTCTACATAAGGGGACACTCTAAATTAAAAATGTATTTATTATAAGAATTTCTAGGAAAGTCTGGTATCTCATTATCACAAGAGAAAAAGTGGATTACTTAAATAACAGATGAGGAGGACAACAAACTGAAAGGTAAAGTTAGCAAGATCCTAGATCTAGTTCCTTTACCTCAATTTGGCTCCTTTCCTCTTAATGAAAAGGTAAAAACTTTCTCAGGTGTCATTTTGGTGTTAAATATGGAACTGAATCTTTGCTTTTTTAAGCTTTGGTTTGATAACCAATGTAACAGTCACACTTGTGCTACTTTGGTTGTATTTATTAGCTTATAGACTAGGATCTGTGAATTACATTATATTCATTGTATTGTGGCATTTGATGTGACAAACGTGAGAAGTTGGAGAGAGGCTGAGTGGCAGCACGCCGAGCAAAAGAGCTTCAAAACGGTGAGCGTGTAGGAGAGCAAATACTTTTAGCCTTAAAGTTAAATAATGAAAAATGAGTGAAAAACACAAAAATGATTAACATAATAATAATAATAATAATAATAATAATAATAATAATAATAATAATAATTTCTTCATATTAAATGTTGGCTGTTGGTTGCAAAGCCACTGTTCCTTCATCACGAACTTCTCATGATTTGCTTTCTCAACACATTTTTTTTTTGCTTAACAGGAACACAAGTCTTGACACATGCACTTTCAGGTATGTCTGGTATTGCGCCTCTGAAGTGAACCCACTGAGTGGAGAAAGAAAAGACAGAGAGAAAACACATGAACTGGAGCTTCTGGTGTTACCGTTTCCTCTTCACGGATTTTGATTTGCTATCTTTTCTCATCTTTCAGATCCTGATAGCTATCTCCTTCGGCATTCATTCTTTTCTTCCCCTGTCAGCGCTCCTGAGGGAGTGGGGTGAAGGCTGTCAAAAGGACTCGTTCGGCTTTTGTCTCCACTGCCCATGATGCATTGCAATCATGCGCTTAGATGGTTTTTCCAGTGTTTTCCAGTATTTTTGTTTTTTTCATATTTCTTACAGTTTTGGCAACAACAACTGCAAGACTATGTGTCACCACATATCTCAATATCAGATGTGTTTTTTGCTAAATAATGCCAAGTCAAACATCAGCTGAATAACACCTTAGTGAATGTCATCACCGGAGGAGTGCGGGAGGCGGCTACCATTTCTGGAATTTGGCACGCTGGAGTTACGGCGATGATGAATGGAGATACGGCTCATAATCCAAAATATAACCCGGCAAGTTGGAACCAAGAGGCTGTAGAAAACAGAGAGATTATGAGCATTAGGTATTATAGGCCAAGTATGTCAAAATGTCACTGTCTCACCTGACGACACTGGCGGCCCGGCCAATCCGCTGTCAGAGAGAAAAAAGGCTATGGACATGGTTGTGCATATTCTTTCAAATACCACTCTTTCACTGACCACTGACTAAATTCACAAATAAAGGTTAACTGGTCATTCCTTCCTTTTACTGAATAACAGGAGTCGTTTGCTCAAAAAATGCAATTATTGCTTGGACTAGAAGATGCCAGTGACCATTTAAAGGGGAATTTAACTGACTTTCCAAAAACTGGGAATAAATAAGTCATTAAGAATAAACAAGTCATTAAGATGTAAACAAAGTAATTAAGAGTGGCTTGAAGTGAAGTGTAAAGTGTCCATTTGTCATACGTGAACACACCACAGCCCCCAGTGTGAACAGCACAAAATTCATTCTCTGCATTTAACCCATTAACCAAGTGAGGCTGGTACCTTGCTCAAGGCTACCTCAGTGGTGCCACTAGCAGTCCTGGGATTTGAACCAATGACCTTCTGGTCACAGGGCCAACTCCCTAACCACTAGGCCACCAGTTACCCCATTGAATAATAATAGCATTTTTTGTCCTGTCTGCACTTGTGGTCTTGTGTTGGCTGGATGGATAGATGGATGGATGGATGGATGGATGGATGGATAGATAGATAGATGGAAGGATTGAAGGATGGATATGGTTCCTATCACTACCAGTCTAAAGAAATCTGAGTTTGTAAGTTTCTCTACAATGACTCATTCTGCATTAAAACACTCTGTTTAAATCTTAAGGACTGATTTATGCAGAGATGTTCGAAAGCTAAATCCCCCTTTAATAAATGACGTTATGCTAACTTGGTCCTTAATTTCGTAGTCATGGACAGTTCAGAATCACAAAGTATCTGACATCCAAGTGGGAAAAAATATCCACTGGATAATCCCTCCTGCTTGCAACTTCCACTCAGAGAGTCTGTTTCTCAAGAGCTCTGACTTTTCTAAGTTGCAGTTTTGTGGCATTAATATAACACGGTGATTCCTATATGACAAGAAGAAATTGTGTGCTTTATGCTTTTAAAGAGACAGACAAGTGTCTGTACATGATGAAGAAGTTTGTATATGACATCAACAGATACGAAGGGATACTTGGAAAATTGGAAGCCATCTGTCAAGTGATTAACAGTTCATTTCAAATTTCAAAACTTTTGAACAGCTTTTTAATTCCATATGAGATCTTTAATATCAGCCATACACATTTGCTGCGAGTGTCCAGCCTCGGTTGAGGTGGGAAATAGGAAGCTTGGAAGTTATAAATTCTCAGTTCTCAGCTCTCCTAACAGCATGTCACATGCCTTTGTTGGTTGCTTGGGGCTCCAATCAGTCCAATTTCCCAAATCCTCTCAATGTTATTGAGATTCCTTATGAACACAGCCTTTATTAGTGTAATATGATGTATATGATGCAATGTGATGCAAACTGATGCAATCACACTACTGTTCGAAATTGTATATTTAATATTATTCTTTTTGTAACTGGAATTTGTTCTTTCAAATACTGGCATGTATCCAATGTCAAATCGTCCGTTAATATCCAGTGCAGCGCGCATGTATTCCGATCAGTTAAACAGGGTCTGAGTACACATCATTAACAAAATTGATTTTTTTTTGGTTGAGTCACTATAAGGAGAGACAGAGGTCAAGAAAAAATGTGGAGAAGCACAAACACGGAGAAACAAATGCAGAGCAAAACACACAGTAGTCTCACAAACAGGCTTCAAGACACTAAAGCTCAGGTCAGTTGTAAAAAAAGATATATGTCACTATTTATTGTGGTTTAATTAAATGTAATCAGCCCATGAATGCTGCCACGCGTTCAGCTGCTCTTAACCATAAATGGTTTGGTAAGAGACAGTGAGTTAGCACCCCCTTGGTGATACAACGCCAGAAACTGAATGAAGAGAATCAGAAGATCACCAGTTAGAATTCACAATTTAAGTAAAACCAACATTTGGGTGTCTCCATACTCTGGTTTTATATCAACCACACAATCACACCTTACTTTTTCTCATGGAAATGCATCTAGTTTTCATCTGAAGCCTCACAGCAAGCTTGTGCTGTTGGGCTGGTATGTTAAGTAAAAGACTCTTTGATTAAATAGCCCTACCTTACAGCATACTATGGTAAGCTGATTCAGCCTGGCCCACTGGTGGCAAAATACATTGGAGCATTTGGTGAGAATGGAATGCCCTTCATTACCCCATCAAATTGCTGCTAGTAAATTATATATGTACAAATTTACTCATACATCATGAAAACCCTGCCAGCGCGCGCACAACCTGCCAATAAGGTTGTCTAGCAAGGTAATATGATTTGCTTCAATGGGATTTACCCTACAACAAAGGGTGAAAAAAAAATATTATCCCGCAAAACAGCTATCCATAGCTGCCATAAGCGCTGACACTTGATCCAGCATAGAGATCGCAGTGGCCGCAAGGGATAATCACATTACTCTGTGTTTTTATTGGAGACAGCTGGTGCCCATGCATCTTTTTCTCACGTATGAATGATTTGACAGATGCGTAGGAATTAACGGATGAGCACAAATATATTCAATTCATGCAGGCCACTTATCTCCCCCTCCTCAATTCACATATGAATGTCCTTTTCATAACCAGCCCTCTTAATCAAAACAATATGGGCATAGCATAACAAACTGTTACCCGAATATGAATAATAAAGAGCATGTTACGCTGCTGGATAATATGATAATTCAGGCTTGGCGGGAAGCCTTGTGCTGTTGGACTTGGGCCATCATCTTGGAGACAGAGCGCAGGGCTGGAGCTGATAAGGCTCCAAAGAACAGAGGAGAGAACGCAGAATGTTTAAGGAGTTGCTCATCCGGAAAAGTCCGGTAAGTTGGAGCTCAATAGCCCAAGCACATTTCTGAGTGCTTCCTCCTTTTCCCCGGCCCACAGCAGGGTGCGTGTGGCCACACGTACAATACACCGCCTGGGACGCCACAGCTCAGAAAAGTAGAATTCTTTAAAGGGCCACGATAATGGAAAAAGGTAATTGTCCTTGCTTTTAAGAAAAGCAGCATGTTAGATTTTAGCCCATATTAACACTATATGGCATATAGTCTTGGGAAGCCTGACCATCACAACAACAGGGACTTTAATGACATTGCATTCAAATCCTTAGACTTTATTACGGAGTTCGTCTCCCTTTGCAGCTGTAACTCCCGAGTTTTTGTGGGAATTTGTGACCGTTTCTTCTCTAGAGCATTTATGAGGTCAGGCACTGATGTTTAATGAGTATACATATATATATATATATACATACAAAATCCCATCCAAGTCCATACAATTTACACATTTACTGTACATATATCTGTCCATGCAGCCTACAGCAGTTTAGACCCTGGCAATTCATGTTTAAGTTGAAAGGAGTGTTTCTGCCTGACCTGCATTTTGAATAGGGCGCAATACTGGGTAGGCAATTAGAACAGAGGTCATTTGCAAATATTTATGTTCAAGGCGCAGTAATAAAATGGTCTGTTTGAGCACTGTTGCCTCACACCTCCAGGGTCGGGTCCTGGCCTTGTGTGTGTGGAGTTTGCATGTTCTTCTCATGGGTCTCCGGTTTCTCCCTCACAGTCCAAAAACATGCATGTCAGGTGAATTGGGGATTCTAAATTGACCATTTGTGTGAGTGTATGGTGTGTGTGTGTGTGTGTGTGTGTGTGTGTGTGTATGTGTGCCCTGCGGCCCATGCCTCGTGCCCGATGGCCCCAGACGCCGGATACCCGCAACCCGAGTGAGGATTAAGCAGTTACAGGAAATGAATGAATGATTGAATGAATGAATGTTTGAGGAATAAAGAAATTGAGCCATTTTTGACACTACACAAAACACATTTGCAAGGAAAAATCAACTACAAGAAAAAGAACATGCCTGCATTCCCTGATAAGCCTATACTAATGTTATAAATAGATCTCAGGGGAGCGAATAAATAAATCCAAGAAAAATATTGGCCCTTTAACACCAGAGCAAATAGGGAATAGATTACAGAACCAGGACTTCGGCCCACCAATGTGCCCAGCAGGTAGAAATTGCTATGGTAACTGCTCCCATCCAGCTCTCTGTCTCCATCTCTCGACCCCAAGGTTCCTGTCCCACAACTCTGAGCTGACTGAGCTCCCAGCTTAAGGTCCCAGCTTGGAATGTTTATTCTCATTCTTTCCAGCTTATTTGTCACGTCAGGCTACAAGACATGGTGCTGAATGAAACCTGTCATTTGTGCCAGCTGTCATGTTCCTTTTGCAGCTGGGCATAGCTTCCCAACTCTGAAACAGTCATCCTCGGTTTTCACAGGAACTACTCCCACACGTCGGCAACAGCTTTCCAGGTCTTCTTCCTTGCTGCCTAGGACAATATTTCATTTCTGTGTTGTGATCTGGGTGATGTCAAGATGGGATATGGCATCGCTGAGCTGTCCAAGAGGACTCTGATGTGTATGTTGCACAGTTTGAGATTCAGATGCTAGTCAGCGGGGTCTGATTGCTATTTCAGACGTGGCTCAGCCTGAGAGCTTTTCCACACGCACACAAACACACATGCATGTCCGCCGAGAAGTCTCCGCTCAGAGGGTTGAGACGCAGGGAGCTGAAACAGAGGCCCGCCTTCATTTTCCCCTTCTTCTCCACAGAGAAGTGTGTTTCCACAAGGCTGGTCCAGGTGCCTGCACTCAGGGGGCTGACTGTCGTAAAGAAGATGCCGCTGTCTGTTCGTCCCAGCTAGCGCGAAGAGAAATAGGATGGAGCTTATTGCTCTAGTGACAAATGAACTCGGTCCTTCCCAGCAAGGGAGTTCGCACGATTCGCAAATGAACAATTTCACACAACTACACTGTGTAACATTGATTGCTATTGATGCAGGGATCAATAATTCATTTGGTCGATTCGTTTATTTTAGGCCTGACTGAATTCTCCAAAAAAAGGCTAATATTGCCTGGGAGAGGACAGGCACCTTCCCTCAGGTCATTAATGCTCTCATTACTCCACTGTAGGACAGAATCATTAACCTTTGCCTAGTCAGCTCCCTCCTACTCCCCACCCTGATCATCCCAATCTGGCGGCAGCTCGGCAAATCATTTTCACACTGCTATCACTTTACCCACATGACTTGGAGATATACCTGCATAAATCAATTCCCGATTCTTCTCCATGGAAAATGCACTGTGTGCTAACAAAGTTGCTAATTAACATTAGGGTAAAAAGTTAGCTAGCTCCCAAAGTTATTGTTAGAGTTTGTGTTGTTTCAGCCTGACACATATAAGCTACAAGATGCTTTTCTTGTTGTCTTAGCTGCTTGTTGCCAGTAACTACTTAGCTAACAATGTTGGTAAGTAAACACAATAGCACAATAGTTGTTAGCTAGTTTAATGTTAGCTAGTAAAATGTTCTCCTTGCTTTCTTAGTTAGCTGTTTGTTGTCAGTAGTTAATTAGTCAGTAGCAAAATAGTAGCTGCTATCAACATTTTTGCCACAACTTGTGAATCTGATAACGATATATTTTAGCTACAGAATGCTTTTCTTGTTTTTGTGTGTATCTATTTGTAATCAGTAGTTAGTTAACTAGTAACATTGCAAGCCAAATACATTAGCTACTAAAATTTATTAGCTAGCTCTCAACATTTTTGCTACAATTTGTAAAACAAAGCCATATATGACCAGCTGATATTTTAGTTACAGGATACTTTTCTCATATTATGTACTTAATGGTCCAATATTGTACCTTAAATTACACTTTTTTTTTTTTTAAACATTTTTTCATAATTGGTTGCAGGGTGTTTGATTAGGTTTGTAACTTTTTCATTTTTACAATGAACACCAACAGCTAAAGAATGGTGATCAAGTATCCAAATATGACGTGGAGGTTTATGCACTTACCAAGCTGTGTAACATGGGAAAGGGTATTTATCTTTAGATTTACGCTATTCTACTTTCAATATAAATGGAAATGGAGTAGTAAAAAATCCACTGGAGCTCAGATTGGAACCTAAGTAACACTGCTGGGAGACCATCGCTTTTGAAGAAATTAACTACAAATTCTCCCAAGCTCCAGTAGGGCAGTGCCACTGAAAGATTGCAGGGAAAGTAAATACAGTACCTCAAGCCCAGCTTCATGCTGTGCCCATTTAAGACTGTTTTAGGATTCATAGACAATGCCGACAGTTTCAAGAATCTGTCACAGAGAGGTGATGTTCCTCTAAACAGAGAGTCAAAATCAGCACCATCGATTTAACAACTCAAGTGATCGATCATCAAGATGCATTCCTTCAGATTTCCCCATTTCTTTCTCACTTTTTCTCTCCCCTTGGAAACAAAATGGGCATGTTAAAGCAAGCAGCATGGGTCTGCTGTTCAGTGAAGTCTCCATATCTCATAGCAGATTGATTCTGACAGATTCTTTACCTACTATCTCCTTATGATGGAAAGCAATGAATAAAAATCAGCACCCATTTGTTGGTCAGCGCAAAAACGGGGAAAGCGAAGGAGAGTTCCTTTTAATCCATGTAATAGGTTATTGACTCTAAGCCCATGGGACCTGGACTTGAGCACACAGGTAATCAGGTTTTTCTTACGTTACAGTTTAGCCTGCGGGATTATCAAAATTCCTCCTTTTATTTCTGTTTTCTGCTCTTCTCCACCAGGGAGGGAGAATGTAGAGTGCTAGCTTAATTTCTGCCCTTTCACATTTCAGATGGGTTTATAGGATGAAGGAGACGCACCTGTTTATGAGCTTGTGGGATATAATTTACCTTATGGTTATTTAATGCTTATCAATGGCTTGCAAGAAGGTGGGGGAGAAATCATTACACCATGATTCCATGACGTTTATCAAGTTATACACTATATGGACAAAAGTATTGTGACATCTGGCTGCTACACCAACATTGCATTCAAATACATAGACTTTAATATG
Source organism: Bryconaethiops microstoma (assembly GCA_037577275.1). NCBI lineage: Eukaryota > Metazoa > Chordata > Actinopteri > Characiformes > Alestidae > Bryconaethiops > Bryconaethiops microstoma. The sequence continues at coordinate 18,889,285 of JBBJLS010000155.1, read as the reverse complement.
GAGTTGGTCCCCCTATAACAGCTTCCACTCTTCTTATAAGGCTTTACACAAAGTTTTGATGTTCCTGTGGAAATTTGTGCCCATTTGTTCTTTAGAGCATTTATAAGGTCAGGCACTGAGTGAATGAGAAGGCATGGCTCACAATCTCTGTTACAGTTCATCCCAAAGGTGTTGGATGGGGTTGAGGTCAGGACTCTGTGTGGGCCAGTCAAGTTCTTCCATACTCATCCAGTCATGTCTTTATGGAGCTCGCTTTGTGCACTAGAACACAGTCATGCTGGAATAGAAAAGGTTCTTCCCTAAACTGTGTCCACAAAGTTGGAGGCATGGCCTTGTCCAAAATGTCTTAATGTCCTTCACTGGAAATAAGTGGCCACTTGAAGTCAATAATTAACAGGTGTGTCTTGATACTTTTGTCCATATAGTGTAAACATCTGTTCTCTATCCCATTCATGCCATATATCTTTCTCCTGTAACTGCCTTTCTTTAAAAAGTTTTACTGAGCATCACTGGAATTACATTCAGCCTAATGAGAAGTTGCGCAATGTCGGTCATAAATTAGCCTTTCGAGTGCCTCATTATTTTCAGTGTATTTGAGTCATAAGGTCCTGTAGGCTGCTGTGACAGGACTGGCTGTTAATGTTGTTATCAACTTGAGCATTCCAATGTGTTAGTAGTAGTTTGAAAAGATGTGGTGGGTGGCTTCATATGCCTCAGAGATTGTACATACTAGGCTTCGCCCTCCCAGTGTGCTTGCTACATTGTGTGATAGGGAAGACTTAACTAGTGGGTGAAATTAGCAAAAATGGGAAATAGATCACACTTCTTTATATGTAAAAAGTCTCAGTGCACTTCACATGAAATCCCAAAGAGCCTTGGGCTAGTTATAAATCAGCTCCACCCAGAGCCAGTTCTTTTTTTTCTTATGACCTGTTCAACCTCAAATGCCTAGGTTTGCAGAAACGCTTTGTGTAGGAAGCTTTGAATTGGTAAATTCCAAGGTCCATGAATTCCATGAATGCAGAATCCTTTGTTGGTTCCCACATTATCATGTTTGGTTCCCAAATGAGTTCAATTTTCCAAATCCTTTCAATGTTATTGAGATTCTCTGTGAATGCCACTTTGAGGTTGAAGACTCACAGCAAGTTTGTGTTTTATTTGGCTTTTAAGTGCATGAGAGGCAGTTAGAAAGCTCTTTGATTAGATACTTTAGAAGATGCTATAATGAAGTGATTTAGCCTTGCCTGCTGCGGGCCACGGGTTGTGGTGGCAAATCACACTGGAGCAATCGGTGAGATTGGAGTGAAGTTTATTACCTTTATTCATGGCACATGGAAGGGGAGATTGAACATAGTTATTTGGGACAAGTTTTTCTTGTTAATTGTTGATCATTATTAGAATTTCATGGTAAAGGTGAAGTGGCATTTGGCTGATGTTCTTATCCCTTAAGCCCTTATGACTTACAATCATTAGTTACAGGGACAGTCCCCCTGAAGCAATTGAGGGTTAAGTGTCTTGCTCAAGGACACAACGGTAGAAAGTGGGTGTTTGAACCTGCAGCTTTGTGGACATTGGGTTCACAGGCAAGTGTTTTACCCACTAGGCTAGTACCATTATATGGTCATTATATTTCTTTCTTTGGCTTGAATTATTTTATTCAGTTAGGTTGAGCATTACTGAGGATTCTCTCAGGCCATGGCTCAATTTGGAGTCTCAAATTGGAGATGAAGAACTTTATCCAGAAGCTAAAAATATCAGTTTGGGAGATGCTTCCGTGGGATGTGGTTTACCCCATCACTTGCCAGTGTTGGGAAAGAAGCTTGTGATTATGTTGATTGCCACAGTCAAAATCCCATGTCAAAGTTTGCTTTAATTACGCTAAACAGGTGCTGCAGAGCAAGTGACAGATAACGGAATCATCAAGCGCTTTTGCAAAACAATGAACATAAAGCAAGAGATTTGGCTGCCGTTTTGAGAGACTTTGCATAATTATGCACCTATTGAATACCTCTGCATAATTACCCATGTGCTAATGCTGGCAGAGTGCAGTTACAGTTTTGTTCAGGAAACAGCAGAAATGACTGAGTCCAGTCTCTAACTGATGTCCATTCTCATTAACCAATGATGCCATTAGGGGCCAACCATGTTCTGTACCTAATAAACATTTATATGGGTGTCTGTAGAGGAAGGGTTGGCAGGTTTGCTCCTTTAGGTCTGTAATTGAGCTAGGAGGCTAATAGAGGGATTTAGGCAACGTGGACTCCATTATTTGTATATTTATGTATGTTTTTTGATATAGAAACAGACATAGTGTAGGTTAGAACAGAATGTAACCATATATGTAATCAATTATGTAACTCACTAATTCATGTCATTTTAATGATGAAATGATGTAAATATGGGGTTAGCATAATGACCATAATAACTCTAGGCTTCAGTAACAATTCCAAACAAGAAAGAAAACCCACTTGCTAGACCGCGCTGAAGGTGCTTGGTTCAATCTGTCAGGATCTTATTTGGCTCAAGGTTGGACAAACTGACTGCTCAGTGCAAGGCTTCTAATCTGGGTTGTGAGGCTGGACTTCACCTTTACATTCTGGCAGCTCTGCGGGGACCAGTGGGCTTCTCCCACCCACCCCCTGTCCTCCTGCCATATCATTTCCAGCCTCCAGGCGGCTGGCCAGAGCTGAGGGTTTGTCCACGTGCCAGCAACACACAGCAGGGCACAGAGGTCAAGCAGGAGTGTCCAGACGGAGGAGGATTTTCCCCCAAAGACAAGGCCTGTCAGGGCTGTCTGTGGGTAGCAAAGCCTCAGTACCCGAGCTGGACAACACATCAAGTGAACGGTTTGCAGGGGTCACACCAGAGGCCTCACCTGCATCATTTATGATTCTGCAGCTGTGCCCCCCTGCTTGTAGATCTATCTCTTTTTTCTCTCTTTCTCTCTCTTCTGTGCCCTCCCTCTCTCACTCACTTCCTCTCTATCTGGTCTATCTCTCTGTCTGGTTCTGTCTCTCTCTGTTCTTCTCCTTGTCGCTAAGGGCATTTTCACACTTGTCCTGAATACTTGATTCTCCACTAATTCTGGGCAAATTTTTGGGGAGGGGCTCGTTACAGCTCATTTTCCATATTTGTCTATGCTGTTTTTGATAATAAAGGGAAAGCAGTCCACAGAAGAATTATGTCTTTTATTAGTGTAACTGCATCAGCAATCACGCTACTGTTCTTATTATTCCTTTTATAGCTGAACTCGTTTACAGTTTTTGAAACATGGGCATGGTTCCAACGTCAGTGTTGTGGTCAGGTCAGCTTGTGAATGCAGGTATGCCGTCCTTACCCATAAATGGCTTGATAAGAGCTGGCGAATTCCCACCCACCACGATGGTACAGTGGTAGAGCATCAGTCACTGAATCCACAGAAGTTCAAATCCATAATGCAGCCTTTTTTTTTTTTTTTACCATAACCTTTTTTGCCCATAAAACCAAGGTTTGGGTATCTCCAAACACTGATTTTATAGCAACTACGCAATCACACATTTTCAGTTATTGTTATGATGTGCAGCATGTCTTCATGAAGGAAGCAAAAGAGCAACAAGATGTACATTTCTCACAATAATTAACATTCTCCTACTACTTTCTTCCTCTTTTCCCACCAATAAAGTAGGTAAAAAAAAAAGAGGGTAACAAAATGAACCAATAAAATCGTTTACCCTGGATGGTTCCTGACTCAAAAACAGCTTTCGCCAAATGTTCAGAACTCTCAAAGCAAATGACCCCAGGGTCAGAAAAAAGCACTACTGTGAAAATGTTGTTCTCTCCTCTTTCCCTTCTCTCCCTCCCTCTCCTTCTCTCTTCTCTCAACCCCTGTGCCTGCTTGCCTGCCCCCCTCTCTCTCCTTCTCTCTGTCTCAGTGCCTGCCTATTTCTCTCTCTGTCTTTCTATCTTTCTGTTGTCCTCTCTCTCTCTCTCTCTCTCTCTCTCTCTCTCTCTCTCTCTCTCCCTTTCTATCAATCTCTCTTTGCGTTCTTCTGTCTATAATTCAAATTTGGAATTTTAAATTCAAATTCGAATTCAAATTCAAATGGCTTCATTGTCACTAACAACTGTTACAGAAAAAGAGAAAGGGCTGCTTAACACTCGTGGTAAAAGAAGGGGAAATCTGTGTGTGTATACAAATTATACCCAAACATTTGTACACATGTGTATTCATATATGCAAATGTGAGTAAGTATGTGATATACATTCGTTCACATATACTCTTGCACACAACACCTCCACCCACAGACATTTACATAGGCTTTGGATACTCTCTCTCTTTCTCTCTCTCACACTTACTCTCCCACTCTCTTTCTGTTTATTGCAAATTGATTTTTTAGGACAATTTTTTAACCTTTTTATATCTGTAATGTTAATTCTGTACAGAAAAGCAATATTTAACTGACAGCAAAGGAAAAATAGAAAAAACTTCAAACTTAAAATTGGAAAAAAAAAACAACAACAACCAAGTATAAGAAATAACCTGCTGTTCCTGATGGACCGATGCCATTCAGTGACTAAAGGGAGGGCTTGTGTCCTGCATATAGCTACATCACAACATGTACAAGAGCCCCACTTGAACTATATAAACAAGTAAATAAATAAATAAATGGAAGAGACTGTGGTTTGTCCCCGGGGGGTTGTGAGCACACTGAAGAAGTTTGGCACTTGTGGAAATGCGTATCTGTAAGCTCATCTGGAGCACAGTGGGAAGCTTTTCCACCCAGAGACAACTCTCATGATGGAGAAAGAGAGACAAAAAGACAGAAAGAGAGAGAGAGAGAGAGAGAGAGAGAGAGAGAAAGATAT